>CAWUFW010002338.1:1890000-2276716 GCA_963921515.1 Calotriton arnoldi | reverse complement strand
CAGCACACAAACTCTGCCCTGACAGCAAACACACCTATGGGTGACACCCTGATGACCAGTAATGTGCCATGCACCCACATCACAGAGAACACAGGGAGAAGACTTTGGGGGAACATAGCTCAAGTCAGCAAGCATCACAAACAGGTACAACACTAGGGATCACAGCATGCGCAGATGAATGGAAGTGAACACACAGACATGCACATACAACACACACCTTGGGCGCAGGCAATGTCACACGTGTACACACTGCCATGAGGGGACTCCACTCCTGTGTGAGGAAAGCTGTGCCATATGTTGCCTCAGTAGGGCCCCATCATGTCAGCTGAGCACTTGGTCACACAATCAACAATTAGCACCAAATGAGGGCTCCCATCACATCAGCCTGGTCATGGATGTGCCAACGGAATCATCAGCACAGATCCAACACACTTGTATAGCAATGTTGCACTGACTACACGGATGAGTCCCTCCCCATTGATGCCCAAACCTGCATGTCCACTGGAGATGGCAACACGGTCAGGGAAGTAGACAAATGCAACGATGGCAGGCACAACAGATGTGCAGGGGTGGAAGCCACAGATGTGAAATTGCCAATGTAAGTAGGAAACCCATTGCCAAATACTGAACACATGACACCCTCAAGATGCTGCTATTGATGACATGGATACACCACATGATAGGACACATTCCCCCTGGACCACATGGGTTCCTGCACAGTAACACTTCATAATCATGAGACCAGATATCACCATCACTGCAGCAAGGGCATGGTTAGCTGCACCAACAACATGTACATCTGAAGCATGAGCACTAGAGAAAAGAAAGTTGCTTTATTCAGCATATGTGTTGAGGCCAAACGAAGTCCTGAAAAAGAGCAAAGGCCAATGGCCAGTCCATTGTCAAAGTTCAAACAGGGTGACACTGGCAGATGTCACCCTACGCATGCCTGCACAATACCAGGGACAATCCACTAGGAGGGGCAACCGGGGGGCAGGCCAGGCACCGCAGGGACAGGATCAGGGCTCACCAGGGGGAGTCAGGGAAGGGGTGGTGGGTGCTGGAGAGCCACTGACAACTGCAGTGGAGGTGTCTGACATGGTGTGTGCCGGCACAACTGGGGGCATGACACAGATGTCGTGGGTGCCGGCACAACTGCAGTGGACCCTGCAGATGGGGTGGACAGGTCCGCCACTGCAGTGCCCAAGTCAGACAGGGCGGTAGTGGACTCCACTGCAGTGCCTACCTCCAGGGGAGGAGAATGGGGAACAGGCAAGGTGGGTTGGACAGAGGGGGAGGACACCCTCACCACATCAGTGGCACAGACAAGCGCAGCGGGGGGTGTGGTGCTGGGAGAGCAAGTGGCAGGGGAGAAGGCCGGAGCATCTTGGGGATGGTATATCTGTGGGTGGGGGAACCTGGGGCAGGGTGTGGTGGGGGCACCTGTGCAGTGGGGGCCTGAGGGATGGAGGACGGAGACCTTGTGCCTGAGCTGCAGGGCGGTGGCGGGGTCTTGCTCTTAGCACTCCGGGGGACTTGCGGGTGGGGGCCTCAGTCCGTCTGCGCCTGGGGGAGGGTGTCCGGGGGCGAGGGGCACTCTGCTCCGTGTGGGTGGGCTTCCTCTTCCCCCGGGATGCTGGAGCAGCTTCATCGGTGGGGAAGAGGCCGAGGTCACAGAGGAAGAGCTGCTGTGACTTTGGGGTTGCAGGTGAGGCAAGGGAGGGTGCTTTGGAGGGAGAGGGAACTGAGGACTGCGCAGTGCATGTGGATGCGTGTGTGTGTTCCAGGGCCCCATCCCCTGTGAGTCTGGCTTCAGTCCCCTGAATGTGCTTGCGTGTGCGTTTTGTCATTGGCGTGTGTGTCAGTGTGCTGGATGTGTGTGTGCTGGTGTGTGCCAGTGTGTGTGTGCCTGGGATGGGTAAGGTGCTGGGGAGTGTGGATGGAGCAGAGGCAGGAGGGGTGAGGGACCGTTTGAGGAGGGACACTGCTGCCGTCAGGGAGGAGTCCATGGACCTATTGCCCCTCTGTAGGTCAGACATGCCCGATGAGATGCCCTCCATGAACGACACCAGCTGAGTCAACAGCGCGGTGTGCGCATGGAGGACACTCAGCATGGCTGTCTGCCCTACATGGAGCTGGCGAAGGAGGTACACAGACTCCTCACTCAGGGCAGCAGGGGACACAGGGGCAGGGGGTGCGGTGCCTGGCCCAAAGGAGACACGCTCCCGGACATGGGAGCCTCCACGGACCTGGGGAATGGGAGCCGATGGGAGGGCGGTGGTGGTGCTGGTGGTGGCGGGGACAGCAACACTAGCTGGGGTGTGGTGGCTGCTGACACCCGCCTCCACAAGGGAGTCATCCTCCGAGTTGCTCTGGTCCTCAGCTGAGGTGGATGCTGCTGAGGACTCCTCGGTGTGGCTCCCCTCGCCCTCCGTGCCACTGGGTCCCTCCGACCACTCCTCGGCTGCTGACCCAGTCTGGCTCTCCGGCTCCTCCTGGTCCGTGGAGCTGTCCCCTTCCGTGGCCGTGGATGTATCTGCAAACAATGGGGAAACAGACAGACATCAGTCACCTGCACATAACGCACACACCACTGTGAGCACAGCACATCCCAGAGCAAGCCCTGGCATCATTAGTTGTACATTGCTAAAAGTGCACTAATTGAACAGGAGAAGTCAATTGTCAGTCTGATGCCAAGCATGGCACTCACATCCCACATGGCCTTGCACCCATCTGTCTGGTGTCTGTTGGATTGCAACACCCCAGTGTTGACACATGCACCAAGTACACAGTAGTTGGACAGTGCAGAGGACACGGTGTGGACACATCACAGCTCTTGCCACTGAGTCAGTACAGGTTTACGGATGTAAGGGATGCCCAGAGTCAAATAGGAAATGCATGTGATGCATACCAGCGACAGACACCATGATGCACCCATGTCCTGATAGCCAGCGCCACTATGGTGTGCATGTAGCACATGTCACTCCCCTGCAGGATCACCAATCAGTAGACACATGCCATGGCGGAGGCATGACTGCAAAGTCATACATCACTGTCTCAGTGATGTATGACTTTGCAGCCAGACAACAACACTCTGCACTGTGTCACAATAGTAGGTCATGGGGAATGCAAGTCCTGGAGCTGCACAAGTGCACATGTACATCCCCCCACAACACATCCTCTTAACCCTCATCTGTCCAGGTCATACCTATTGGACATATGGGAGACCTGTGACACTACCCTACATGTCAGAATACAGGCATTGTGTAAGCAATGGACCCACCCATGATGCCCACCACAGAGTCAGGGAAACAGATGCTGTCTCCCACCTTGAGTCAAGCAAACTGCAAGGACACAGTCCTAAGTGACAGAATTCCCTGCATGTAAGGGCCACACCTGGGTATCAGATGAGGAGTGGGCAGTGCACAATAGAGGGACATGGCTCCTGGACAACATGACTGCTGTACTGTGGCAGTTCAACCTGGCCCGAGGAGGGCACATAACATGTTAGACAGAGTACACAGTGCAGTCTTTGACTCACCCCCTCCTTGCTGCTCTCTGGCCTTCAGCTGCCCATCCAGGTCTGGAAAGACCACCGCCAGGATCCTGAGCATGTGGGGGTCAGGGTCCGTGTTCCGCCCCTCCTGCGAGGAGGCGACAGCTTCAGCTGGACCCGTGCAATCCTCCGGGTCCAGCCCCGAAGGTCCTGCCACCTCTTTTGGCAGTTGCGGATCCGGCGCTGGTAGACCCCCACGGACCGGACAGCCCGGACGATGTCCTTCCAGATCTCATGCTTCCGATGGGCAGAAGCCTGTCAGGATGACAAAGTGATAAGGACATTACTACACATGCAACATATCCGTGCATGACACAGTTGCATATACATGTCGCAATCACAGGGGCACATGGTGTACCCAGGCAGTGCACGGCTGCCCATGGACAGTTTTCCAGAAGTCACTACATGGTATCATAGCATGGGGAGTAAAACCCTGTTCAGAAGCACTGTCACTGCACCATACCTGTCCAGTGCAAGTCACTACACACTATGGGGGGTGACAACTACTCAGTGAGCCTGCTAGCCAGTGGTGTGCTGACTCTCAGCCTTGCTAGTCAGACAAAATGCACATTCAGAAAGGCAGTGCACAGAACACTCACCTGCTCCCCTGGTGTCCCATACAGCTTGCTGTACTGTGGAAGTAGGCTGTCCAGCAGGGCCTGGTTCTCTTCAAGGCTGAAGGCTGGGGCTCTCTCCACAGTACGTGCCATTGCAGGGTCCAGAGGGGCAGAGACAGCAGCAGTGCAGTGGCAGATGTCGTCCTGGAGCATGTAGTGCAGGCAAGTGGGCTCTCAGGGGAACATGCAGCAATATATATGTGCTGGAGAGGCAGATACTGTCCCTTGTGTCCAAAGTGATAGGTCCAAGTCGTTTGCATCTTCTGAATATGGCCAATCCATGGAATAGCAGCACCAAAACACGCCCACAGCATCCTTCAAATCTTCAACTTCATGACATACATTATTTTGCAACATTGTTGTGGGTGACCAACTGATTTTCCAGCAACCGACTCGTTCGAATATTCAAAAACGCGTCCGTTGCCAGGCAAGCCCATTGTCAATGGGTGCGCACCGATCGGTCCATTGCTGTTCAACGCGCACAGGGGTACAACGCGTACCCGCACACATTGAATGCAATGGGCCGGCCGGAGGCACTGATCGGTCCATTGCTGTTCAACGCGCACAGGGGTACAACGCGTACCCGCACACATTGAATGCAATGGGCCGGCCGGAGGCACCGATCGGTCCATTGCTGTTCAACGCGCACAGGGGTACAACGCGTACCCGCACACATTGAATGCAATGGGCCGGCAGGAGGCACCGATCGGTCCATTGCTGTTCAACGCGCACAGGGGTACAACGCGTACCCGCACACATTGAATGCAATGGGCCGGCCGGAGGCACCGATCGGTCCATTGCTGTTCAACGCGCACAGGGGTACAACGCGTACCCGCACACATTGAATGCAATGGGCCGGCCGGAGGCACCGATCGGTCCATTGCTGTTCAACGCGCACAGGGGTACAACGCGCATCCGACACATTGAATGCAATGGGCCGGCCGGAGGCACCGATCGGTCCATTGCTGTTCAACGCGCACAGGGGTACAACGCGTGCACCGCACACATTGAATGCAATGGGCCGGCCGGAGGCACCGATCGGTCCATTGCTGTTCAACGCGCACAGGGGTACAACGCGTACCCGCACACATTGAATGCAATGGGCCGGCCGGAGGCACCGATCGGTCCATTGCTGTTCAACGCGCACAGGGGTACAACGCGTACCCGCACACATTGAATGCAATGGGCCGGCCGGAGGCACCGATCGGTCCATTGCTGTTCAACGCGCACAGGGGTACAACGCGTACCCGCACACATTGAATGCAATGGGCCGGCCGGAGGCACCGATCGGTCCATTGCAGTACAACGCGCACAGGGGTACAACGCGTACCCGCACACATTGAATGCAATGGGCCGGCCGGAGGCACCGATCGGTCCATTGCAGTACAACGCATCACTGTACATGTGACTGGCATATGTCAGCATGCCTGTCTCAGATGGACATATGCCAGCCACAGATAGCTCCCAGGGAGTGAGGGGCACACCTACATCACGACAGCCTGTCCAAACCTTATCATAAGGCATGTAAGGCTGCATTTCCTATTGTGTGTATGTTGGTGTACATGTTGTCCTGTGGGTGTCACCTGTGGGCAGCCACCCCCAGGCTGTGCACGTGTTCATGGGGACAGGATCCTGGGTGTTACGTGTACGTGACCACTGTGATGTGCAACTGTTCATATCTGTGCATGTGCCATGGTCACATTTCACAGTGGTGTTTGTGTATGTCATGTCACATACCCCGTGAGTCCCATGTGGGACGGTATGTTTGAGCCAGGGTGTCCCAGTGGCACAATAGTGATGGCCCTCCACAGTCTTTGTGCATGTAGTGTTTACAATGTCTCTGATTTCATGTGCACAATGGGAGACAGTCTCCACATCCACGTTGTGTGTGCATGGACTCTGATGTTGTGCGTGTGTGTCACAGACGTCCATGGCTCTCCTGCCATGGCAAGTGTGGCCACTACCTGTGGGGGTCATGTTTGTTTTGTTGTGGTGTACACATGATACTCCAGGTGATGCCAGTGTCCATGTGGCATTACAGGGTCCCTGGGAATGTGCCTGTCGTTGAGCTGTGGTGCCTGGGGCACATCTGTCCTCACATGTCACTGGGGGTGACTGTGACACAGCATCATGATATCCAATGGGCCAACCTGGGACAAATTGATGCCACCTGTAGGACCGTGTTGACAGATGTTGGCCATGTATGTACCATAAATGTCGTTCCGGTACTGCACACTTCATGTAGTTGTGCCTCATGATGATGTATGTTGGGATCTTGAGTGTGTTCAATGCCGCATATGTGGGGTGACTGACGATCTTGCTTACTTCTCCTCTGCACTGCAGGGCTCCTGCTGTCCATCGGCCATTCCCAGACCTGGCAACGATGGTGGAACGTGACAGCATCCGACGGTACCGCTTCACCAGGCAGCTGATTGAGGATTTGGCAGTGCAGTTGTCCCCACATTTGCAGCCTGGCCGGCCGTATCCTACAGCGCTGACCCCCAAGGTGAAGGTGATGGCAGCCCTACACTTCTTTGCCACCGGTACCTTCCAACATACTGTGGCGTCTGCTGGTGGGATGTCACAGACCATGTTCAGCCGTGTGCTCCGCGATGTTCTTGGCGGCAATGTTGCTCTTCCTGAACCGGTACATCTATTTCCCTAGACTGCGACGACTCACTGACGTGAAGAGTGACTTTTATGCCCTGGGGAGGATGCCGCATGTCATTGGCTCCATTGATGGGACACATGTGGCTTTGGTACCACCACAGGCCCAGGAGCAGGCCTACAGGAACCGCAAGCACTACCACTCGGTCAATGCACTGGTGGTGTGTCTTGCAGACATGACCATCACACACGTGTGTGCCCGTTTCCCTGGTTCAGCACACGATGCCTTTGTGATGAGGAGTAGTCGCATCCCCAGGTTGATGGCACAGATGCAGAACCAGCGTGCCTGGCTTGTCGGTGTGTACTGACTTTGTGCCATTGTGTGTGATCTGATCTGTAGTATTCCGCCCACTTTTCCAAGTCAGCTGATGTGCACTTGTCTGTCCGTAGGTGACTCGGGATACCCCAACATGCCGTGGTTGCTGACACCCCTCAGGAACCCTGTGACACCTGCCCAGATGCGCTACAATGAGGCACATGGTCGGACCAGGAGAGTGATTGAGCGGACCTTTGGTCTCCTGAAGAGCCGCTTCCGCTGCCTGGACAAGACCGGAGGGTCCCTCCCATATGCCCCTGCGAAAGTGTGCAAGATTATCATCGTCTGCTGCATGCTCCACAACCTGGCAGTGCGGAAGGAGTTGCCTCTCATCCAGGATGACGATGACCAACATCCGCCACCTGTGGAGGATCCTGGCCTGGACCACGATGCCAGTGACGATGATGATGATGATGGTGATGGTGATGTCCGCACACAGCTCACCACCAACTTCTTTAGCTGAATGTGAGTATCCTGAGGTGTCATGTGAATGATGTGAGTTGGCATGATGTGTGGGTGGTGCTCTGGTGCTGTTGGAGTGTGTCCATGGGCTACTTGACAGGATGTGTGTTGCGATGTGTGGTGACAGGTGGGCTGTACTCCCCAACAGTGTTGACATGCTAACTTGGTTCTGGGTGGGTATCTTGTAACATGTATTGTGCATGAGTTTTGCTGTTCTGTCCTGTACTGCATTGCTTTTGACTGTGTGTCATTTCTGTCCTTCACAGGGTACTTTCAGATTCGTTTGGTCAACTGTGTCCACCGACGACGTGATTGCACATCCAGGCTGGTAGCTGTTGTGTCCCTACAGGTGATGTGCGCCACACCCATGGACTTCCTTCTGTCTACAGTTGTTGACTGTGTGCCCGCTACCAGGTGGGGTTACCTTGCATCTGTAGTGGTTACGGCATGTTGCTACTGTGTAATAAACCTGTGCTTCACTTAGTGATGTGCGTTGTCTGTGGTCACACATTTGACTGCCATTTGCTTACTGCACCAGTGGGCTACTTGACTACAACTGGGAATGGGTGTGGTGTCTGTGCATTGCACCGTCTTCCCTGGCAACATCAGTGTAGGCAATGAGTCAGATGGCCTAGGTGTGTATGTGTTGTGTAGCCCTGGTGGTGTGTCTCCCTCATATGTGTCACGTTGCCTGTACTCACATGCCTGTGTTGTCCTTGCTGTTGCAGTTTGCATACACTGTGTAATTTTGCAGTTCATCATCCCCATAACAGCACCCACGTTGGAATCACGACAGAGGCAAGTATGGTGTATTAGTGTGTTTATTGTGATAATAGTGCATAGGATGGATTGTGCTGTACATGAATCTTGCAATCCCAAGTTCCTAGATGAATAGAAAGTCCAGGTAGACAGGATCCCCAGTATCGGGGCCACTGTTGTCTGACACATTGTTCCAACTTATACTCCCCATGCAATGTGTGGGAGTAGTGTTGCCATCAACAGGGTGAACAGTCTGTGCACAAAGGCGAAAATCCAGAACAGGTTCAGGGTTCCTGGGAGTTGCGCTTGGCCATCAGCCTCTCACTTTCCCCTCCTCGGACGACCCCTCTTCTTGGGGGGGCCCTCAAGTGCAGGCTGCTGCGGTGCAGGGGACTCTCCGCCAGAGTCCTCCTCCCTCCCTGTGGCAGTTGCAGTTTGTTCGGTACCAGATGTTGTTGGCACACAGGGAGGTGTGGACTGGTTGCTGTTCATCTGGCGGAGGCATTGTAAAATGTCCCTGTGCACCGCCGTCATCTCATGTAGTACATCCCACTTGGACTCCACGCGGGTCATGTGGGAGTCCACACGTGACATGTGGGAGTCCACACGTGACATGTGTGACTCCACTTGGGACATGTGGGAGTCCAAGCGGGCATGATGGGCAGCCTGCTGCTGTTTAATGTCTCTGAGGAGCCCCACTACCTGGCTGAGCTCTCCGGTGCTGGACTGGTACGCATCAGCTATGCGTACCAGTTGTGGGTCTTCATGCACACCAGCAACGTCTGCAAGCAGCGACCTCTGTCTCCCACCCCTCCCACCACCCCTGCTGACATGTGCAGTGTGTGCAGTTGCACGCACAGATAACCCTGGTCCACCTTGGGGGTTGGTGGTGGTGGTGGTGTCCATGGCCCCAGGTTGGTCCAGGGTCACTGCGCTGGTGTTGTTCCTTATTCTGTCCATGTCGGCAGGGATGGTATTCGTGGTGACAGTCGTTGGAGGGGTGGGTGCAGGGGGTGCAGCTGGTGGACCTGCTGGTGCTGCAGCTGGTGGTCCTGCTGGTGCAGCATGTTGACTTGCACCGGATGTGCCAGGTTGTTCTTCATCGTCCGAGGAGGACAGGGGCTGTACGACGCCAGTGAGCTCGGCATCCTCTTGAGCCTGGGACTGGGACTCCTCAGCGTCTGCTGCTGTGTCCCTATCATCACCTGTTTTTGGGAGACACAAACAATGTATGTCATGTTTCTGCAGGCATCAGTGGTTGACACACCTGACAGTTGTGACTGTGCCTCGGGGTGCGGGCCTGTACATTGTATTGTCCTAAGTTGTCACAGTCAGGGGTTGATATTGGTGTGGCACATTGTCCTGCATTATTTGGGCATTTCTATGTATTCTCTGGGGTGTGAACATGGTCTGCATTGATTGTGTTTGGTTGACAGCCAGACCTCCTTCCCACCCACCCACCCACCCAGTCAGTTATCCCACCATGGAACGTGCTTGCATTGCAGGGAGTGTAAGTTGTCTCTCAGGATGTCAGTCAGTGGTGTCCTGCTGTTTGTTGGTGCACAGTTGGCAGCAGGGCCTTGTGCTCCCCACAGCAGTAGCCAGTGTCAGCCATCTTGTGAGTCCTTCTCCACTCCCTGTGATGTGAGCATGGTTCAGGGTGGTGTTGATGGGACAGTTGTGGGGGTGAGCTATGTCTGTGACTACGTCTCCCATCATGCTATTGCCTCCACCCCCTTCCCAGCATGCCCATGCTTCCTTCCTTTTGACTCTGCTTCCCTGTGGGGTGGGCTGGCTGTGCTGACAGGATGGCTGGGAGTGTTGTCCTGGCAGTTGTTTGGCTAAGAGTCCCAAGAGTGTCCCTGTGCTTCACACAACATAACCCAGGGTGGTGGTGCTTTGTGGGATCTTGTGTTAGGATGGAGGGCATTGCATTCTACCAGGTGGGTACTGTGGAGTTTGTGTTGGGGGGGTGTGAGGGGAGGTGCTGGTGACTATAGTCAGTGCTGCAAGTCCCCCTTCCCACCCAGCCAGCCAGATAGCCCACCATGGAACGTGCTTGCATTGCAGGGAGTGGAAGTTGTCTCTCAGGATGTCAGTCAGTGGTGTCCTGCTGTTTGTTGGTGCACAGTTGGCAGCAGGGCCTTGTGCTCCCCACAGCAGTAGCCAGTGTCAGCCATCTTGTGAGTCCTTCTCCACTCCCTGTGATGTGAGCATGGTTCAGGGTGGTGTTGATGGGACAGTTGTGGGGGTGAGCTATGTCTGTGACTACGTCTCCCATCATGCTATTGCCTCCACCCCCTTCCCAGCATGCCCATGCTTCCTTCCTTTTGACTCTGCTTCCCTGTGGGGTGGGCTGGCTGTGCTGACAGGATGGCTGGGAGTGTTGTCCTGGCAGTTGTTTGGCTAAGAGTCCCAAGAGTGTCCCTGTGCTTCACACAACATAACCCAGGGTGGTGGTGCTTTGTGGGATCTTGTGTTAGGATGGAGGGCATTGCATTCTACCAGGTGGGTACTGTGGAGTTTGTGTTGGGGGGGTGTGAGGGGAGGTGCTGGTGACTATAGTCAGTGCTGCAAGTCCCCCTTCCCACCCAGCCAGCCAGATAGCCCACCATGGAACGTGCTTGCATTGCAGGGAGTGGAAGTTGTCTCTCAGGATGTCAGTCAGTGGTGTCCTGCTGTTTGTTGGTGCACAGTTGGCAGCAGGGCCTTGTGCACCCCACAGCAGTAGCCAGTGTCAGCCATCTTGTGAGTCCTTCTCCACTCCCTGTGATGTGAGCATGGTTCAGGGTGGTGTTGATGGGACAGTTGTGGGGGTGAGCTATGTCTGTGACTACGTCTCCCATCATGCTATTGCCTCCACCCCCTTCCCAGCATGCCCATGCTTCCTTCCTTTTGACTCTGCTTCCCTGTGGGGTGGGCTGGCTGTGCTGACAGGATGGCTGGGAGTGTTGTCCTGGCAGTTGTTTGGCTAAGAGTCCCAAGAGTGTCCCTGTGCTTCACACAACATAACCCAGGGTGGTGGTGCTTTGTGGGATCTTGTGTTAGGATGGAGGGCATTGCATTCTACCAGGTGGGTACTGTGGAGTTTGTGTTGGGGGGTGTGAGGGGAGGTGCTGGTGACTATAGTCAGTGCTGCAAGTCCCCCTTCCCACCCAGCCAGCCAGATAGCCCACCATGGAACGTGCTTGCATTGCAGGGAGTGGAAGTTGTCTCTCAGGATGTCAGTCAGTGGTGTCCTGCTGTTTGTTGGTGCACAGTTGGCAGCAGGGCCTTGTGCTCCCCACAGCAGTAGCCAGTGTCAGCCATCTTGTGAGTCCTTCTCCACTCCCTGTGATGTGAGCATGGTTCAGGGTGGTGTTGATGGGACAGTTGTGGGGGTGAGCTATGTCTGTGACTACGTCTCCCATCATGCTATTGCCTCCACCCCCTTCCCAGCATGCCCATGCTTCCTTCCTTTTGACTCTGCTTCCCTGTGGGGTGGGCTGGCTGTGCTGACAGGATGGCTGGGAGTGTTGTCCTGGCAGTTGTTTGGCTAAGAGTCCCAAGAGTGTCCCTGTGCTTCACACAACATAACCCAGGGTGGTGGTGCTTTGTGGGATCTTGTGTTAGGATGGAGGGCATTGCATTCTACCAGGTGGGTACTGTGGAGTTTGTGTTGGGGGGTGTGAGGGGAGGTGCTGGTGACTATAGTCAGTGCTGCAAGTCCCCCTTCCCACCCAGCCAGCCAGATATCCCACCATGGAACGTGCTTGCATTGCAGGGAGTGGAAGTTGTCTCTCAGGATGTCAGTCAGTGGTGTCCTGCTGTTTGTTGGTGCACAGTTGGCAGCAGGGCCTTGTGCTCCCCACAGCAGTAGCCAGTGTCAGCCATCTTGTGAGTCCTTCTCCACTCCCTGTGATGTGCGCATGGTTCATGGTGGTGTTGATGGGACAGTTTTGGGGCGGGCAATATGTGTGACTGCGACTCCCATGATGCTATTGGCTACACTGACTTGGCCAGCATACACAGAATTCCTTCCTTTGAGTGGTCTTCACTGTGTGTTGGTGTTGTTGTGGTGGCTACATGTGTGGATGTGTTTGTTAGTTCTATTTGTGCCACTGCCTAGCTGTAGTTGTGGTTGTGTTTGTACATGTGTTGGCACAGTTGGATGTGACTTTTTTGATGGCATGTGTTGTGTTTCTCTGACTGACATACACATTTTGGGATGATTCTGTTCTGGTTGCTGTGTGATTGCTATGAGTGCATGGTTTGACTCTCCCCTTGACAGTGATGTGTGTGTGTTTTGTGGCAGTATATTGTGTACATTTGTTGTGTACTCACCAGGCTCTGGGATGTCCTCTAGTCCATATATGCTCACTGGCGGTAGGATGGCCCGCACCTTCTCCTCCCAGGGCCTGAGGTATATTGGCTTGGCAGGAGGGCCACTGCCGGTGTGTTGGCTGTTGATGTAGTCTTGCTTCAGCAGTTTCCGTACCCTCCTGCGCACGTCATATCACCTGTTCTGGATGTCGGTCTTTGTGCGCCGACATGGTGATTGGGCGTTCACCCTGTTGATGATCCTCTCCCACATCTTGGTTTTCTGCGACATGGGGGTCTGTTGGACCAATGTGCCAAACAGCTGTGGCTCTACCCTGAGGATCTCGTCTACCAGGACTTCCAATTCACAATCTAGGAACTTGTGATTCTTCTTGGGGGGCATGGTGATGGGTGGTGATGGTGAGTGATGTGTGTGTTGGTGTGCAGGTGAGGGTGTGTGAGTGTGTGTTTTGCTGGGTGTATGTGAGGTAGGTATTTGTTGGTGTGCTAATGGTGTGTGGCTTGTGTGAGGGATGAGCTGTGGGTGTGTGGTTGCTTTCTCTTGGGTGCTGGCAGTGGAATGGCATTTGCAAAGGCTCATGGTAGTGATTTGTGTCCTTTATATAGGTGGAGTTGTGGGTGTGTCTTTGTTCTCTGTCCCCACCCCCCAGTATTTATTGGCTTGGTAATTGCTTGTTTGGCCTTTTTTGGTTGATTTTTCCTTTGTGCTGTTTGTGTATGTTGGAAACGTTCTTGTGACCGAGTCGGACCCTGCATTGGTCTCGTACGGTGTTTTCCGTTTCGTTCACGCTGTGTTTGTGCAGTTTTGTATGCTGCGTACGCGTCGGTCGCGGTGTATTGTATTGCTTCGGCTCGGTTTTGTATGCGTGTCGGTCGTACGGCTTGTCCTCCGTCCGACTCGGTCGTGTTTTTCGCGCCTTGCATCGTACTTTGCGGGTTGGAGTTGGCGGGTACGATTCGGTCGGATTTGTTCCGGGTGCGTGTCGGTCGGTTGGATTCGCGTGTTTTTCCGGCCGGATTGCTATTTTCCGAGCGGCTCGGTCGGTCGGCTTGGTTTCCTGACGTGTCGGTCGGATTTATCGCGGCTTGCATCGTACTTGGCGTGTCGGGCGCCACTGGTACGTGTCGGTCGGTATTTTTTCCGGATCCGAGTCGGTCGGTGCTTTTTCCGGCCCGAATCGGAATCGACCCCTAACTGTTCGTTAGTAAGAGTACTAACTGTATAACTGTACTCTAAGGCTGAAATTCTGTGACCCACTCTAAAGAACTCTAATCATCCACGGCCGGTGCAGGTAAGCGCAGTGGGTGGTGGGGCAGGTGGGGCAGGAGGTGGGAAGTCAACAGAGGACGTAATAGGGAATATAAATAAATAAATAAATCCTATTCTGTTGTCTGTCGACATCCGCCTGCCCCACCGCTCCACCGCACTTACCTGCACCGGCCGCGGCTGACTCTAATTAACAATTAAAGTCTTTAGCATTTCTCAACATTGATCATTTTCCTCCTACCAATTCACAATCTAGTTGAAAAACTGTAGATTGAAGTTATAAAAGAATTAGTGATTCTTGAAAGTCATTTATTCTATTGCCGTGAATTATATGGAGGAACATCATCATCTACAGTGATAAAATATTTTATGATATTATCACTACTGCTCTCACAGTCATGAGCATGTCTGATTGCTGTAAACTGTCGGATGTCTAATCCTGTGATTGCTAAGTAATTGAGCATTAGCACCGTTGTATAAGTCTTTAAGATTTATAAAGTTATGCTGCCTATGGCCTGGGATTAGGAAGTCTGTAGATTTGCTAGCTTTCTTTCCCTTCAGAATAGAATATCAGTCATAACATATTCCAGTGAGTCTACTTATAAGGGTCAAGATGAAAAAAGAAGTGTAAAAATATGCTATTTACAATTTTTAAAATGATAGCCTATGTGAACTTGTATACAAAAGTTTTCTTAACATTGTGAAATTAATATATCTCCTTTGAATTTCTTTAAGGGTGTTTGTGCTGAAACACACTGCTTTGCCTCCATTTCTAAAAGCTCTCGTTTGGCAAGAGGGCAGGGAAAATCCACATGGACCCCTATTGAACTTGGCCCTTTTTGCCGGATCATCCCCAAACTTTTTGCCTTCACCCTCCTGTTTTATGAATCCAATTTTGTTTGCTTTTTAGGACTCTGCACACTTTAACACTGTTAACCAGTGGAAACGTGCTTGTGCTCTCTCCTTTAAACATGATGTAATTGGCTTACACTCAATTGGCACAATAAATTTACGTGTGAGTCCCTAGTAGACTGGTACTACATGTAGCCAGGGCCTGCAGCACTGATTGTGCCACCCACTTAAGTTGCCCTTTAAACATGTCTCAGGCCTGCCATTTCAGCCTGTGTGTGCGGTTTAAACTGCCATTCCGACCTGGCAAAGTAAACCTTTTCACAAATAATGAGTCCATGCACACCCTTTTGCCAGGCCTAAACCTTCCTTTTTAATACATATAGTTCACCACCAGGGTAGGCCCTTAACAGCCCATACAGGAAGACGCAGTATATTTAAAAAAGTGAACATGTACTTTTAATTTTTAAATGTCCTGGCAGTGAAAAACTCTGTAATTCGTTTTCCACCACTGTAAGGCCTACCTCTCCCATATAATAACATTGGGTAGCATTATTACATTTAATAAGTGCTGACTTTTGATTGGGAACACATAAATGTTTCATGTTTAATGTGTGAGAAATTGTAATAAAAAATCCCCTTTAATTATAAAGTCGGATTTTAAGTTACAATTTTGAAAATGTCACATTTAGAAAGTTTACATTTTCCTGCCCTAACTATTTGGTGCCTGCAGCATGACTGGGTGTAGTTGATACATGGACTTTGTTTATTCCTCCCAGACAGCCACACAATAGGGGGATTAGGTGTGACTGGATGGGCCATCAACTGACAGGATGGGGGAGCGGAGGTGAGCACAGCCCCACTCACAACTGAATAGGCCATGCCTTGCCCTCACACAAAGGACTTGCCACCACTGCATTGTTCATGGAGTCAGATTGGAGCTGGGGCAGGGGAACAAAGAAACTTCAAAGACTTCAAAGGGAATTCTCTAGAAACTTCCCCTACTTCAAAGTGGACACCAGGTATAAATATTGGATCCTCAGTTGCAACACTTCAGTACACTCCTGGACCTATGGATGCTACAGAAGAAGGACTGCTGTGCTGCGTTGCTGCCAGGAGGACTGCCACTCTGCTGCCTTGCTACTCTGCTGCTCTGTGGCCTGCTGCTCTGCTTGCTGAGAAGGAAGAAAGGACCTGCACTCTACAACTCAGGCTGCAGTGACTCCAAGGGTTGCCTGTGTTGCCTGTTGGGGACTGAGTGACACTTCATTGCCCACAGTCCAGCATGCCCCTAAGGGGGAGTAGGCACTCCTAGGAACTTGCACTTTTTCAGCGCTGGACTTTCCTCGCAGTGCAAGACGCCTGTGTTCCCTGTTGGCAGCTGAGTGGGACTTCATTGTCCACAATCCAGCTAAGCCCCTAAGGAGGAGGGTCACATATGAACTCATGCTGTTTAAGTGCTGGACTACTTTCCCCGCTGCAACGGATGCTTGTGTTGCCTTTTGGGGGCTGAGTGGGACTTGATTGCCCACAATCCAGCCAGGCCCCTAAGGAGGAAGGAGGGGCTACTACAAACTTGTGCTTTTTAAGGGCTGGACGTTCCCCATGGTACGGAATGCTTGTGTTGCCTGTTGAGGGCTGAATGGGACTTCATTGCCCACAATCCAGCTGAGTCCCTAAGGAGGAGGGGCTCCTACAAACTCACACTGTTTAAGTGCTGGACTTTCCCTGTGGAACAGGCATGCACTCGGGGCACAGCCGAGCGCATGACCGGGTGAAGACCAGGCCAAGAGAAGGCCAGTCTTCAAGCGGCATTGATCGCAAGAGGCTGGGCCTCCCTTCTTTAGCCACCAATATTGTGTAGGTTTTTAAGGTACTGAATAATTATTTAGTTATTTTTCCTTTTTACTTTGTAAGTACCCATTCATGGGTTGGATTAGCCAATGGGAATGGGGAAACTCAAGCCCGCTGCAAATTTGCCCAAATCTCAGACAGGTTCTTTACTCAATGGGTTCCTCCAGCATGCCACAGAAGTTATCAGTAAGTAAATTGAACTTGCTGAACATCATCTGTCTCTTACTCCTACTCTTCCAGTGCACCCTCACTGTCAATCAGCCAAGGCTCTTGCACCTGGGGACTCTTCCACTATTACTATTGAGCTGGAGCTCCACCACCCTTTCCCCAGTGCACCCCGAGCTATTACTAAAAGCATTCTGTTCTACAACTAACGGCCAGCCAGCAAAAATGAAGAGGGTTCAATCAAACGCTAAAGGTAAATCTAAAATTGTCTGCACATCATCTGCCAGCCCAAAAGGGGATTCTGTTGGCTATGGTGAAGCATTTACTGCCAAGGCAGTAATAGTCTTCGGTAGCAAAATATCTGACATTCTGGAGGCCAGATTAAAGCCAATCTATGAATGTTTGGGGGCCAAAGAGGCCGAACTTTGTAAGTTGAACCTAGCCACGCCACGGCAGATCCCTAATCATACTCCTCTCACACCCTCTGGTGCAGGTGCAAACCCTCCCTCTAATTGTTTGGCTAATGATAATGAGAATACTGGATTGGTGTTAAGTTGCCCCCCTGATGGGACAGGGTCCAGGATGCAGAACTGGCCAACTTTGTCTCCCTAGGTGGACAGCGGAATAACCCCCATGCCAGAGGGAGAGAAAGAGAAGGAAGGCAGTTGGGGGAATGGAAAGTCCATTACCCCAGGAAGTGCATCTCCCTATGGTCAGTCGTCCTCCTGGAGCTTGCCCTTATGTGGTAGTATTAGCAAATGTTCCTCGTCTGCCACCACAAAGAATTTTGCCCTTTGTTCAGTTACAAAAGAAAGTACTGCACTGGTTTCACACCAATGTCAACCTTCCTTATTCAGCAGCTTCTGATATTTTGATGGTCCGCAGGTTGGAATGGGTGGTCCCTATGGACCATAGTTTGACAGGCGATTGTAAATTTTAACCACCCTACCATTGTTCAGAAATTGCTGATTAATTACCAATCCTTTTGTGTGCCCCAATCTACCATAACTCTTCTTCTGCTGGGCTATTTAGATTGACATTTGCAGCCGGTATTCGTGGCTTTTACTTACCAATTTAGACTCCCTCCTTCAAGTAGTCTAGCTCCCAGCAGTCAATTGGAGCCGTCTGTTTTAACTGATGTTGACAAACTAGAGATACATTGTAACAATAGGCTTCGCCAATCTTTTCCCACTCCAACCTGCTGCATTTCTCTACTTGGGTCTCTAACGCCAGCTTTTGACACAAATAATGTCCATTCTGTTGGAGGTTGGCTATCTTCATCTCCTAGTCTTACTCTAGAGTCTCACATAAAAAGAGGGGGAGGAGGAAAAAAAGCCCTTACTTCGCCCTCCTCTGGGTTAACCTTATCATACACAGAGAAGTAAGGACGTATAAATCGCTTTTCCTGAGAAGTAAAAAAACCAGCAAAGTGCAAAGCTTTGAAAAAACTTCCCTCACCCACAAAAGTTTGTGGCATGCTTCTTCATAGGGCTGCTACTAACACCTCTGCGCAGTCCAACGCATGAGGTGGAGCAATAGGGTAGGGAAGACACAAACATAAAGAAAAGCACAGGATCTAAAGAAAAATAAGTGCAGACAAAAGAGTTAAAACTAACTGCGGGATATCCCAATAGTTTTATTCGCGGATTCCCTCGTTAGAGCTAAAAGGTATCTCCATACTAAAGGATGGTGGTGAAGGAAGTGAATTATGCACCATTCACCCCTCCATTCTGCAAAGAAGTCGACATGTGTCAGTCGGATATCGTGTCTCTCCCGACTTTCTTCAGGACTATTAGATCCCTAGTCTTATTCCCTTTCTAATATACTTCAATATGTATATCGATTACTACACCTGTCATTTATAATCTTGTAAAGGTCCTGTGACCGTACTCCAAATTGGATCTGTAAGTGATAAAGAACGTGTGTACAAGTGAAAAGAAAAATGAAAAGCATAACACGTAAAATGCCTTGTGATTTCTTACGTGAAAAAACATTGCTATCTTTGCCCTTCTCAACCCATTTGGTGCGATGCGGCTTGTTTAACATTCTATTTTAAACACCGCTAGCGAGAGCAAAGCCCTTATCTACTAGTGAAATCCACAATGTATTCTCAGATCTCCAACAATATTTAAAACTGTTGTTTAAACACACCTATCAATATCTATCACAAAATAACTTGAGAGAGACACATGTGCATACCTGTACTGGTAGAGCTCAGGTATTGGGTCAATAGCTTGGTTATTCTTACCGAGTTTACTGCAGAACCTGCTGGAACTGGCGCAGGAGTACGGGCGACCCCCTGTAGTCACACACTAATTTAGAGAGTGGGGATAATGTATTCATAGTTAGAGAGCGATATAATCTTACATGGTACAGTTTTTACAACCATTGCCAGTATCTTGTTCACTTAGGGTGTAAATTCATGAGCCCCCGATGTTGGGAAATACCCTGAATGGACCACGCTCACCCGGGACCCCTGGTATCTGCTCCTTGTCCAATAAAACGGAGCGACTATTTTCCAAACTCCCAAATTGTCAACTTCCCTGTCTTAGCCTCAAGCCCCCTGCTTACTTCATCAAGGTGGGTTCACCACTCGCTCTGTGTCACTCCCGGCGCTGCGTAGGTACGGGAGTCAATGATCGGGGCTTCTAAAAGCAGCTCCGCTTCCTGACACGTGACCGCAACGTGTGTCACGTGTGCTCCGTCAAGCGTGCAGTCGCGTAAAGACCACTAGAGCGCTGAACTGCATCGGCTCGTGCGGGTTGAAAAACCGAACACATCCGATCAATCCCAATACACGCTCTGGATCAGAATTAACAGGTGTTTAAGCGGAATGTCTGTTTTTGGCATATAAGTCGTGTTTTATCCATTCAATAACGGACAGAATTTTTTTTTTGTATAACAAATAAATAACCCAAAAAGATTTTTAATCATGATAATATCTTGGTGGCAAAAGATTGGGGGGCAGGGGGAAGGAAGAACTAGTCTATGTGAAAAGAAGGAAGTATTGATGGCACTACCATGAATTGAGTGACACATTACGCTTTAGATGTATTGCGCTTCAGTGGTTATGTCGTCCCAATCTGGAATAGAGTATAGCATACTCTCTATTAAGTACCATGCGATAAAGGCAGGAGGTGGAGACTAAAAACATGGTGATATAGCCCCCCTTTTTTTTATTTCGGTACTGCCTAACACTGAACCGGAGGGTGTATTAACCTACCCACCCTCTGTCTGAATAGAAGCCCTCAGTTACTCAAGCATTGTTAGCGATAATCATAGCCTGCTTAGGGTGTTCCAGGGAATTTCATCATTTAAACCAATTTCATGGCTACGCAGCCTATACACCCATTTCTGTTCCCTTAGAAATAAAATTCTATTTGGGTCTCTGGTGGTAGTAGGAATGTAAGGCTTGTCCAGTACTGTCCAGTATAAATCTTCAACTGTGTGTTTTCTCTCAGCATAATGTGTGGTAAAGCGTGTCATGGTCCTTTCACATCTAATGTTGCTTCTATGTTCCATGATCCTAACTTTAACTTTCCTTGATGTCATCCCCACATATATTAGATTACATGGACACCTAATCATATAGATGACATTAGTGGAGTTACAATTAGTGTGTCTCAGTTGTTCCCATGGGTAGCGGAGCACTACATCAATGCTTTTAGTGTTTTCTGTCAGTCTGCACACATCACACAATCCACATCTAGTGTCTCCCGTGACTGGGGAAGTTCCCAAAGTCTTTGTTGTTCTCTCTGTGTAGTTGGGCGGGGTCTCATGTGGACCAAATGGTCCTGTATGTTTGGACTTCTTTTAAATGAAAAAAGCAGTTTCTCCAGGCTCAGGCCGTTTGAATTCAAGATCTGCCAATTCCTAAGTATGATGCTCTTTATGTGGGTAGAGGCTGTGTTAAAGGTCGTAACACAGATAGCGTTTTTGTTCATTGGTTTTTCCACTTTTTCCAATAGTGCATCTCTATGGCAGTTCAGTGCTCTATTTTGTGCCTTTCTTATGACTTTGGTGGGGTATTTTCTTCTCAGGAGTTTTTCTGCTAATGTCTCTGATTCTCTCCTGAAGTCACCTGTGTCAGAGCAGTTTCTACGTAAACGAAGGAACTGCCCCACCGGAAGATTCTCCCTCATTGATTTCGGGTGGAAACTCTCAAACAGCAGGAGACCATTCCTATCAGTAGGCTTATGAATAACTCTTGTAGTCAGTTTTCCATCTCTGTGAATTATCTCCAGATCAAGGAACGGTAGACATTCCTTCGTGATGGTAGAAGTAAAATGTAGGAGAGGGTTACGACATTGAGCCACTGCAGGAAATCATCGATAGATTGTTCATCGCCCTCCCAAATCAGGAGGACGTTGTCAATGAAACGTCTCCACAATCTGATGTTGGTCCTCCAAGGGCTTTCCAAAGTGAAGATGAATTTTTGTTCAAAGGAGGACAAGTAGAGGCCTGCTAAGCTAGGCACGAAGACTCTACCCATGGAGGTGCCGTGAGTTTGTAGGTAGTATGTCCCCTTGAATTCAAAGAAATTTTTGGTCAGCTCAATTTCAGCCAAATGGACTATGAATGATTCTGGTGTGAAATATTCCCATTCCTGCTCATACAGAATCTCCTTTACCACCCTTAGTGTCTCCATTTGGGGGATACTCATATAGAGGGACTCAATGTCCAATCCCACCAAGAACTGTCATGTAGGATCAAACTCCATGTCCTTTATTAGATTAAGGACATCTGTAGTGTCCTTTAAATAGGCTTCCCTGTTCTGTACCAGCGGTTTTAGAAAAAAATCGCAAAACTGCAATAAAGGTTCCAAAATGGATCCGATTCCTCCAACAATTGGTCTGCCAGGGTAGGTCTGGTTGGTTTGTGCACCCTAGGGAGGGTGTAGAAACACGGTACAACAGGGTTTTGTTGACAAAGGAAATTCCCTTCTTGTTCCGAGATCCAATCATTGCTGGTAGCTTCTTCTACCAATGAGGTTATTTCTATTCTCAGATCTGGAGTAGGATCCCTGGGGAGCACTTTGTAATTCCACCCATACAATAGTAATCTGGTGTGTTCATTCTTGTATGCAATTCTCGTTTGGAGGACAATCGCCCTTCCCTTGTCTGCGGGTTTTATAACCACATCCTGGTTATCTTTTAGTTGGTTTAATGCCTCCATTTCCTCTCTGGAAAGATTCCTGAAAGGTTGCGAGTCACCTTTAGCTAGTTCTTCAACCTCATGTATTACTGACGGTTTGAAGGTAGTAACCTCCAATGGTAGTGCTGAACTCACGGGTGTAAAGTTTGATTTAGGGCGGAACTTGATGTCCCCTTTTCTTTCTCCTGGATCTGTTCTTCCCTCAAAGAAAACCTTCAGTCTGATGTTTCTAAACATCTCCTGTCTGATTCTGAAACTGTCTAAAGTGTTGGTCGGGACAAAACCCAGACCCTCGTTCAGCAATCTCTCCTGTGGTTCAGTCAGTGGAGTGTCAGTTAAGTTCATCACTAGACTGACTCCCTGCTGATGCCCGGTGTCGGATCCTGTGACATGCTCCTGGTCACTCTCTGATTCAAATTCTCCCATTGCACCCCTTGTGCTCCTCTCTGCTTGCCCATGCCTCTTCCCCTGCCTCTTCCTAAAAAAGGATTCGGCATCTAGGGATATTGTGGATTATGAGGCCCTTGCATAGGTGGGAACAGTTGGAACATGGGTGGCCAGCCAAATCCCTGACCCGGGTAATTCAGGTAAATCGGGTTAAAGGTAGGGCGTGGTCCCTGGTATTGACCTCTTCCCCTGCCCCTTCTACGTGGTCTGCTTTTGTAGTCGCTATCATCACTACTGGAGCTCATCGTATCCATGCTCCTTCTGCTAGCCTGAGGTCCTTTCTTCATTTCCTCCGTTTTCCTCTGGATATACGCCTCTGTAGTATATGGGTATACCTTCTCCACTGAGAATTTCTTTAGATCTTTTTGTAATTTGCTTATCTTCAACTGCATGAGGTAGTCTTTGTAATCACTTAGTTCATTGTTTGTTTCTTCCAGTTTCCTCTTATACGTTGCTATTACTATGCTTGCTTTCAAACCCTGCTCACTAGCCTGTATCTGAATGTATAGTGTGTCCGCTATCCTCTTGGCTGTGGTGATAAGCAGGACTAACCAATCCCTTGTACACTTCCAGGCTATCAGGGCCCAATCTTTCCTAAATGAGTTGTCTTCCAGGAAGATCAAAGGTTCATTGGTGACTATCAAACCTCTAGGGGCCGCATTCGCCTTAAGGTACTCTGTAAGTATCGCTCCATGTAGGATCGCTTTTACATGTGATTTTTTTTAGTTCAATCAAAGTGCCCCACCCTTCCCCCTGGGTCAGGACCTGATTGATAGTAGTCTCTCCAAGTAATGATGGCCCAGGCAGGATCTCATGACAGCTTCCTCGTTGTAAGCTAGACCTTGTTGTTGTGACATGATCAAAACGGAGTATACAACTATTTAGGAAATCTCCACACAATGTGTTCACCTGTTGCTCTAGCAACAGTGAACCTTAACCCCTATGGCTCAGCGCCGTGCTCATACGAACCTCACACAAAAAGAGGGGGAGGAAGGAAAAAAGCCCTTACTTCGCCCTCCTCTGGGTTAACCTTATCACACACAGAGAAGTAAGGACGTATAAATCGCTTTTCCTGAGAAGTAAAAAAACCGGCAAAGTGCAATGCTTTGAAAAAACTGCCCTCACCCACAAAAGTTTGTGGCATGCTTCATCATAGGGCTGCTACTAACATGTCTGCGCAGACCAACACATGAGGTGGAGCAATAGGGTGGGGAAGACAATAGAAACATAAAGAAAAGGACTGGATCTAAAGAAAAATAAGTGCAGACAAAAGAGTTAAAACTAACTGCGGGATATCCCAATAATTTTATTCGTGGATACCCTCGTTAGAGCTAAAAGGTATCTCCATACTAAAGGATGGTGGTGAAGGAAGTGAATTATTCACCATTCACCCCTCCATTCTGCAAAGAAGTCGACATGTTTCAGCCAGATATTGTGTCTCTCCCGGCATTCTTCAGGACTATTAGATCCCTAGTCTTATTCCCTTTCTAATATACTTCAAAATGTATATCCATTACTACACCTGTAATTTATAATCTTGTAAAGGTCCTGTAACCGTACTCCAAATTGTATCTGTAAGTGATAAAGAACGTGTGTACCAGTGAAAAGAAAAATGGAAAGCATAAGAAGCAAAATGACTCGTGATTTCTTACGTGAAAAAAAAATTGCTATCTTTGCCCTTCTCAACCCATTTGGTGCAATGCGGCTTGTTTAACATTCTATTTTAAACACCGCTAGTGAGGGCAATGCCCTTATCTACTAATGAGATCCACGATGCCT
Organism: Calotriton arnoldi; assembly: GCA_963921515.1. NCBI lineage: Eukaryota > Metazoa > Chordata > Amphibia > Caudata > Salamandridae > Calotriton > Calotriton arnoldi. Next base: position 2,252,504 of record CAWUFW010002338.1, on the reverse strand, counting down.
TCTCGGATCTCCAACAATATTTAAAACGGTTGTGTATACACACCTATCAATATCTATCACAACATAACTCAGTGAGAGACACATGTGCATACCCTTACTGGTAGAGCTCGGGTATTGAGTCAATAGCTCAGTTATTCTTCCCGAGTTTACTGCGGAACCTGCTGGAACTGGCGCGAGAGTGCGGGCGACCCCCTGTAGTCACACACTAATTTAGAGTAGGGATAATGTATACATAGTTAGAGAGCGATATAATCTTACATGGTACAGTTTTTACAACCATTGCCAGTATCTTGTTCACTTAGGGTGTAAATTCATGAGCCCTCGATGTTGGGAAATACCCTGAATGGACCACGCTCACCCGGGACCCCTGGTATCTGCTCCTTGTCCAATAAAACGGAGCGACTATTTTCCAAACTCCCAAATTGTCAACTTCCCCGTCTTAGCCTCAAGCTCCCTGCTTACTTCATCAAGGTGGGTTCACCACTCTAGAGTGCCCTACTAACACCCATGTTGATGTTTTTCAACTACCATATGTCATTCCTCACCCACCCAATATAACATAACGTGTATTCATAAAGCGCACGTTTACCCAGAAGGGTATCTTGGCGTTGAATAACAGATGTTTATTGTTACCCAACTCAATAGTTACTCATTTTATTGATCTCAGAAGGATGAAAGGCTGAGTGGACCCTGCCAGGATTTGAGCGTGTGACCATGAGGTTGAACACAGGCCCCTACAGTGGACGCATTAGTCCACTAAGCCACCAGACCCAGCATATAGTACAGTCCTGTACCTTGTGGTCTGTCCAGTGACACCCAGCTACTCTTTTTAATTGTAACTTGGACAAAATATTGAGTTGCAAATATGGGGATACAGAAATATGGGGAAAAAATATTTTGATACAAAAATATTGTGATGCAGACACATCGTTGTCAGGAATATCGATTTTTTCAGGTAATTAATATTGTTGCTAAGAATATTGTTGCTAATATCATTTTTAATAATAGAGTTTTAAATATATAATTTTGAATTATCTTGAAGTGTTTTAGTTCATATATTAATTTTATGTGTTATTATTGTTTGTATAATTGTTAATATTTTTAAATATAGTTTGTAATTTTAAGTGATTTATAATTTTTAAGTGAATTGCTAATAGTAATTTATAGCGTCTTAGCGGGTTGCTAGGTACGTAGCGGTATAGGGTGGGAAGGTAATTAAGCAATAATTAATTAACAATTAATTATGAATTAATTATTTATTTTATTATTAATTATGCAAATCAAATAAAAAGTATATTTTTGAGTTATATTTTAGATGGGGGCTGCTAGGTTTGTTTGGTTTAGGGCGGGAAGTTAAATAAGCAATAATTAACTTTATATATAACTCATATTTTAGGTGTGGGATGTTGTGTTTGTAGAGATATAGATGGAAAGTTAAGTAATAATTGAATATCAATGATATATTTATTATTTATAAATTAATTGCAAATTAATTATGTACATTATGTAATATTGATTTATTTTAGTTATATTTTGGCTGAGGGTTGCTAGGTTTGCAGAGGTATAGGTTGGGATGTTACTTAAGTAAAATTAATTAACAAATAGTGATTAATTGTTAATTTGTTAATTGATTAGCAATTATTTAAATTGTGTTATACTTATAAAGTTTTGTTATATTAAGTGTGGACTGCTAGGTAGGTGTTGGTATAGTTTGGGAAATTAAGTAATTAATAAATGTATATTTTTAAAATTTATAATTAATTATTCAATTGTTTAATAATCATGTAAAATCTTTAATTGTAATTTTTATTTTTTATATATATAATTTTTTTGGTTTACTAATAATGTTCATATTAAGATTTTTATATTTGTTCTAATTCAAATTCAAATTAATCTTTATTTGATCTAATGAAAATAGATCATAAAAGATACATGACAAAAATGCAAAGAAACCATAATGTAACAGGTAAATGGAGTACTAAAAAGAATATAAGAGACATAAAGTCAATTGATAAATGTCTGCAAAATCAATCACTAAAACAGCATAGATTTGCAAAACCAAAGTGCTTTTTAAGAAAGGAGACCACGCCTTACAAGTGCGAGGACCTTCAAGTTGTTGGAGAAAAATCAACGCAGCTCTGCATCTACTAAACTTGTGCTTACGTAAAAGAGGAGTAAAAACTGTTTGGTAAAAGGTGCAAAAAACTTGCAAAAAAAAAAAAAGTGTAATAGGGTCTGGGGCGACGATTCATCACAGGGATAAAATACTATATCAGCAGGTGCAAATTGACCCTGAGGGAAGCACAAAAGCCATCTAATAGAGCATGTTCTAAAGCACAGTATTAACATCTGTTCCCAGGTATTCTGTATGATGGAGAGGTAAGGGGCTACTGCTGCAGTGCTTTGGAGGACACAGTAGTCTCTAACTGTTGATTTCATTATTTCGTTCCCTTCTCTCTCTCTGTGCCCTTCTGTGGGTTTTAAACAGTCCTTAATCCACCCTCTATTCTTCTTAGTAAGGCTTTCAGGATTTTCAAAAATATATGGACAACCTAAAACAAGAGTGATCTCTCTAATATAAAGGCAATTGGATATAATGGCACAGTTAACACTGGCCTCAACATTCAGCCAGGTTGAGCACCATAATACTAGAGGGGTTAAAAGTTAACTGGTCCTCTACTTATTCCAAGCCAAGCTCCTGGTGGGCGATAAAGCGGGGGGTTGAGGAAGGAACTCCCAAGATCTGCCTACAGACTCTATTCTCTTAAGCTTGCACCCTGCTTATGTTCCTGTAGCTCCATACCTCTGAACTGTAGGTCAAAGATGAGAGGCACTTCCTATTATAGATTTCCAATAGAGGGATAATTGGTTTGCCCCACAAGGAAGTGGCCAGGGAAAAAATAGAACCTACTGCTCGAGAGTAGCGACCTATCCTATTTCCAACGCATGGAACCCAAGAACACGTCTCATCAAATGTCAGTCCCAAATAAGGAGACTGGCTTACTCTTGTAATTAATTTCCCCCCAATGCTTATAGGGATGTGTTTTTGTGTTTTTGTGACTGCATACCATTATATAAGTCATAGAAAAGTTGGTCTGCAGATCTATTTTCTCCATAAAGCTAACAAAGCTTGTTATCAATAGCTTCAGGCTGTTTGCAGTCCTGGCCAACAGCATGGTGTCATCCACATAGAGGAGATCCGGCATGGGCTTGTTGTTAACAGTAGGTACATCAGCCCCCACATTCACAAGAGCCAGTTCAAGCTCATTTATGTGGAGCAAAAACAGGATCAGACCGAGCACGCATCCCTGGCGAGCCACACGATTGACTGAAAAATTAGAGGAACACTCACCGTTTTCGCCATAGCTAACAGACGCTTTCAAGTACCAGTCAAGATGGCACAAGAAAGCAACAAGGCCAGCCTCCAGACCCAAAGATGTTAAAATGCCCCACAGTTTTGACAGATTAGCACAGTCAAAGGCACTTGACAAGTCCATAAACCATAAATGCCAGCTGGAGAGAGCTACCCTTGGCATCCTTGTATTTAGCTACTAGCAGGTGGGGATTTAAACACTGCTTAATAGGGCCAAGGCCTTTTCTAAAGCTATATTGGGCATGAAAAATAATATTTCTCTCCGATGTCCACTCTAGCAGGCGATCCAATACAATACACCCAATTCATTTTGAGGCTGAGTCAAGGAGAAAAATAGACCGGTAACATACGAGGTAATGCACTTTCCCTACTGTTGCACAGACTGGAGATGGAATACTAAATGTGACCCCTCTGAACTCCAATGCTTTCCCTACTGTTGCACAGACTGGAGTGGCAATAGTAAAACTTACCCCTCGGTAGTCCAATGCTTTCCCTACTGTTGCCCAGACTGGAGTGGGAATAGTAAATGTAACCCCTTCAAAGTCCAACAATTTCACTACTGTTGCACAGATTGGAGTTGGAATAGTAAATTTAATCCCTCTGAAGTCCAATGCTTTCCCTACTGTAGTACAGACTGTAGCGGTAATAGTAAATATCACCCCTCCAAAGTCCAACGCTTTCCCTACTGTTGCACAGAATTCCCTACTAATACACAGATTGGAGTGGGAATAGTAAATCTTACCTCCTGAAGTCTAACACTTTCTCTACTGTTGCACAGACTGGAGTGGGAAAAATACATCTTACCCCTTTGAAGTCCAATGCTTTCCCTACTGATGCACAGACTGGGGTGGGAATAGTAAATTTTATCCCATCGAAGTCCAAGGCTTTCCCTACTGTTGCACAGACTGGAGTGGGAATAGTAAATATTACCCCTCCAAAGTCCAACACTTTCCCTACAGTTGAACAGACTGGAGTGGGAATAGTAAATATTACCCCTCTGAAATCCAATGCTTTCCCTACTGGTGCACATACTGGAGGTGGAATAGTAAATCTGACCCTTCCTAAGTCAAACACTTTCTACTTTTGGAGTGGAAATAGCAAATGTATCACCTGTTAAAGCCTATGCTTTCACTACTGTTGCATAAGCTGAAGTAGAAATAGTATATATATTATTACCAGACATCACTACTTTTCTTAAAATTGTTTAAATATATCTATTATTATTATTTGTTTTTTGTTATATTTTATATTATTTGTTTATATATGTGTGTGTATATATATATATATATATATATATATATAGTTTACAGTTTAAAATATTTTTAAGAAATGATTTTATGTATTTTATAGTTTTTATATTTAAGTAATTTGGTAATTTATTTAATGTTTTGCAGTTGACTTGTTAATATTATATATATATATATATATATATATATATATATGGGTGTGTATATATATATATATGTATTTATATATGGGTATATATATATATGTATATACATATATATGTGGGTATATATATATGGGTATATATAAGGATATATATAAATATGGATATATATATATATATATCCATATTTATATATATCCATATATATACATATATATATTCACTGAAAAAACCATAGGTTTTAGGGACAGTTATAGTTAGTTGGACATTTCACTCGTACAAAACCATAGAAATTCCCCCGTTATAGTTAGTTCAGCTAACTATAACTCGCGCCCCCGCAATGCACTGCTGATGACGTCACATATTACATCACTCATGACATGGTCAGTGACATCACTGATGACATCACTGATGACATCTCAAATGACATCACTGATGACATCATCCAGTGACTGTGTGTTTCTGTAAAGTTTAAATATGTTTAATATATATTGGGAAAGGCGTATTGAAGAATGAGTGGGTGTATAAGTGTCTGAATGGATGATTTAGTACGTGAGTGACTGACTCTACAAGTGAGTGATTAAATGTATCTTACTGAATGCATGGGTTAGTGACTAAACTGTGTGAATGTCTGTATCCGTCTGTCTGTTGGTTTGTAAGCGGCTGCATGGCTTTCTGAATAGCTACATGAGTGTCTACATGGGTTATTGATTGATTGTCTGAGTATCTGTATGGGTGCCTGAGTGTTTGTGTGGGTGGGGTGTGTGTGACTCTGTGCATAGTTGTGTGAGTTGGTGATTCACTGGGTGCATGGTTTCAAGAGTGCATCTGTGATGGACTGTATGGGTGGGTGAGTGTGTGTATGGGTGTGTTAGTGATTGAATGTATATCTCAGTGGTAAATGTGTGAGTAACTACATATGTGAAAGGCAGTATATATGTGTGTTGGAGTATATAAATGGCTATAAGTGAGAGTGTGTGATTGTGAGAGTGGCTGTATGGATGAGTGTGTACTTGTATCAGTGATTGTATAAGAGTGTAAGAATGTGCTAGTATTTGTATGAGTAAGTGAGCTGGTGTGTGTATAACTGTATAGGTGAGTAAATGGGTGTGTGATTAAGTTTTTGCATGACTGACTAGGTGTGTGAGTACCTCTATGGATGAGTGGCGGTGTGTGAGTGTTTATATAGGTGTATGAGTGCATATGATAGTCCTGTACTGAGTGACTAAGTATGAGTGACTGTACGGGTGAGTGAGTGGATGTGTGTGTAGACCTAAGAATCAGTGAGTGGGTATGTCGTTTTTGGTGTTGGAGTGTCTATGGTTTTGAGAATGGCAGTCTGTAATTTAGAGTGGGTGTATCAAAAGTTATATTAGGGTGTGAGAAGATGCATGAAATTATCACATGGATGATGTCATCAGTGATGTCATTTGAGATGTCATCAGTGATGTCATCAGTGATGTCACTGACCATGTCATGAGTGATGTAATATGTGACGTCATCAGCAGTGCATTGCGGGGCGCGAGTTATAGTTAGCTGAACTAACTATAACGGGGGAATTTCTATGGTTTTGTACGAGTGAAATGTCCAACTAACTATAACTGTCCCTAAAACCTATGGTTTTTTCAGTGAATTTCAAAGGTTTTTTAAATGCTAATTTCTAACTATAACGTGTCTGAAACCTATGGTTTTTTCAGTGAATTTCAAAGGTTTTTTAAATGCTAATTTCTAACTATAACGTGCCTGAAACCTATGATTTTTTAAGTGAATTTCAAAGGTTTTTTTAAATGCTAGTTTCTAACTATGCCTACAGAGGTAGGACATGTGAAGAAAGAAGAAAAAACGCACAGAAAGAAGCAAAAGATGTGCAGAAAGAACCAACAGAGGAGCAGAAAGAGGCCTTGTTGCAAAATCATCCTGTGCCCACAACTTTTTCAGACGTGTACTGGTGGTAACTGACTCTGACTAACCAGAGCCAGTGATATGCTAAAAGACACTTAGAATACAGTGAAAACACCTACATACACTAGGGAACACTATGCGTTGGGGTACCCCTGTGATTAGCATGACCTCCTCTGCAAGTCCCTAGTACATAATAGGGCAGGGGGATTAAAACTACCTCTTAAAACGCGCTACAGGGCGCGTTTGCACAGTGGTGAAGGGAGGGGCCTGAGGTGACATGTGTGCAAACGCACCCCGTGGCGCGTTTTAAGTTGCGGGATTAAGTCCCCTTGAATTCTGAGGGTCCCTGGGGCCCAACTAGCCCCCAGGTACCTACAGTTAGGACCACAGAGCTGAGTTGCAGAGAGGCGTTCCGAGGCCGCGCACCTTTTTCACCTCTCTGCAACGCAACTCTGTTGTGCTTACTGAAGGTACCTGGTGGGCTAGTTGGCCCCCAGGGTCCCTCAGGATTCAAAGGAATTAATTCCCCAACTTAAACGCACCACAGGGCGTGTTTGCGCACATGTCACCTGAGGCCCCGCCCCTCCCTTCACCACTGTGCAAACGCGCCCCGTGGTGCGTTTTAAGTTGGGGGATTAGGTCACTTTGAATCCTGAGGGTCCCTGGGGCCCAACTAGCCCACTAGGTACTTCCAGTAAGCACCACAGGCCTGCGTTGCAACGCCTGTAACAAATTGTGCAGTTGTGTTTAGGTAGTGAAGAGGGTCGTGCTGGGGGTAGTGTTTTAGGATTTAGGGTAGTGCAGTGGTGTTTGTGTAGTGTAGGGGGTCATGCTGGGGGTAGATTTAGGGTTTAGGGTAGTGCAGTGGTGTTTGGGTAGTGTAGGGAGTCGTGCTGGGGGGAGTGTTTTAGGGTTTAGGGTAGTGCAGTGGTGTTTGGGTAGTGTAGGGGGTCGTGCTGGGGGTAGTGTTTTAGGGTTTAGGGTAGTGCAGTGGTGTTTGGGTAGTGTAGGGGGTCGTGCTGGGGTAGTGATTTAGGGTAGTGCAGTGGTGTTTGGGTAGTGTAGGGGGTACTGCTGGGGTAGTGTTTTAGGGTTTAGGTTAGTGCAGTGGTGTTTGGGTAGTGTAGGGGTACTGCTGGGGGTAGTGTTTTAGGGTTTAGGGTAGTGCAGTGGTATTTGTGTAGTGTAGGGGGTAGTGTTTTAGGGTTTAGGGTAGTGCAGTGGTGTTTGTGTAGTGTAGGAGGTCGTGTTTTAGGGTTTAGGGTAGTGCAGTGGTCTTTGGGTAGTGTAGGGAGTCATGCGGGGGTAGTGTTTTAGGGTTTAGGGTAGTGTAGGGGGTCATGCGGGGGTAGTGTTTTAGGGATTAGGGTAGTGCATTGGTGTTTGGGTAGTGTAGGGGGTCATGCGGGGGGTAGTGTTTTAGGGTTTAGGGCAGTGCAGTGGTGTTTGGGTAGTGTAGGGGGTCGTGCTGGGGGAGTGTTTTAGGGTTTAGGGCAGTGCAGTGGTGTTCGGGTAGTGTAGGGGGTCATGCTGGGGGAGTGTTGTAGGGTTTAGGGCAGTGCAGTGGTGTTCGGGTAGTGTAGGGGGTCGTGCTGGGGGTAGTGTTCTAGGGTTTAGGGCAGTACAGTGGTGTTTGGGCAGTGTAGGGGGTAATGCTGGGGGTGGTGTTTTAGGGTTTTGGGCTGTGCAGTGGTGTTCGGGCAGTGTAGGAGGTCGTGCTGGGGGTGGTGTTTCAGGGTTTAGGGCAGTGCAGTGGTGTTTGGGCAGTGTAGGGGTGTGGTGTTTCAGGGTTTAGGGCAGTGCAGTGGTGTTCGGGCAGTGTAGGGGGTCGTGCAGGGGGTGGTGTTTCAGGGTTTAGGGCAGTGGTGTCCGGGCAGTGTAGGGGGTCGTGCTGGGGGTGGTGTTTCAGGGTTTGGGGCAGTGCAGTGGTGTTCGAGCAGTAAAGGGGGTCGTGCTGGGGGTGGTGTTTCAGGGTTTAGGGCAGTGCAGTGGTGTTCGGGCAGTGTAGGGGGCGGTGCAGGGGGTGGTGTTTCAGGGTTTAGGGCAGTGCAGTGGTGTTCGGGCAGTGTAGGGGTGCTGCAGGGGGTGGTGTTTCAGGGTTTAGGGCAGTGCAGTGGTGTTCGGGCAGTGTAGGGGGTCATGCAGGGGGTGGTGTTTCAGGGTTTAGGGCAGTGCAGTGGTGTTCGGGCAGTGTAGGGGGTCGTGCTGGGGCTGGTGTTTCAGGGTTTAGGGCAGTACAGTGGTGTTCGGGCAGTGTAGGGGGTCGTGCTGGGGCTGGTGTTTCAGGGTTTAGGGCAGTGCAGTGGTGTTCGGGCAGTGTAGGGGGTCGTGCTGTGGATGGTGTTTCAGGGTTTAGGGCAGTGCAGTGGTGTTCGGGCAGTGTAGGTGGTCGTGCTGGGGCTGGTGTTTCAGGGTTTAGCGCAGTGCAGTGGTGTTCGGGCAGTGTAGGGGGTCATGCTGGGGCTGGTGTTTCAGGGTTTAGGGCAGTGCAGTGGTGTTCGGGCAGTGTAGGGGGTCTTGCTGGGGCTGGTGTTTCAGAGTCTAGGGCAGTGCAGTGGTGTTCGGGCAGTGTAGGGGGTCGTGCTGGGGCTGGTGTTTCAGGGTTTAGGGCAGTGCAGTGGTGTTCGGGCAGTGTAGGGGGTCGTGCTGGGGTGGTGTTTCAGGGTTTAGGGCAGTGCAGTGGTGTTTGGGCAGTGTAGGGGGTCATGCTGGGGCTAGTGTTTCAGGATTTAGGGCAGAGCAATGGTGTTCAGGCAGTGTAGGGGTTTTGCTGGAGGTGGTGTTTCAGGGTTTAGGGCAGTGCAGTGGTGTTCGTGCAGTGTAGGGGGTGGTGTTTCAGGGTTTAGGGTAGTGGTGTTCAGGCAGTGTAGGGGGTCTTGCTGGGGTTGATGTTTCAGGGTTTAGGGCAGTGCAGTGGTGTTCGGGCAGTGTAGGGGTCGTGCTGGGGGTGGTGTTTCAGGGTTTAGGGCAGTGCAGTGGTGTTCCGGCAGTGTAGGAGGTCGTGCAGGGGGTGGTGTTTCAGGGTTTAGGGCAGTGCAGTGGTGTTCGGGCAGTGTAGGGGGTCGTGCTGGGGTTGGTGTTTCAGGGTTTAGGGCAGTGTAGTGGTGTTCGGGCAGTGTAGGGTGTCGTGCTGAGGGTTGGTGTTTCAGGGTTTAGGGCAGTGCAGTGGTGTTCGGGCAGTGTAGGGGGTCGTGCAGGGGCTGGTGTTTCAGGGTTTAGGGCAGTGCAGTGGTGTTTGGGCAGTGTAGGGGGTCGTGCAGGGGGTGGTGTTTCAGGGTTTAGGGCAGTGCAGTGGTGTTCGGCCAGTGTAGGTGGTCTTGCCTGGGGTGGTGTTTCAGGCTTTAGTGCAGTGGTGTTCGGGCAGTGTAGGGGGTCTTGCTGGGGGTGGTGTTTCAGGGTTTAGGGCAGTGCAGTGGTGTTCGGGCAGTGTAGGGGGTCTTGCAGGGGCTGGTGTTTCAGGGTTTAGGGCAGTGCAGTGGTGTTCGGGCAGTGTAGGCAGTCGTGCTGGGGCTGGTGTTTCAGGGTTTAGGGCAGTGCAGTGGTGTTCGGGCAGTGTACGGGGTTGTGCTGGGGCTGGTGTTTCAGGGTTTAGGGCAGTGCAGTGTTCGGGCAGTGTAGGGGGTCGTGCTGGGGCTGGTGTTTCAGGGTTTAGGGCAGTGCAGTGGTGTTCGGGCAGTGTAGGGGGTCGTGCTGGGGCTGGTGTTTCATGGTTTAGGGCAGTGCAGTGGTGTTCGGGCATTGTAGGGGGTCGTGCTGGGGGTGGTGTTTCAGGGTTTAGGGCAGTGCAGTGGTGTACGGGCAGTGTAGGGGGTCTTGCTGGGGGTGGTGTTTCAGGGTTTAGGGCAGTGGTGTTCGGGCAGTGTAGGGGGTCTTGCTGGGGTTGGTGTTTCAGGGTTTAGGGCAGTGCAGTGGTGTTCGGGCAGTGTAGGGGGTCGTGCTGGGGGTGGTGTTTCAGGGTTTAGGGCAGTGCAGTGGTGTTCGGGCAGTGTAGGAGGTCGTGCTGGGGTTGGTGTTTCAGGGTTTAGGGCAGTGCAGTGGTGTTCGGGCAGTGTAGGGGGTCATGCTGGGGGTGGTGTTTCAGGGTTTAGGGCAGTGCAGTGGTGTTCGGGCAGTGTAGTGGGTCGTGCAGGGGGTGGTGTTTCAGGGTTTAGGGCAGTGCAGTGGTGTTCGGGCAGTGTAGGGGATCGTGCTGGGGCTGGTGTTTCAGGGTTTAGGGCAGTGCAGTGGTGTTCGGGCAGTGTAGGGGGTCTTGCTGGGGGTGGTGTTTCAGGGTTTAGGGCAGTGCATGGTGTTCGGGCAGTGTAGGGGGTCTTGCTGGGGGTGGTGTTTCAGGGTTTAGGGCAGTGCAGTGGTGTTCGGGCAGTGTAGGGGGTCTTGCTGAGGGTAGTGTTTCAGGGTTTAGGGCAGTGCAGTGGTGTTCGGGCAGTGTAGGGGGTCGTGCTGGGGTGGTGTTTCAGGGTTTAGGGCAGTGCAGTAGTGTTCGGGCAGTGTAGGGGGTCGTGCTGGGGGTGGTGTTTCAGGGTTTAGGGCAGTGCAGTGGTGTTCGGGCAGTGTAGGGGGTCATGCTGGGGCTGGTGTTTCAGGGTTTAGTGTTTAGGGCAGTGCAGTGGTGTTCGGGCAGTGTAGGGGGTCTTGCTGGGGCTGGTGTTTCAGAGTCTAGGGCAGGGCAGTGGTGTTCGGGCAGTGTAGGGGGTCTTGCTGGGGCTGGTGTTTCAGGGTTTAGGGCAGTGCAGTGGTGTTCGGGCAGTGTAGGGGGTCGTGCTGGGGGTGGTGTTTCAGGGTTTAGGGCAGTGCAGTGGTGTTTGGGCAGTGTAGGGGGTCGTGCTGGGGCTGGTGTTTCAGGATTCAGGGCAGAGAAATGGTGTTCAGGCAGTGTAGGGGGTCTTGCTGGAGGTGGTGTTTCAGGGTTTAGGGCAGTGCAGTGGTGTTCGGGCAGTGTAGGGGGTCATGCTGGGGGTGGTGTTTCAGGGTTTAGGGCAGTGCAGTGGTGTTCGGCCAGTGTAGGTGGTCTTGCCTGGGGTGGTGTTTCAGGCTTTAGGGTGCAGTGGTGTTCGGGCAGTGTAGGGGGTCTTGCTGGGGGTGGTGTTTCAGGGTTTAGGGCAGTGCAGTGGTGTTCGGGCAGTGTAGGGGGTCGTGCTGGGGCTGGTGTTTCAGGGTTTAGGGTAGTGCAGTGGTGTTCGGGCAGTGTAGGGGGTCGTGCTGGGGCTGGTGTTTCAGGGTTTAGGGCAGTGCAGTGGTGTTCGGGCAGTGTAGGGGTGCTGCAGGGGTGGTGTTTCAGGGTTTAGGGCAGTGCAGTGGTGTTTCGGGCAGTGTAGGGGGTCATGCTGGGGGTGGTGTTTCAGGGTTTAGGGCAGTGCAGTGGTGTTCGGGCAGTGTAGGGGGTCGTGCTGGGGCTGGTGTTTCAGGGTTTAGGGCAGTGCAGTGGTGTTCGGGCAGTGTAGGGGGTCGTGCTGGGGCTGGTGTTTCAGGGTTTAGGGCAGTGCAGTGGTGTTCGGGCAGTGTAGGGGGTCGTGCTGTGGATGGTGTTTCAGGGTTTAGGGCAGTGCAGTGGTGTTCGGGCAGTGTAGGGTGGTCGTGCTGGGGTCTGGTGTTTCAGGGTTTAGCGCAGTGCAGTGGTGTTCGGGCAGTGTAGGGGTCATGCTGGGGCTGGTGTTTCAGGGTTTAGGGCAGTGCAGTGGTGTTCGGGCAGTGTAGGGAGTCTTGCTGGGGCTGGTGTTTCAGAGTCTAGGGCAGTGCAGTGGTGTTCGGGCAGTGTAGGGGGTCGTGCTGGGGCTGGTGTTTCAGGGTTTAGGGCAGTGCAGTGGTGTTCGGGCAGTGTAGGGGGTCGTGCTGGGGTGGTGTTTCAGGGTTTAGGGCAGTGCAGTGGTGTTTGGGCAGTGTAGGGGGTCATGCTGGGGCTAGTGTTTCAGGATTTAGGGCAGAGCAATGGTGTTCAGGCAGTGTAGGGGTTTTGCTGGAGGTGTGTGTTTCAGGGTTTAGGGCAGTGCAGTGGTGTTCGTGCAGTGTAGGGGGTGGTGTTTCAGGGTTTAGGGTAGTGGTGTTCAGGCAGTGTAGGGGGTCTTGCTGGGGTTGATGTTTCAGGGTTTAGGGCAGTGCAGTGGTGTTCGGGCAGTGTAGGGGGTCGTGCTGGGGGTGGTGTTTCAGGGTTTAGGGCAGTGCAGTGGTGTTCCGGCAGTGTAGGAGGTCGTGCAGGGGGTGGTGTTTCAGGGTTTAGGGCAGTGCAGTGGTGTTCGGGCAGTGTAGGGGGTCGTGCTGGGGTTGGTGTTTCAGGGTTTAGGGCAGTGTAGTGGTGTTCGGGCAGTGTAGGGTGTCGTGCTGAGGGTTGGTGTTTCAGGGTTTAGGGCAGTGCAGTGGTGTTCGGGCAGTGTAGGGGGTCGTGCAGGGGCTGGTGTTTCAGGGTTTAGGGCAGTGCAGTGGTGTTTGGGCAGTGTAGGGGGTCGTGCAGGGGTGGTGTTTCAGGGTTTAGGGCAGTGCAGTGGTGTTCGGCCAGTGTAGGTGGTCTTGCTGGGGGTGGTGTTTCAGGCTTTAGTGCAGTGGTGTTCGGGCAGTGAAGGGGGTCTTGCTGGGGGGGGTGTTTCAGGGTTTAGGGCAGTGCAGTGGTGTTCGGGCAGTGTAGGGGTCTTGCTGGGGCTGGTGTTTCAGGGTTTAGGGCAGTGCAGTGGTGTTCGGGCAGTGTACGGGGTTGTGCTGGGGCTGGTGTTTCAGGGTTTAGGGCAGTGCAGTGGTGTTCGGGCAGTGTAGGGGGTCGTGCTGGGGTGGTGTTTCAGGGTTTAGGGCAGTGCAGTGGTGTTCGGGCAGTGTAGGGGGTCGTGCTGGGGCTGGTGTTTCATGGTTTAGGGCAGTGCAGTGGTGTTCGGGCATTGTAGGGGGTCGTGCTGGGGGTGGTGTTTCAGGGTTTAGGGCAGTGCAGTGGTGTACGGGCAGTGTAGGGGGTCTTGCTGGGGGTGGTGTTTCAGGGTTTAGGGCAGTGGTGTTCGGGCAGTGTAGGCGGTCTTGCTGGGGTTGATGTTTCAGGGTTTAGGGCAGTGCAGTGGTGTTCGGGCAGTGTAGGGGGTCGTGCTGGGGGTGGTGTTTCAGGGTTTAGGGCAGTGCAGTGGTGTTCCGGCAGTGTAGGAGGTCGTGCAGGGGGTGGTGTTTCAGGGTTTAGGGCAGTGCAGTGGTGTTCGGGCAGTGTAGGGGTCATGCTGGGGGTGGTGTTTCAGGGTTTAGGGCAGTGCAGTGGTGTTCGGGCAGTGTAGGGGGTCGTGCAGGGGGTGGTGTTTCAGGGTTTAGGGCAGTGCAGTGGTGTTCGGGCAGTGTAGGGGTCGTGCTGGGGCTGGTGTTTCAGGGTTTAGGGCAGTGCAGTGGTGTTCGGGCAGTGTAGGGGGTCTTGCTGGGGGTGGTGTTTCAGGGTTTAGGGCAGTGGTGTTCGGGCAGTGTAGGGGGTCTTGCTGGGGGTGGTGTTTCAGGGTTTAGGGCAGTGCAGTGGTGTTCGGGCAGTGTAGGGGGTCTTGCTGAGGGTAGTGTTTCAGGGTTTAGGGCAGTGCAGTGGTGTTCGTGCAGTGTAGGGGGTCGTGCTGGGGATGGTGTTTCAGGGTTTAGGGCAGTGCAGTAGTGTTCGGGCAGTGTAGGGGGTCGTGCAGGGGGTGGTGTTTCAGGGTTTAGGGCAGTGCAGTGGTGTTCGGGCAGTGTAGGGGGTCGTGCTGGGGGTGGTGTTTCAGGGTTTAGGGCAGTGCAGTGGTGTTCGGGCAGTGTAGGGGGTCATGCTGGGGCTGGTGTTTCAGGGTTTAGGTCAGTGCAGTGGTGTTCGGGCAGTGTAGGGGTCTTGCTGGGGCTGGTGTTTCAGAGTCTAGGGCAGGGCAGTGGTGTTCGGGCAGTGTAGGGGTCTTGCTGGGGCTGGTGTTTCAGGGTTTAGGGCAGTGCAGTGGTGTTCGGGCAGTGTAGGGGGTCGTGCTGGGGGTGGTGTTTCAGGGTTTAGGGCAGTGCAGTGGTGTTTGGGCAGTGTAGGGGGTCGTGCTGGGGCTAGTGTTTCAGGATTCAGGGCAGAGAAATGGTGTTCAGGCAGTGTAGGGGGTTTTGCTGGAGGTGGTGTTTCAGGGTTTAGGGCAGTGCAGTGGTGTTCGGGCAGTGTAGGGGGTCATGCAGGGGGTGGTGTTTCAGGGTTTAGGGCAGTGCAGTGGTGTTCGGCAAGTGTAGGTGGTCTTGCCTGGGGTGGTGTTTCAGGCTTTAGTGCAGTGGTGTTCGGGCAGTGTAGGGGGTCTTGCTGGGGGTGGTGTTTCAGGGTTTAGGGCAGTGCAGTGGTGTTCGGGCAGTGTAGGGGGTCTTGCTGGGGCTGGTGTTTCAGGGTTTAGGGCAGTGCAGTGGTGTTCGGGCAGTGTAGGGGGTCGTGCTGGGGCTGGTGTTTGAGGGTTTAGGGTAGTGCAGTGGTGTTCGGGCACTGTAGGGGTCGTGCTGGGGCTGGTGTTTCAGGGTTTAGGGCAGTGCAGTGGTTTTCGGGCTGTGTAGGCGGTCGTGCTGGGGCTGGTGTTTCAGGGTTTAGGGCAGTGCAGTGGTGTTCGGGCAGTGTACGCGGTTGTGCTGGGGCTGGTGTTTCAGGGTTTAGGGCAGTGCAGTGGTGTTCGGGCAGTGTAGGGGGTCATGCTGGGGGTGGTGTTTCAGGGTTTAGGGCAGTGCAGTGGTGTTCGGGCAGTGTAGGGGGTCGTGCTGGGGCTGGTGTTTCATGGTTTAGGGCAGTGCAGTGGTGTTCGGGCAGTGTAGGGGGTCGTGCTGGGGGTGGTGTTTCAGGGTTTAGGGCAGTGCAGTGGTGTTCGGGCAGTGTAGGGGGTCATGCTGGGGGTGGTGTTTCAGGGTTTAGGGCAGTGCAGTGGTGTACGGGCAGTGTAGGGGGTCTTGCTGGGGGTGATGTTTCAGGGTTTAGGGCAGTGGTGGTCGGGCAGTGTAGGGGGTCTTGCTGGGGGTAGTGTTTCGGGGTTTAGGGCAGTGCAGTGGTGTTCGTGCAGTGTAGGGGGTCGTGCTGGGGGTGGTGTTTCAGGGTTTAGGGCAGTGCAGTAGTGTTCGGGCAGTGTAGGGGATCGTGCAGGGGTTGGGTTTCAGGGTTTAGGGCAGTGCAGTGGTGTTCGGGCAGTGTAGGGGGTCGTGCTGGGGGTGGTGTTTCAGGGTTTAGGGCAGTTCAGTGGTGTTCGGGCAGTGTAGGGGGTCGTGCAGGGGGTGGTGTTTCAGGGTTTAGGGCAGTGCAGTGGTGTTCGGGCAGTGTAGGGGGTCGTGCTGGGGGTGGTGTTTCAGGGTTTAGGGCAGTGCAGTGGTGTTTGGGCAGTGTAGGGGGTCGTGCTGGGGCTAGTGTTTCAGGATTCAGGGCAGAGAAATGGTGTTTAGGCAGTGTAGGGGGTTTTGCTGGAGGTGGTGTTTCAGGGTTTAGGGCAGTGCAGTGGTGTTCGGGCAGTGTAGGGGGTCATGCAGGGGGTGGTGTTTCAGGGTTTAGGGCAGTGCAGTGGTGTTCGGCCAGTGTAGGTGGTCTTGCCTGGGGTGGTGTTTCAGGCTTTAGTGCAGTGGTGTTCGGGCAGTGTAGGGGGTCTTGCTGGGGGTGGTGTTTCAGGGTTTAGGGCAGTGCAGTGGTGTTCGGGCAGTGTAGGGGGTCTTGCTGGGGCTGGTGTTTCAGGGTTTAGGGCAGTGCAGTGGTGTTCGGGCAGTGTAGGGGGTCGTGCTGGGGCTGGTGTTTGAGGGTTTAGGGTAGTGCAGTGGTGTTCGGGCAGTGTAGGGGTCGTGCTGGGGCTGGTGTTTCAGGGTTTAGGGCAGTGCAGTGGTTTTCGGGCTGTGTAGGCGGTCGTGCTGGGGCTGGTGTTTCAGGGTTTAGGGCAGTGCAGTGGTGTTCGGGCAGTGTACGCGGTTGTGCTGGGGCTGGTGTTTCAGGGTTTAGGGCAGTGCAGTTGTGTTCGGGCAGTGTAGGGGGTCATGCTGGGGGTGGTGTTTCAGGGTTTAGGGCAGTGCAGTGGTGTTCGGGCAGTGTAGGGGGTCGTGCTGGGGCTGGTGTTTCATGGTTTAGGGCAGTGCAGTGGTGTTCGGGCAGTGTAGGGGGTCGTGCTGGGGGTGGTGTTTCAGGGTTTAGGGCAGTGCAGTGGTGTTCGGGCAGTGTAGGGGGTCATGCTGGGGGTGGTGTTTCAGGGTTTAGGGCAGTGCAGTGGTGTACGGGCAGTGTAGGGGGTCTTGCTGGGGGTGGTGTTTCAGGGTTTAGGGCAGTGGTGTTCGGGCAGTGTAGGGGGTCTTGCTGGGGGTAGTGTTTCGGGGTTTAGGGCAGTGCAGTGGTGTTCATGCAGTGTAGGGGGTCGTGCTGGGGGTGGTGTTTCAGGGTTTAGGGCAGTGCAGTAGTGTTCGGGCAGTGTAGGGGATGTGCAGGGGTTGGGTTTCAGGGTTTAGGGCAGTGCAGTGGTGTTCGGGCAGTGTAGGGGGTCGTGCTGGGGGTGGTGTTTCAGGGTTTAGGGCAGTGCAGTGGTGTTCGGGCAGTGTAGGGGGTCGTGCAGGGGTGGTGTTTCAGGGTTTAGGGCAGTGCAGTGGTGTTCGGGCAGTGTAGGGGTCGTGCTGGGGCTGGTGTTTCAGGGTTTAGGGCAGTGCAGTGGTGTTCGGGCAGTGTAGGGGTCTTGCTGGGGGTGGTGTTTCAGGGTTTAGGGCAGTGGTGTTCGGGCAGTGTAGGGGTCTTGCTGGGGGTGATGTTTCAGGGTTTAGGGCAGTGCAGTGGTGTTCGGGCAGTGTAAGGGGTCTTGCTGGGGATGGTGTTTCAGGGTTTAGGGCAGTGCAGTAGTGTTCGGGCAGTGTAGGGGGTCGTGCAGGGGGTGGTGTTTCAGGGTTTAGGGCAGTGCAGTGGTGTTCGGGCAGTGTAGGGGGTCGTGCTGGGGGTGGTGTTTCAGGGTTTAGGGCAGTGCAGTGGTGTTCGGGCAGTGTAGGGGTCGTGCTGGGGGTGGTGTTTCAGGGTTTAGGGCAGTGGTGTTCGGGCAGTGTAGGGGGTCTTGCTGGGGGTGATGTTTCAGGGTTTAGGGCAGTGCAGTGGTGTTCGGGCAGTGTAGGAGGTCTTGCTGGGGGTAGTGTTTCAGGGTTTAGCGCAGTGCAGTGGTGTTCGGGCAGTGTAGGGGTCATGCTGGGGGTGGTGTTTCAGGGTTTAGGGCAGTGCAGTGGTGTTCGGGCAGTGTAGGGGGTCGTGAAGGGGGTGGTGTTTCAGGGTTTAGGGCAGTGCAGTGGTGTTCGGGCAGTGTAGGGGGTCGTGCTAGGGTATGTGTTTCAGGGTTTAGGGCAGTGCAGTGGTGTTTGGGCAGTGTAGGGGGTCGTGCTGGGGGTAGTGTTTTAGGGTTTAGGGTAGTGCAGTGGTGCTTGTGTAGTGTAGGGGGTCGTGCTGGGGGTAGTGTTTTAGGGTTTAGGGTAGTGCAGTGGTGTTTGTGTAGTATAGGGGGTCATGTTTTAGGGTAGTGCAGTGGTGTTTCGGTAGTGTAGGGGGTCATGCTGGGGGTAGTGTTTTAGAATTTAGGTTAGTGCAGTGGTGTTTGGGTAGTGTAGGGGGTCGTGCTGGGGGTAGTGTTTTAGGGTTTAAGGTAGTGCAGTGGTGTTTGTGTAGTGTAGGGGTCGTGCTGGGGGTAGTGTTTTAGGGTTTAGGGTAGTGCAGTGGTGCTTGTGTAGTGTAGGGGTCGTGCTGGGGTAGTGTTTTAGGGTTTAGGGTAGTGCAGTGGTGTTGGGGTAGTGTTTTAGGGTTTAGGGTAGTGCAGTGGTGTTTGTGTAGTGTAGGGGGTCATGTTTTAGGGTAGTGCAGTGGTGTTTGGGTAGTGTAGGGGGTCGTGCTGGGGGTAGTGTTTTAGGATTTAGGTTAGTGCAGTGGTGTTGGGGTAGTGTTTTACGGTTTAGGGTAGTGCAGTGGTGTTTGTGTAGTGTAGGGAGTCATGCTGGGGGTAGTGTTTTAGGGTTTAGGATAGTGCAGTGGTGCTTGTGTAGTGTAGGGGGTCGTGCTGGGGTAGTGTTTTAGGGTTTAGGGTAGTGCAGTGGTGTTTTTGTAGTGTAGGGGGTCATGTTTTAAGATGCAACGCTCCAATACCTGACCAGTCTGCACTACATAAAACTGCAAAAACACTAAAAATAAAAAGTGTTTTGCACACTTTTGTCATTGGGCTATATGTGGGCTACATCTGGGTAATATTTGTGCTACATTTGGGCTCTTTTTTCACTGGTGGCCATCTTGGAAGACTTCTTTGTTATGAAGTTTCCTAATTTCCTCATTTACTGCAGTCTCCTCAGTAGGAAATGCTTTCAGTTTTTACTTTGATTCCATCAAGAAGGCATTCAGATGTGTCACACATTTGCCATAAATTCAGAATGTTATTACTCTAGTTGTTCATTAGATCACTGTAGTAAAGCTACTGCTCACCAAGGAGTTAACTGGAAGTCTACTGCTGGTATTGAAAGTGATTGTTTCAGTCTGCATGTCAGAATTTTCTAATGAAATAGAAGAGGATTTGAGATCTCACTTAAAACATGCACTAAATTTTCTTTTTACAGCACTAACCATAATTTCTATGGCAAAATGAACCCCCTCATTTTGTTCCTTTTTAAATTAAATGTTTTAAGTGTTACCAGTTTATTCCAATCAAGATGGCTTCAGGTGTGCCATACTTTTGTCATAAGTAAGGCTGTTAGCACTCTAGTTGTTCTTTAGAACACTCTGGGAAGCTGCAGTAGAACACAAAGGCATCAATTGACAGGCTGCTCCTGTTGAAATATAACAGGAAGATATTTGAGATCTCACTTAAAACATGTCCTAATTTTTCTTTCTACAGCACTAACCATCATTTCTATGGCAAAATGAACCCCCACATTTTGTTCCTTTTTAAATTAAATGTGTTAAGTGTTACCAGTTTATTCCAATCAAGATGGCTTCAGGTGTGCCATACTTTTGTCATAAGTAAGGCTGTTAGCACTCTAGTTGTTCTTTAGAACACTCTGGGAAGCTGCAGTAGAACACAAAGGAATCAACTGACAGTCTCTGCCCTTGTTGGTGTACATGTTTTACTGAGAATGTCAGACTTCATTCTCACATGACTGAGAAAGATAATGTGAATTTACAGAAAATATGCTCTCATTTTAGCTTCTGGAGCACCTTCCAAAACTGTATGGGACAAGCATGTGAAAATAGTTCTCTCAAACATGATTCATGATATCCCAGAAGAAGGTTTTTGACAGGTTAAAATCACCTTAGAACACACCACAATTCCTGAAATTAGTATGGTACCATCAACAAATGAATTCTAATGTAACTAAAGTCTGTTATCACCCTTTATAGTTCTCCTTTTGGTAACCCTCAAAATCTTCGATTCACTACAATGCATTTATATTGGTCCCAAGATGGCTGCCAGCAATTCCAGGATGAAGTGCTGACAGCCAATCAGATCTCACGATGACATGTGTGGTTAGGCTCCGCCCAGATATATATGTGTTTTTACTTTTGATTTTCTCAGCAACTACTGAACGGATTTACACCATTTAACAAAAAGGGTTCTTTTTGAACCAAGAACTACCTCTTTGCCAAATTTGGTGTAATTCCATTCAGCAGTTCGAGCTGTAGCCTTGCATAAAGTTTCCTATGGGAAATTGATTTTTGACTCTTATTTTTTTAATTTCTCCGCAACTACTGAACGGATTTACACCATTTAACAAAAGGGTTCTTTCTGAACCAAGAACTACCTCTTTGCCAAATTTGGTGTAATTCCGTTCAGCAGTTCGAGCTGTAGCCGTGTCTAAAGTTTCCTATGGGAAAATGAATGGGGAAAACACGTTTTGGGACCCCCTTTTTCTCGGCCCCCGCTTGATGAATCACCCTGAGACTTTCAGGGTAGGAGCGGACCGGAGCGGGCCATAAAGTTTGAAAATTTCGCGAAGATTCGTCAACCGACGCAAGAGTTATTTCAAATAGAATGTCGCGGATTTCCTATGGAAAATAGGTCCTAACTGTAACTATCTACTGGCAACCGCCAGTAGATAATATATATATATATATATATATACCCACATATATATATATATATATATATATATATATATATATATATATATATATATATATATATATATATATATATATATATTTCTCCTTGGAAGTGGCTGCAACCTCATGCCCTTACGCGTTCCGGGAGAGAGTTAAAGCACAAATTGAATTGTCTAATACCACAGGTAGTCGCACAAGGCTTTTTTTTATCTTACAAGAGCGTGCCTAAGGAATATTTAGACTTTATCCAGCATGCAGGCTTGCTATATCTGCAGTTTAGGTATAGTATCTTACCAGCAGCCGTCTTTACATCAACATGGGGTTCCCCACAGGCAAGATCCACCTTGTGCCAGTCATTTATGCTTTCCAACGAGACTGAGGAACATCTGTTATTTTTTTGTCCAAATTATTATAGACCGAGAGGCACGTGGATAGTGCCTTTATGTCACCTACTGGGGATGGCATACCACACTAACGCTTTTAGAATCTGCAAATGTGACTTTACTAGTGTAGTAGTGATTGCTGTATCTTCATTTGCTGCATGGTTGATTAGACTTAAAGCAATTACTTGACCAGCAAGGGCAACCTAATTTATGGGGCTATCCATGTACTTGTTTTAGTGAAAAGAGTATATTAGCCTATTTTATTTGCATTGTGTTGTGGGAGTGCAGAGCTTTATTTGTTTTCTGTCGCCTCTTATGGTGCAGCTGTTTGGGGCATCTCTGATGCCTCTAAACTGCAGCACATAGAAGATGCCTTTCTGAAACATCTGGTCTCCCTACCCCAATCATGTTCTAATTATAACTGCCACTTGGAGTTGAGAGTTCCTTACATCATTGACAACATTTGTATTGCACCAGTTATGATGTGGCACTCAATCTGGCATAAAGAAACCCTCTCACTGACTAGAGATATTGTAAACTACTTCCTCAAACTGGATGGTGCAAGTAAAATAAGATGGCTAAGTTATGTTGAATCCAATCTTCAGGAGTTTGGTCTGCATTATCTCTATGAGGATCCAAAGATGTGCCGGTTAATATCCAAGAAGGAACTGAAAACTCATCTACTGGTCCACCTACAGGCGAAGAGACACAATATTAATTTTAAACTTTCTACAGTTAGATTGTACTGTGCTGCCCCAAGCATAAGTCTAACTAATATAAACTCCACTTATCTATCGTTCGTCACAAACCTTCAACATAGATGCATTTTAATGAGATTTTGTCTAAATTATATCCCCCTCATGTTAGGCCATCCGCCCAAAACATATGCAATTACTGCACTCCCTTTTTGCCCTTGCGACAGGCGATCGCCCCAGAATGATCTCTATTTTTTATTCTTTTGTAAATTTTATAGTGAAGAAAGGAAAAATTCATTGTTCCCCTTATTCGTAAAATGAATTTTAAACAATCTCGTGTGGCCTTATATTATCTACAGTTATTGTCTAAACCTTTTACCTGTTTCTCTTTGGCCTCCTTTCTCTTATCTGCTTTGAGCAAAAGAAGATCAAACTGTCATTTTGATACTTAATATGCAATTTAAGGCATTGGGTTTTGCAATATTTTTGTATACTTACGAGCAAATGTTCTCTTTTTAGCTTATGATTATTAATTATGTTCGAATACTTGTCATTTTAATTTTTTTTAATAATAGCTCTTTTTATTTCTCTATATATATCTGTAGAATACTTTTTATGCCGATGTTGTGTCGGCGAAATAAAGTTATTTCTGACTGACTGACTGATTTTATTGATGTTTTACTGGTCTGTATCAATGTTATGATCATAGGAGTTTTAGCCTGTATAATTAATCTTTGTATTCACTTTGTCTAACCTATTTTGTATGCTTGTTATTAACTGGATGATGATAAACTAAGATGTTTGACCTTTCAATAAACTTAGAGACTCCAAGGGTCAGCAGACTGACCTCCTGTATGGAGCTACAGGTACATAACAAAGTCCAGAGGCTCCCTGCAACTGCCCAGCTGACCTTCTGCCTGGACCTGCAATTAAACCTGCCTGAGCCCTGCTGGCCTCTGCTGGAGTGAGTTCCTGACAGCCGAGAGATGTCACTCAGGTCCTTGACCTATGGTATGCCCTTAGTTGAGCTCATCTCCGAAGAAAAGAAGAAATCCTGAAGTTTTGGGCTCTTAGTGAACTTGAACGGGCCAGTTCGTGGCAAGATCTTGCTGCCCACCATCCGCCAATGCGAAGTTCCACCAAACCAGACTCGTAGTGCAACAGCAACCACCAATGACGCCCTGCAGCGCGAGACCTACACTTCGCGCTACAGCATCGACAGCTCGCGGTGACCACCAACACAAAGCTCCAGCAACTACCGTAGGCGACACCTGACAGGATCCTCATGCTACAGTGATGATCATCTGCGACATCCAGCCTGCTTTTTGTGCTACATCGATGACCATCCTCAACACTCTCCCTATTTGTCGCGGGCTATTTCCAACCCGAACGGAGCTCTTCATGCTGGGCGTTGAAGGTAACTCTTTCAGCTGGACTAACCTGGTCCTTGTATCCGGCCCATGCTCCATCTTAGTTTTTTAGAACTCGTGACTTTCACTCGGTTCGCATGACCAGATAACCGCGAGCTTTACTTACCTGAAATCTTTAAAATTGCTCATCTTCGGTTCTACTGATTGGATTTTTGCTGTTTTTGTCTCAAATCATTTATTACATTTTGCTCTATTTTTCCAAATCGATGTGGGATTTTTCTTGTGTTGTGTTTTTACTTGATTACTGTTTGAAGGGCTGCATAAACTTTGCCTCTAAATTAAGCCTGACTGCTTTCGCACTAAGCTACCACATGGTTAAGCATAGGTTAATTTGGGGTTTGCTTGTGTTTCTCCCTGACAGAGATAGTGGTTGCTGCTTGAGTACGGTTCCACCCCCCTCAACCAGTAATCCAATTTCTAACAAACCCTCTATTGGCAGTCAGGTTAAATTGCTTAGGCCTTTTTAAGGCAGCCATCATTGGCCCCATGCCCGCGTCCTGGATTTATCATTTATCATGATTTATTCTTGTGAAACAAAGTAATTGTTGCTCCCCGACAGAGCCATTGTAGCATGCTATATACTCACCCAGGCTCTGAGGGACACTGGGTTACCCCATTGTGTTATACCCGCGTCCTGGAAGGAGGCACTCATGGTCCCTGTTTTTAAAAAGGGCAATAGAAGTGACCCAGCATGTTACAGGCCAACTTCACTCCTTGATGCCACAGTTAAGGTGTTAGGCAGAGTCCTCCTTGCCCGCTTGGAGACCTGGGCAACCACTGTAGGGGTCATTTCTAAAAAGCAATATGGCTTCAGGAAGGGATTAGGCAAGACTGAACAATGCCTTAATTTGTCCTTAATTATTAACAAATACGTGAAGGCAAGGAAGGGTTCAATCCACCTGGGCTTCATGGATTTGTCCAGTGCCTTTGATACAGTTAATTGGGACAAATTGTGGGCTATGATGGAAGGCATGGGCGTAGAAGAAGCATTGGTATCCCTCCTTCGCTGGTTACACCTTAACACCTCAGTTGCCATAAGATATGGCACCTAAGGGGAAAAACTGAGCTGATTGCCTCAACAGAGGTATGTCCAGCAAGGGTGTATTTTAGCCCCCTTCTTGTTTTTAATATATATACTAATGGTTTGGAGACCCATTTATTAAGTAGGGAGCTCGATTTTCCTAAAATTGGTAGTAAATCTGTTCCCTATTTAGCTTATGTAGACAACACAGTGTTAATGGCAACAACAGCTAATAGCCTTCAGAAATCCCTCAATATTTTTACTGATTTTATGTCTTCACTTGACCTAAAAGTGAATTTCACTAAATCATACATTATGGTATGTGGCCTTAAGACTACAAGATCTAAAAACTTTGTCATGCGGGACAAGAGAATAGAAAAAGCAGACAACTTCATTTACCTGGGGAATTTATATGATAACCAGCTGAACTGAGAACCTCTTGTCACAGCAAGAACCCATCTTACAAATAGGGCCGTGGATGTGCTATTTCGTTTTGAACGTAGATTGGGCCACAAGCTAGTGAGGGAATTAATTACTGTATATAAAGCAAAATGTCTTTCTATTGCAACATATGGGGCAGGGGTGTGGGGACATCACAAAAGCCGCCAGCTTCAAATATCGGAAAATAAATTTACCAAAAGGTTATTGTTGACCCCGAATAGCGCTTCTAACTCCCTATGTCACAAGGAACTGGGTTTAGAGTTTGTAGAGGATCGTATAACTAGTGCTCCCTTGTTTCTATGAGCAAAAATATGGCTCTCCAAAGAATTAATGTTCTCACATGAAGTAATTATAGATTGCCAAAACATGGCCAATGCCTTAAAAATACCATGACTCCATTTTGTGAGGGACACTTACCATGAGATAGATCTGGGGCATTTCTATGATAATTCAGGAAATATCCCACCAAATGCTAAAGCCATTATTAAAGAGGCGCTCTTTTTCAGGGCCAACTTGCGCTATCTTGAACAAGACGAGTTGGGCCCACTACAGATGTCCCCTGCCCGCTGAAATACTATTTAGCTTTTACTACTGATTTGCAGACTAGATTCTATTTGACTAGATTTCGCCTATGCACGGTGCACTTTTTAGTGGCATTTCCACGTCAAAGAGGGTGGGCTGATAAGCTCATACCCTGTCCGTGTGACAACTTTACGGAACAAAACACTATGCACTTTTATTTTCATTTCTAAGGAAAATCGGCCCTTGCACATATATTGATGGTTTTAACTTTTTGCACTCACTGGCTGCCCCTGGTATTTGCACTGCGGTAGCCAACTACATAAAAGTATCTTTGGCTATCAGAAAATGCTATGAGTAAGCATTTCCATATAATGAATGGTTTTAATATACGTTGTTTTAAATTAATTATTATAGTCTCAGAATTTTATTATTTTTGGAACATTGAAGATCTATACATTACTATGTGGCTCCAATTCAGTTATTGTATGTAAAGAATTTTATCTCTCTGGAATTTTATGAATTATTTTTCTTTTAATTTATTGTTTGTAATTGTTATACATATTGTGATAATTTTATTGTGAACTTTTATGATTCAGATGAACCGAAATAAAGTTGTTGAGTTGAGTTGATCTTAGGTCTCTCAACCCAATTTGAGCCAGGTATTTACAACCCAACACTTCCACCATATGTGACTGCCTATGTTGTATGAAGCATGACCCTTTTGATGGACAGGGGATTAGTGCTGCATCCCTTTGCTGAAGCATGCACCCCTCCTCCCAACATTTGTGGGCAGTGAGGAGAGCTGACAGTGCAGTAAGAGTTTGAGCAGATCAAAAACCCTGCCTGTGAGGTCACTTCTGAAGTGGGTGTTGGGTGTAACTAAGGAGCATAAATACTGGCTGCCTGTGGGGCCCCTTCTCTTTGGTTGTCTTTCTGTGCAAACCTACTCTACCTCTTATATTTATGGGGCAAACAAGGTTGAGTGCCTTTGCGTATATGGCAATGTTCAATTTTCTTTATTTTGTGCTGCAGACAGAGCTATGGAGTGGTCTAAAGAATGTTGGTACAGAACAGCAACCAAAGGAAGGAGCCCAAAGCAGGTGCTTCACACCAGTTCCTCAGGAGTCCTTACAGCAGGATCCCAGGATGAAAGCAACAGCACCCCATTAGACCCATGGCAGTTGCAAGCCTGAGCAACTGGGGGCTTCTTAGTAACTCTCTGTTCTACGTGTGAATTGTGATCCCTACACTATGGGGTTCAGAGTTGGGGTGAACCTCAAAATATATTGCACATGATGGATTCTAGTCCTGTGCTCTTTGACTAATCAGGCGGGTGCACATAGGTCCTTTCATCATTGGCAACCCTTGTATCGCCTCTAAGTTAACCCACTACCTTCTTGGCTACTTATCATAAACCTGCAGCAAAGTTTCTCGAAGAGAACCTAGGGCCTGATTATGATGGCGGAGGGACTACAGTCCGTCCGCCATCGTTTCGTATTTGAAACCGCCTGCCTACAAGGCGGAGTTCCCACAGGGCAAATTACGATGCGACCGCCACCGTGGTGGTTGCATTGGCCATGTTTTGTATTGCGGTGGGTGCTACGCTCTGCAGCACCCGCCGCAGTACAAAACAAACACCCCACACATATCCCTGCACTACGCGGCAAGCACCATGCGGTGCCCACCACATAGTGTGGGGACATGTAGGGGGGCACCATAGGTGCCCCCCACGGCCTATGGCCCTGGCCCAGGAGATTAGGGGGGCCCGCTATGGGCCCCCAAATCCGTTTCTGCCTGCAGTTTTGCGGCGGGTTGACCACCGCAGAACGACCGGCAGAAAGGGATATTGTAATCCCTACGGTGGTGCCTGACAGGCACTGCCACCAGTCAGGGACTACAGGGAGGTCCGACAGGCGTTCGGATAAAGACTTCCTGTTGGGACCGTGGCGATCGGTTTTTCCGACCGCCACACATCCAAAAGCCATTATTATATGGCAGACAGAGATCCCTGTTACGATGGCCGAGGGACTGCCACCGACAGCCTGTCGGTGGCGGTCCCTCAGCCATTGCAATGAGGCCCCTAGTTTGGACTCATTTATTGGCTTATTGTGTTTAATTCTTGTGCATGCATTCATTCACCTTTAGCTGTGTGTGACTATAGGATATCGACGCTATGGTTTGGCCCTCCCGGGCCGCACTTTTGTACCATGTTTTCTTATACTGTAAAATATGGGGTCTTAGATGTCCCCTGAATAGCAATTTTGCTTACATTCTTCGCTTTCTCTTGTTTTTGTTTAATTTCTGAACAGAGTTAGGAGACTGTGCTGCAGAATGAGTTCAATAGTTAAACATATATCCACAAGACCCATGAGTCACATTTGCACCCACCCCTATGATGTACTTTATACTTTGCTATTGAAATGAATGCAGTGTCTCTGCCATATGTCGCATTTTCTTTTCACAGCGAGAGACATCTTGAGCCATAAGGTGTGAAAACTTAATTAAAACCTTCAAACGTGAAGCCAAGGTGTATGCCACAGTCAGCCACCATGCTGCCTCCCTGCTCAGGAGACACCTTTTATTTTGGTCTGTCCCACATGCAACCTCTAACATACCCTCTTCGAATAGTCAGTCGACAGAATTACTGACAGGCTCAACAGAAAAATACTATTATATTAATGTTCTAATACAATTAAATCATGCTTTAGTTGGCCATTTTGCTTCTTTGCCACCTCTCCTTGATGAACACAAATCATTTTTAGAAATAACCAAGGAATCCACTGGGCAATCTCTTTGCAAAATATGCGTCTTCATCACTCACTATTTATTGTCCTTAGCTAAGGGTGTTAATGGCTCTTACTTGCTCCCCTGTAATCAAAGGGTTAATGGACAACGCACGAAAGGGCAATTGACAACTTTCATTGCCTGAACCCCAGTTGGCAATAATATTTTTGCACACATTTCGCTACCTTAAAGTTGCATATGGGCTGTCATGCAAACCTGAAGAGGTGCATTTGTGTGTCAGTGTCTATGATGGATTTCACTGGGGGTCTGCAGCACTTGTATAAAATAATTTTCCCTGAACCTTAAACTAGCCCCTCCTTGTCCCTCCTACACACCACCTGGCAGGAGGATCAGTAGCTGTGCTATGACCTGAACATTCCCGTTACAAAATTACACTTTTTCCACTTTCTATCCTGAAAGATCTTTTTCACTTGTTTGCTTTGTCATTCCTTTACAGACACAAACATTCAAAAATTCTTTGCTGTTTGGGGAACAGGAAAAGATGATAACCCTGTTCTACCATTGTTTTGCTTTTGGGAGAAGGAGGAGGGTGTGACAGTGGTGGAGTGGAAGAAAAGCACAAAGGTATACAATACACATTTACCTATTGTTGTAGGGGACGTGGAGAATTTGCAGAGAGTCTCCAATGTACGTATCAGATTCTTGGATTTGTAATCTGGTTTCAGATGACCTCCGTATGCAAAGTACTGTTCTATATACCTCACCTCAAGTTTAAAATGATCTTGCTGACAGAAAATATTCTCTGAAAAGTCCTATTTGCTCCCTGGAGTTAGCTTCCCAATGTTTCAAATATGCAACATAAAATATAACTACCCCTCACCTCTGTAGAAGGTTAGTGGTCCTGCTATTTATGGACCGCACGGAAGTAAATGTACCACATCTCTGGCCAGGAGTGGCCACACGGGAGTAAATAAAAAGGAGTGGACCACTCGAGGTCACACTCTGACATGGGCACTGCATGTGCATGTATGCTTAGTATGTCCAGGGCAGCGGATGATTGTGAGGCGCAACATTGGTGACGAGGGTGCGGCCGAGCCCGCGCACCCTGCCTTGCGGCCTACCTTGACGCTGCGAAACCTACAGTGGCTGCCGAGTCGATTCCGGCACCGTCGCGCAGTAGAGAGGACTTCTGCTGCAGCTGGCACCCCCTCCCTCCAGACAAAATGGAAGTCGAGTGCGGCGGCCGCACGGCTTCTTTCACCAGCACGTTCTGCGTGATCTCGGAGTAACGGGCTGATCCAGGCCCTGCCCGTTACACTGCAACACGTGCTTCCTGGCAGCATCAGAACAAACGAGGAGGCCCACACAACACCCTGCCATCCCCAAGCGCTCCTCCTGCTCGCACTGCAGCATTGAACACAAACAAACAGTGGCTAATACAAGTAGAAAAAAAAGCATTTAAAACCAAGGAAAATGGAAATACACATTAATCAGGACCAGGGCCCAGTGAACTTGGCCCTCTTCCCACGCCAGTCCCCAAGGCCAGGAACCTGGGAGTCATCGTCGACACGACTCTCTCATTCTCCCATCATGTGAATGCAATCACATCAGCCATCTGGTTCATCTTAAAAATTTTAAGAAAAATCTTCTGCTTCATACCATCCGACTTACAGAAAACAGTAGTCTCAGCACTAGTGTTGTCTAGGCTGGACTACTGTAGCGGCCTTCTGATTGGTATGAATAAAGCCCTTCTTACCAAGTTGCAAGTCCTGCAGAATTCAGCTGCCCGCCTGCTATTCAAACTACCTAAATACGCGTCTGCAAAGGCGGCCCTTAATTCCCTCCAGTGGCTGCCGGTGGATAAGAGGATCAAGTTTAAGGCCCTCTGCATCGCCTTTAGTGCGCTGCACAAGCAGGGTCCTGCCTATTTTATCGACCACTTTTGTTGGTACACTCCTTCTAGAATGTTGCGGTCTGCTTCCCTTCGGCTGGTGGAGGTTCCCAAGGCACGCCTCACCAATTGGGGAGGGAAAGGCTTCTTTTACATTACCACCAGACTTTGGAATCAATTGCCACTCCCATTGAAAAACTCACCAGACCTGATATCATTCAGTAAAAGCTTAAAGACCTGGCTTTTTCAGGCCTAAAGTTATGCAGTGATTATTTTTCTTCTCTTGATGCCCTGTGGCCGGCTGGAGACAGTGTTGTCAGCGCCTAGACGCCTCCGGGTATTAGTACGCTATACAAATACATACATAAATAAATAAATAAACTATTGTGCAAATACCCACAGCAACATTTGGGCACAAGGAAGGAGATACAGCCCACCGGGCCCCTCCCAGTCAAACGGCACATAGTTACCAGGAAAGGCCGCAGGAACACGCGGTAGGAAGTATCCAACAGAGGACATCCAACACCTAAGCCACCAAACTAAAGCCCTGAGACACGCCCAGCATGGGGAGGCAGATCAACCCCGCCTACTAAACCTCACACAACATGCCCTCACAGAAGTATTGCTGCCATTTAGTGAACTGGCTGATCCCCCAACCGCATCCCCGAGGTGGAAAATATGGCTTGGGCGGCTGGAGAACTACTTTGTAGCCTCAAGGGAGACAGATGGTGCTATTAAAAGATCACTGCTCCTCCACCATGCAGGGGAAGTAATTTTCAAGTTGTTCAAACACCTGCCTAACACAGGACCAAACACAGACTATGACGCAGCGGTAAGGGCACTCAACGCCCACTTTGATCCCCAGTTAAACCCCGACTTTGAAAGGTTTATACTACGTCAAGTTCGCCAACGAGAAGGGCAATCCATGGACACTTTTTACCCTAGGCTACGCGAGCTAGCGAGCACTTGCACAGAGGACTACCAGCTAAAAGAAATTCGTGCTCAACTCATATAAGGATGTCGAAGCAAAAACCTGCGGCACCTAATCCTGCGCCAACCGAACATCAGCCTCAATGACATCCTGATCCTAGCGCGATCACATGACTTGTCCGCTGCCCATGCTCACGAAATGGATTTAGCCATCACAAATTCTCCAGAAAAGCCTCCATGCATCAAAATGGAACAAGCTGATGCTATCTGGACCAAGAGCCGAGGTGACATGAGCAAAGGATGTAGGACCCAGTCCACCAAGCAGAGGTGCGGATACTGCGGCCGTGAGGAACACCCGCTCAACAAGTGCCCGGCACAAGGCCGCACCTGCTCAAATTGCGGAATCCAGAACCACTACGCGACAGTTTGTGGGAAGAAGCTCAGAAGCAAAGACCCCAGAAACAATAGACCGCCAACACAAATGGTGTGCCAGCTATCTCCAGCCTTCCTCATATCATTCACGAGGGAACTGAGGCGCCACAGGAGGCCACAGCCCTATGTGTTGTCCGAATAGCAGGGTTAGAAGTGAAAGCAATAATTGACACAGGAGCCTCTGTCAACGTGATGGGAGTACAACAATACAACCACATGAGACCCAGCCCCTCCTAGTACCATCTCACACCAAAATCTTCTCATATGGGAGTCAGACGACACTCCCCCTCCGCGGACGAATGTCAGTGCCGGTACAATCTGAAGGTCAGGAAGTCACGACCACCTTCCATGTCATTGACCAAGAAGCAGACATGCTCATCGTCAGCCACACAGCAGAGGACCTTGGCCTCATGTCCTTCACCAAGAGAGTAAAGTCACACCATGTCGAAGAACTATTGGACCAGTTTCCAGAGTTATTCTGAGGACTAGGCTGCCTCAAACGTCCTCCAGTGAAGTTACACATCAATCGCGCCGGTGGCTCTCCGACACCGCTGTGTCCCGTTTCATCTACGTCCCTTGGTGGAAAAGGTGTTCAAGAGACTAGAGGAACAAGGAGTGATAGAAAAGATCTTAGGGCCCACCCCCTGGGTCTCCCCGATGATCATTGCAGAAAAACCCAAACAACCAAGAGCCGAGGTGACATGAGCAAAGGATGTAGGACCCAGTCCACCAAGCAGAGGTGCGGATACTGCGGCCGTGAGGAACACCCGCTCAACAAGTGCCCGGCACAAGGCCGCACCTGCTCAAATTGCGGAATCCAGAACCACTGCGCGACAGTTTGTGGGAAGAAGCTCAGAAGCAAAGACCCCAGAAACAATAGACCGCCAACACAAATGGTGTGCCAGCTATCTCCAGCCTTCCTCATATCATTCACGAGGGAACTGAGGCGCCACAGGAGGCCACAGCCCTATGTGTTGTCCGAATAGCAGGGTTAGAAGTGAAAGCAATAATTGACACAGGAGCCTCTGTCAACGTGATGGGAGTACAACAATACAACCACATGAGACCCAGCCCCTCCTAGTACCATCTCACACCAAAATCTTCTCATATGGGAGTCAGACGACACTCCCCCTCCGCGGACGAATGTCAGTGCCGGTACAATCCGAAGGTCAGGAAGTCACGACCACCTTCCATGTCATTGACCAAGAAGCAGACATGCTCATCGTCAGCCACACAGCAGAGGACCTTGGCCTCATGTCCTTCACCAAGAGAGTAAAGTCACACCATGTCGAAGAACTATTGGACCAGTTTCCAGAGTTATTCTGAGGACTAGGCTGCCTCAAACGTCCTCCAGTGAAGTTACACATCAATCGCGCCGGTGGCTCTCCGACACCGCTGTGTCCCGTTTCATCTACGTCCTTTGGTGGAAAAGGTGTTCAAGAGACTAGAGGAACAAGGAGTGATAGAAAAGATCTTAGGGCCCACCCCCTGGGTCTCCCCGATGATCATTGCAGAAAAACCCAAACAACCTGGAAAAATCTGCCCATGCATTTACATGAGACTGCCGAACCGTGCCATCAAACAGGAGCGGCATATCCCTCCCACCAAAAGTGTGGTGGATGTTAATGGCTCTTGCTGTTTCTTGAAGCTGGACCTCAAAGCTGGGTATCACCAGCTACTATTGGCAGAGGAGAGCCGGTATATCACCACATTCAGCACACACCTGGGCCCATACAGGTACAAATGCCTAAACTTTGGCATCTCATCGGCTGCTGAAGTATTTCAAAATGCAAAATGCAAGACCTTGTCCGGACTACCTGGTGTCCTGAATGTCAGCGATGACATCCTAATCCATTCGTCCACGGCTGCCAAACACCATAAGTACCTAAAGGCCACACTCAAACACCTCCAAGAACACGGGGTGATGCTATACAAGGACAAATGCTCTTTCTTTCAGCTGTCCATTGAATTTTTGGGGTACATCTTCAATCAAGAGGGAATACAAGTCGACGCCCAAAAATCTATAATGATCAAGCATGCGCCAGCACCCACCACAGTCCAGGAAGTAAGGAGCTTCCAGGGAATGGCCACCTAAAGCGGGAGGTTCATCCCGGACCTGGTAACTATCACTGAACCCCTGAGATCCCTCATGAAGGCAAATGCGAAATGGACATGGGGCTGTCATGAGAAGGCCGCGTTTCAGAAGATCAAAGAGACCCTTCTCGATAACACCAATGACCTGGAGAAACGTGGGGAACTGTTGGTTGACGCCAGCCCAGTCGGGCTAGGAGCTATTCTCGCCCAAGAACAGGAGCCAGGTCGTTGGGCAGCGCTGGCATTCTCCAGTAAAGCATTGACACCAACGGAGACAAGATACAACCAAATTGAGCGAGAAGCCCTTGTGATCAAGTGGGCCTGTGGACACTTCCACCTGTATCTAAGTGGCTAGCCTTTTAAGGTCATCACAGACCATCAGCCTCTGGTCCCACTGTTCCATGGGTCGGCCCTTCACCCGCCTCCATGGATCGAGAGGTGGGCCAGTCAGTTACAACACTACCGGATGGAGGTGGTTTACTGTCCTGAATCAAAGAACCCCGCCGACTTTCTATCACGCCATCCCCAAACCCCAGAGACTCAAGACAGCTGTGATGACATGCAATATTATGTCAGAATAGTCTTGGCAGCCGCCTCCCCCCGAGCATTATGCTTGGAAGACATCAAGGAGGCGCGGAAGCCTTGAGGAGTTGGCAGAAGATCTTGTACAGAAGTGCCCGGTATGCCAGATAACTGGCGGCCCGGAAAGGCCGGAGCCGGTAATTGCAGAAGACCCTTCTACCACTCCCTTGTGCAAACTCAGCATAGACTTCGGGAGCTTCCCAGATGGACGAACTGCCCTCGTCCTAATGGACGCATACTCTAAGTACCCTGTGGTGGAGGTAATCGACTCACTGGCATTTGTGCATGTAGCCCCTGTCCTTGAGAAGACATTCGCCATCTTTTGCCTGCCCAGCAAGATTAAGAACAATAACGGACCGCCATTTCATGGTGCAGAATTTCGAGACTTCCTTGACCAACTTAGAATACACCACCACCGTATTACACCTCAGTGGCCGAAGGCCAAGGGGGAAGTCGAACGATTCATGTGCACTATAAACAAGCCTCTGTGCATCGCCACTGCCAAGCAGGCCAATCCTGAATACCACTTACAATCATTTCTGAGGGAGTACCGGGCCGCCCAGACAGCCCCTACTAAGATAGATACACCAGACCCGCCGCACACCATCGACCATGACCCCTTGCCAGCCTGGGCCAGCGTGAACATCGATGACACCATCAAGACCATGAGCACAATACACTCCGGGTCCCCGTCAGACCCTTTCCCGCACCACATCTTCAACAAAGCCAGCAGCTCCATCGCACCCCACCTGTGCAACGTTATCAATCTCTCCTTCGAGACCGCGACCTTCCCAGAGAGCTGGAAACACGCAGAGATCAACGCCCTACTCAAAAAACCCAAGGCGGACCCGAGAGACCTCAAGAACTTCCGGCCCATCTCCCTGCTTCCGTTCCCAGCCAAGGTCATCGAGAAGATCGTCAACAAACAGCTAACCCGATACCTCGAAGAAAACAGCATCCTGGACCCATCCCAATCAGGGTTCCGCAGCAACCACAGCACTGAGACTGCCCTCATCGCCGCCACCGACGACATCAGGACCCTGCTGGACAACGGTGAGACCGCAGCCCTCATCCTGCTGGACCTCTCCGCCGCCTTCGACACTGTCTGCCACCGCACTCTACGCGCACGCCTCCACGACGCAGGGATCCGAGACAAGGCCCTGGAATGGACCACCTCCTTCCTCGACGGCAGAACCCAGAGAGTCCGCCTCCCACCATTCCGATCCGAAGCCTCCGAGATCATCTGCGGCGTACCCCAGGGATCTTCCCTCAGCCCAACGCTGTTCAACATCTACATGGCCCCGCTCGCACGCATCGCCAGACAGCACGACCTCAACATTATCTCCTACGCCGACGACACTCAACTGATCCTCTCCCTCACCAAGGACCCCCTCGCCGCCAAATCCAATCTCCATGAAGGAATGAAGGCCATCGCCGATTGGATGAAGATCAGCCGACTAAAGCTGAACACGGACAAGACAGAGGTCCTCATCCTCGGCTCCAACCCCTCAGCCTGGGACGACTCCTGGTGGCCAACGACGCTGGGAGCAGCCCCGACACCCACCGACCACGCACGCAACCTGGGAGTCATCCTCGACTCAACGCTCTCCATGACCAAGCTAGTCAACGCAGTCTCCTCCTCCTGCTTCAACACCCTCCGCATGCTTCGCAAGATCTACAGGTGGATCCTGACAGATACAAGAAGAACAGTCACCCAGGCCCTCGTCAGTAGCAGACTCGACTATGGGAACGCCCTCTACGCGGGAGCCCCGGCCAAGCTCATCAAGCGACTGCAACGCATGCAAAACGCCTCCGTACGCCAGATCCTCGACGTACCACGCCACATCACCCCCCACCTGAGGAACCTGCACTGGCTCCCCGTCAACAGGAGAATCTCCTTCAAACTCCTCATCCACGCACACAAGGCACTCCACAAGACTGGCCCAGCCTACCTCAACAGACGACTCTTCTTCTACATCCCCAACCGCCAGCTCCGCTCCGCCGACCTCTCCCTCGCCACCGTCCCTCGCATTCGAAGAACAACCACCGGTGGCAGATCCTTCTCACACCTAGCCGCCAAGACCTGGAACACCCTTCCACTAAGCCTACGACAGACCCAAGACCTGCTGACCTTCAGGAGGCTACTCAAGATCTGGCTGTTCGACCAGTAGCAGCACCCCCCCCCCTTTTTTTCTCCCCAGCGCCTTGAGACCCTCGCGGGTAAGTAGTGTGCTCTACAAATTCTGTGATTGATTGATTGATTGATTGAGTACTCCTCATTGTATGACTCATCAAGCACCGTGGACCCTGATGTTCAATGGGCCCCGTCGAGACACCATTCCTACGTGCCCTGGATGGACGCCACCACCTTATGACATTCAAGGGACCCAAACAAGTCGTGAGTGGCGCAACGCTCTCGCCAGCCAGGGCAGACGGGCGAAGGAGTGTTCCCTTCTGCCTGGTGACAGGGTGATCATTAAAGACTGAAAGCCTGGGTGGAAATTCAGGACACCGTTTGAGCCAGGAACTTGGACCAGTGTTAGAAACGAGGGGACCATGGTAACAGCTACAAAGGGACACGAAGTAGTATTTTGAAACATCTCATGGTTCAAACAAATTGAAACTTCCTATCCATTCCCTCTTTTTTTACAATTTTTCCCCAATCTGCTTTCCCTTTTGTGAATCAAACAGCTAATCCACCCACTACCCCCACAAACCACCCCTCCAACACCCCATGCCTCCTCTAACCAAGCCCAGACTAACCCTCCCCCCAGCTTCCATGCACAACCTTTGCCCCATTGTCCCAGAAGCCCTCTTCAGTACTAGCCATTACCAGCAGGTTGAATACCTAGACTCCCCTACCCCAAGACTGCACCAAAAACCATTATTAAAAACCTCACATCTTTTGGTCGCAATAACCTTCATAAGCCATCTGAATATAATAAAGGGGTAAGAGATAAAGAAGGAAAAGACAAGGGGTAAATAGCACAGAAGAGTGCCATTTCAATAAATGTGACCCACCTATACCAACACAGAATGTGGGATAAAACAGAGAGGAAATCGGCAAATTCAACACATGTGTATAAGATAACCATTAAGCTAATGCTCTTTCCTCATTCCTCAAAATCATTAAGTAATTGGTTTGGTCAATTGCCACAGTTTTAGCAAATCCAAAACTTTGGTTACTTCATGACAGAAGTACGTATGTCCTTCAAAGTTAATTTTCAACGTGGCAGTCTCCATTAATGATATTATTGCCCCAATTTTTATAATTTGCTCTCGGAGCTGCCTGTGGCGTACAGCTGTTTCATGGCCAAAGTCTGATGGAACAAAATACTTGACACCACATGCTCTGACAGGAGAACGAGGGTGAGCTGTCTGGAAATTGACTGTCGTAGAATAAACTTCCCCACATAAATTAGGATTGCTCGGGGCTAGCGAGTCGTCTTGGATTGCCAAAATGGAAAGTGATAGGCCCTTTGGATCATATAATCCATATCCCAGTCATTCAAAAAATGGAAAGTTTCTTTAATGAGCTGGACAACGTATCCTATTTGGCCATCGCTCTCGCTTCTCTCAGGTGTTCCAAGGACTTGGAGGTTATTCTCCAAATCCTCTAATCTAGAACAGAGTCCATCCATCTGTGCTTCATCTCTCATTCTCTCTTACAGTCTACTGAAGGGCTACCTGCCATGTCTCCAAATCTCCTAAACAAATATGAAGAATGTCCATATTCCTTGAGAGCTTTCTCAACACCACCTGTGACTTCAGAGGAGCCATTTTAAGGGAGAGGGAGCCTTTCCTTTACTCCTACCGGTAAAGCTGTAATAGGTTGTAGATAGCAGATAATTTAGGAGTTGGAGTAGAGACTGGTGCAGCAACATCGATTGCATTTGAGTTTCGTTACTCAACATTACAAAATGAGCTTGGAGCAGAATTGTCAGACAAGCCAGAGTAGATTTGGCGCAGACATCTCTGATTCTAAAGGGGCCAGGTAAAACCTGTAAACTTGGAGAGGAATGAGGATTTGTCGGAGTAAGCTCTAGACCCTCAGGACCCCAAAGCAACTCCTCCTCCTTTTCCTTAGATAAAACAGGGTCTATGTTACTTTGAGCGAAAGCTTTGATAACTAAATCATCCAAGCACTTTTTTGAAACAGGCCTGCACCCCCCCTTTTCAGAGTTTGCCCCCTGACTCCTGTTGTATCACTGTGGTGTGAATCCCTATATTTAGATCCAACACTATCATCTGACCCAAGCTAGAAGTCATTAACATCAGACAAGCTGCCGGCTTCAGAAAGTGAGTAGAAGGCCTTCAGGGATTTGGACGCATTGGGACTAAGTTGCTGAATGACCTCAGAAATCCCCTGCTGATCTCCCTCCACATGGATAGCTCCATCAACCAAGAACCATGAGTCCTCTAAAGTACCTCAGATAGATTGCCCCATTGACAGACGCAACCCACTATGTCCTGCACACGCTTCGGCAGTCCAATCTGAATTAGTCACAACAGAGGTGGTCTCATTAGCTTCATAAGTGGCCATGGCAGCCCTATGTTTCACATCCACTTTGATGGATGAAGACTTCCTTGATGCAGTCACAGGCTCTGGCATACTTGTAAAGGGTGTAGTTGTATGGAGAGTGGGTGTGGTTAATTGACTGTCCCTGGTGCTAGTCACCAACAGAGCTGAGCTCAGGAACCCGTTCTACCCCTAGCGAAGAACTATTGGGGCAAATATACTGGTCAATAGTGGTCTGTGAGAGGGTAGCTCAGACCTGAGAGGCCAAGGAAGCACATGGGCTTTGCATCAGTTTATCTTTTGCACCATATGCATTACACACTCCGTCCGGTTTGGAATATTCCAGCTCCAACTGAGGATCAAGTATAACAGAATGGTCTGATTCACTGATGGCTCCGCTACCTCAGCCCTGTTTGAAGCTGACCTTCTAGTTGTCAAGTTTTTCCCAGCTTTATCGTGAATGCAGAGAGAGTGCCCCCAAGCACTCTGACCAACACCAGCCCGTTCCACCATACCACCAGAGGTTAACTGCTCCGCAAGAGTCAGTAATAGTAGAAGGGTAAACCCCTCTGAGTAGCCAAAGTGCGGACCAAAAGTGCCCCCATTCTTTCACAGCGTTTTTTTAATTTCCATGAGGTCTTAAAAGACAACAAAGACACAAAAGTCCAAAATCCTCTTTAAGTAACTCTGGAGAGAAGGGGAATGATGGAGCTGCTTCTGCCTCCCTGAACAGAAACCAACATACTTGACGTTGAGGGATTGACTTGTGCTGCCTCTGCCTGCTGTGATCCTCTCTGTTCTGAGAGGGAGACTCCTCTCTCAGGTCCACCGGAAGAAGCAAGACCGGCCGCATCATTCACCCAGGCCTGGCCCTCACCTAGAACCTCAATAATCTGTAGCCACCAGTCTACCCTCCTCAACAGCCACCAGGCCATGCTGCAGACACCAGTGACAACTCCTACCTACTATGCGGCACCAGATTCAGGCTTTGACGTGCCGCACAGAGAAAAACAGAGGTACAGCCTGTAGAGGATACCTTGTGTGCTCCCTACGTTAGCCCAGCGCTGCCATCTATCTTTCTGGCTTTGGAAATTGTGACCTTCATATTACACACTGATTTCTGCAGCACCACTCAACCTCCTATGTTATTTCATTGGGACTGTAACAGGTATCACAGTTTTTGTTTCCTGTACTCAACTCACCAATCTATTTGTTGCAATCTTTTCTCAAGCTCTAAAACCACATATCTTGGATAGGCTTGATTCTTCAAGAATGTTTTTTATAGTCCTCTCTCCCACCTCAAACCTCCCAATACTATTTTTCACCCTTTTCTTCTTGTGCTATGTGTTTTGGATTGTATAGATTGTTAATTGCAGGGACATCTCAGACTCACCACACTTTATGCTTTCTAAACTACAACCTGAACCTGCCCATGACATATAACGTTGACAGGCAGTTATGTTTCAGCCTCATTTGAGCACAGATTGAGGTGGTTTTGGGAATTTCCCTATGACTAATCTACTAGTGGTACTCCTCCATACTCTTCTCAGCCCTGCATTCACAGTCAGAAGCACCCATGTTGGTAGG
Source organism: Calotriton arnoldi (assembly GCA_963921515.1). Lineage (NCBI taxonomy): Eukaryota > Metazoa > Chordata > Amphibia > Caudata > Salamandridae > Calotriton > Calotriton arnoldi. The sequence goes on along the minus strand of CAWUFW010002338.1, from coordinate 2,212,577 downwards.
CTGCTCCCCCAAGACCACTTATTTACTTCCGCAGGCTTCTTGTTTCAATTGCAAGGACCTTGCTCCCCTTTCCCGCTGGGTTGGTATGTGTTTTTATGTTCAGAGCTTGGGCTCCAGTGCTGGTGGTGGTGGTGGTGTTGTTGAATGGGCAGGCATTTCTGGTAGGTGGATCTTGGGAACAAAGTGCTATTCTTCTTCTTGGAAGCCATTGATTTTTCCCAATATATTTTTAAGGTAGTGAGCAGTTCCTCTATGTGAGCATAACCAATCCATCATGGCTGCTATGAAGACTCCTATACTTGTCAGGTGTTTCTTTTATTACAACTACATAAACTATTGGTTTGTTCCTTGGCAGCAACCTTGGTTTACTTCTCTGAGCTGCTCGGTTCTTCACCCAAGGATTCAGATCTGAATTCCACTCCATGCCTTCCAGTTCAAATCTTCTGTACCATCTGAAACCCAGGCAAACTGTCTTTCCTGTTAATACTTGCTAGTTCTTACTGTTCCATGGAAGTATACCTTACTTTGATATGTTTGGAGGTCCAGGTACAATCTACATGAGTAAAGATATTTTATTGAAGAATGTTCCAATAGAAACCACTTTCATTGTTTTTACTTCACAAGAAAGATTTTCCAGTGGTGGCTCTTTGGCATTAGTTTCCAGGTCTTAGGCCTCTTACTGTCAGAGCAGACAGTGTGGTTTCTCAAAGGGGCCCTTTCTTCAGGAAGGTAAAGGGATAACATTGCCTTGCCTTGGGTCCAGGTTTACATATACCCCAGTCTCTCAAAATGCTTCCAAAAACATAGTTAAGTCCCTGAGTCTTCTGACTGGCTAACCAATTTTAGCATCCCATGGAAGGAGTGCCATGCCACTTATGGTGTCATTATCCTACTAACAAACAGAAAAGGCCAGAGTGTTGACAATCAGAATATTTTCCATATTGTTTCTGTTATTTGTCTCTAGCTCCATTTGAGGCCTCATTGATAAAACATGAATGTTCAAATATGGTGAGTGAAATGAGTGGGATGATGAAGATTAGGGAATGGTTACAAAATAAAGGAGAAAGGAGGTCGGCAGGGATGAATATCATAAGGGAGAGAGAAAGAAGGTTTTTGGTAGAGGTGAGTTATGATTGATAGAAATGGAGATGGTAGAGGAGTCATTGAAATAAGCCAGAGATGGGGCGAAACAATAAAGGAAAGAGGGACGTATTGGAAGTGAAAGTATGCAGACTGACCCACAGACCAACTGACATGTAGCAGCTTGGCAGCTGTAACTGTAGGCCAACAAATATACTGTCAAGTTCATGATTGTCTAACGAAAGTGATACATACTCAAAGCCTACTTTCTGGTAGCCCTGACTTAACCAACTTTAACAGCTCTGAGACTTGGAGCATCCAAGCTGGAGGGAGGGAGGGTCTTGGGGTGTGAGGGGGTGTTGGCTGCAGGGAGAGAATTCTGAAAGAAGAATAGCGAGGGGGTTAGTGTTCTCTTAGAATAACCCCAAGATTTGTTCCTTGTGATTAACTTAAGTATTCACCTGGTGGCATTCGATAACAGTAATGGAGCCAGTTCAATTCAGCCTCATATTGTTGACCAAGCCACTTGGACTTCAAAATACAATGTGAACATATTGTTATTACAAAAATTTAACAGAATCAGTTATACAAGATGCACACATTGAATTCACAGTAATAAATGCCTGACATCCTTAAACTGCTGCATCAAGGCTGGTAGTCAACAGTGTTATTTTTACACTGCTTCCAAAGTGGCTGGAGAAATTGCACACCTTTGGTTAAGAAATGGTTAATTATATGCTTTAGGGAAAGAATCACGCGTTATTTTCACATTTGTCACCATTCAAGGGGTCTGGGATTTGAATAATGCCAGATTCTACAAAACAAATCTTATTGTTTTCAGGGTTTAAAGTTAAAATCAAATCAAAACTGCAAAATAAAATCACACAGTTTCTAAAATAATCACATTCTCTCAAACATTACTAGTCTTTTAAGAGGGTGAGTTTCAGGAACATTCTAGAGACAAAAGGCACAGAAGAGTTCTCCTTCCTATTAGGTCCGAAGGGCTCCAAGGATTTCCAAACATTGTTCTTTTTGCAAATTATTGAGTCTAGTAACAGTCCAAAGATCTCTGTGAAGAGCTCAACCACCCTCAGGGGAACCTTCAGAATACTTTGCACCTGAGCACAAGAGCATCTTTGTTTTGCAGCGAAGCAGTGTAATTTAGTGCTACAAGTCGACAATCAAAGGTCCAAATGACCAGTGGGGGATTCTCTTTCATGATTATTCTAAGAGAATATGATTCAAGGATCCCTGCTCCATCAATAGATGTGAACATACTGAAAGTACCAGCATGTTTTAAAAAAAAAAACACAACTAAATGAGTGCCATAGTGCAATCACATTGTTCACACCTGATGCACATCATCCTGCTTTCCCCGGACCATGTGCAACTGTTGGTCTGTGAGCATGGGTGTCTGTACATATCAGTACTGCAGCTGATACAATGCCCGGACAAGCCCACAGAAGTGGGGTCTGATCCCAGCCTGAGTCCGCACGTGTCCCAAATATCTCCAGTCTACAGTTTTAAAAGCCTTTTCAAAATCAATTAGTAGCACGGGCAGACTTGATGGAAGGAGATGACGGTGGGCCAGGGCCATGTGGAGGCACCGAAGGCAATGCCTTGTACTGCGGGCATGCATGAAGCCGCATTGATCCGGGTGTGTGAGGACATAGAGAATTAAGATGGGTGGTCAGAAGTGTGGCGAAGATCTTCACCCCACTGCTGATGAGGGATATCGGATAATAGTTGGCACAGGCAGTCGGGGGGCTGTGTCAACGGGATTACCACAATTGTGGTGGCATCTATCTCTGAAGGAAAGGTGTCCCTCTGCACTATCTCATTATAAAGGGCCAGGAGTTGGGGAGTCAGAATGTCCCAGAATGTCGTATAGTACTCTGTGGGGAATCTGTCAAGACCGGGGTCTTTCCGGAGGCCTCAGCAGAGATAGCCGCCCCAACCTCTTCAGCTGTGTAGGACTCGTCCAGTATCCGAGCCTCAGCACAGGGCAGATGAGGAAGAGGCATGTCATTGAGAAACTGGGAGGCTGAATCAGGGTTTGCCGGAGGGTACGCGGCATATAGATGCCTATAGTAGTGGGCAAATGTTTGTGCGATCTCCAGGAGAGTATGATAAGTATTACCAGAGTCATCAGTGATTTCGGACAGAATCCTGTTCTCCTGTGGGTGAGAGGCCAGTCAATATAGCAGCTTCCCGTTCTTGTCCCCGTCCATAGACCCTGGCTGTTGTGGTGCACCAGAGGTGCTTGGCAGCCTCTAGAGTTTGGAGATGGATCTCGTCGCGCAAGAGGCTTAATTGCCTGAGACCCTCGCCGTGAGGCCCTGCCGCGAGGCGTTCATCCAACCGTAGGGCATGGGCCTCTAATTGAGTGATATGGAAGGAGAGTTCTTGCACGTGGATTTGCATTTTGACAAATCCCCTGGCTGCACACAAATTTATCACTAAATGTAGTGATGGTGGAACCAGGTGGAAAGCTTTGAAATTGGTGATTCCTTCTTCAGACCTTTAGGTGGTATGAGAGAAAGGCAGATGAACATGTGCTCTAATTAATCACCTTTGTGAGGACACTTCTAACAGTCAGTTGAGGTATTAAAGACACTTTTGCACAAAATTTATGACACCTACGGAGACAAGATAACAAAGACACAAAACATTTTGAGTATGTTAGCAAAAAAGCTATTAGAGGGAGAGATGGTGAAACAATGGATAAGCTGGGATGGGGAGGAGTGAGCAAAATGAAGTGTGTGGGGAGCCTATTTGAGAAGGAAGCAATACAACTCAAGAGGAAGAAAGCAAGAAAACACATGCACTCTCATGGTGTGCTGAAAGGAAGAGAAAAATGTAGTTCCCTGAAAGTGAGCAGTGGAGTGGTACAAATCATCCAATCGAAAGGTTAGTAAAGAAGCTATTCTCCGGGGGAGGGACAACACACAAAAGAGGAAGGAAAGCCATTGAATACCAAATGAAAGTGACAAGAAAGCCAACTGATAGTAAGAAATGATCTGGACCACTGTTAATTTTCATATGGGCACAAGATGTTTTTTTGACAATAGACAGCTAAAAGCGGTCAGAAGGCAAGACGTAAAGAACAGATTTCTGTCACATACTGCACGAATCGTTAAGAATGCCACTTACCACAGTGGGTAAGTATATCAGAAGTTAAAAGTATTAATTATACTTACCTTACAATGTGGTGGCAGGTTAATGTAGTGGCTATGATATTGTTGAAAATCAATATTCTTAATTAAGAGTAGTGACGTATAACTGGTCAAAACTATCTTGTGAGTAACATTTTCACTCACTGCATTTGCTTGGGACAGTGGCAGGAGGAACAGCAGTAAAAACTGTCCATTTTCTTCAGCAGACACGCCACACCCACACTCCTCTTTCAGATTCTCTATGCACTTTGAAGATCCTCAGATGTTGTCTATGGAACTGGACACCTTTGACAATGTGGTTGTACCTTATTTTACTAAATTCTTTTCTGTAATTTCCTATTAATGAAGTTATGTATGAATAGGCTAATGCAAATGAAATGTCTTTGAACTTAGGAATAATATGGATAAATCTCTCATACTTTTTATTATGATAATAAATGCCATTAAAATAGATATGCATCCCTTTATTTCGCATAATTTCAAATCCCCACCAACATAAATTTTGTTCCATCAAACCGTGCCTCAAATATGCACTTCTGACCAGATGATAGCCTGTTCCTATTCAGTAGAATTTTAAGTCACATACTTGCCTGAAATGTTAAACATTTTCTTTGAAGTTTCACGTAAACAAACATAAGCAGAGCTTGGAATTTTGATAAACAATCTGTAATTTGAGTCTGTAGAGCAGAGTTAATATTGCAATTAGATTTCACGGTGCATCACTTTAATAATATATCAGACCCGATCTCAGCTCCTTAATAATTATGTATATATTTCCCGGGAAAAGTTTAAGGTGCCCAGCATGTGTCTGCACTATGTGTCTCATTACCGTTGACAAAGCATGGATTTATGCATTCAAAACCGCATGAGGCAAATTATGTGCCAGGGTTTTTGGAAATCCTCTATTAGCCTGCTCATATTTCCTGCCGCTATTAAATTGTCATGCTTTGGTAAATAAAAGTAGGCACTAAACAACACAGTCCCAAATAAATCTTATCCAGCTTTAACCCTTTGCTGGGCTTTAAAGAATTTTATATTTTACAGACTGGTTGCAACTTCTGAATCATGGGGTCATGTTTTTTGCTTTTGCAAATAACATGGCTAATTTCAGTCAGTCAGCCAAAAATCTTTATTTCGCTCAACAGCCTTAAAAGAACAAATTAATGAGTTGAAACAGGACATATAAACAGTACAGATACAATAAAAATGCTGCTTAAAAACATTTTAAGACATATTTGACAATTTCCTGTTGGAATACTCAAATAAAATACAATAAGGACTTCATATGAAAAAAAGTTTAAAAAAACAAGTTAAATCTAAAACGAAACTGTCTGTGCCACTGTCATAAGACGACTTTGTGCAGGCGCGGGTAGAGTGCTAAGATTTCTCCACTCTCCGTAAAACAATCTTTATCTCGATTTACATAAAGCGCGTTATTTATCCACAGAGCGAAGTCAGTAATGACAGCACAATGTATGATGGCAATTAGGTTACCAGTTGTCTACCCTCAAGACTTCCTCTCCCTCACCTGAGTTAATTGGCCGGGAACTATGTTTGTACCTAATTCACCACATATAGTATAAGATCCTGGAGACTGCAAACACTATAGGTTGGCTTGTGTCAGATTTCAAGATCCTATAGGCATCCACATACCTCGTGCCACCTAAATTGTGGCATACTGGGATCAACCATTTTAGCCTGGCCTTCTTATATGCAGGGTAAAACAAGAAAGTGTGTGCCACAGATTCGGTAGGCACTCCCAAGGACAGACAAGACTTCTCCACAGTTTGTGTGGCGCCGGCCAATTAGTAGTGAAGGAATTTAACGACAATGTCACCTGTCTAAACTGGGTGTATAGCTTCCTTGCCAGGGAGGGTTGTATCTCATCGAGAAACTGCTCAGCTTTATAGTCATCTTTCAACTGAAGGAATGAAACATTCAAGGAACCCAGCGTGCTCTTCGTATGAAAAGTACTCAGCCTAAACTGTGTGTAGTTTCACCTTTGGACTGCTTCGGGGGTTAGGGCAGCTGCCCCCTTAAGTCCACCGGCAGTCTTTCATTTCCCATTTCCCTTAAGTTATCTCTAACATACTTAATCCATGGGAGGTTTTTAGACCATTGTCTAGTGAGTATTTCTTCCAGCCCAGTAGGAATGCAATTCAGGGGTATCCCAAACCCTTCTTCAGTAGAGTATTTGTCTAATGCCTGCCCCGTCGAAGATCGATCTGAGCTCCACATCTAACCTGAGCGGGAAAAGAGGAGTGCTAACAGGGAGGCCCAGCATCTGACTCAAGAAGCAGTTCTCAGCAATCACTAGGGCATTCGCATCCTTCTGCCTCTATAGCTCAGCTCCATATAAAGCAACCCCCCCAGCTTGGTGTTTATCAACTTGAATCAATGGGGAGATGGGCCTTGAGTAATAACCCAGTTTCCCTTTCTTCAGCCCCCCAATATGCTGCTCCAGTTTGAGTCTACACCTGATGATGTGGGTGGCCTACTCCAGCTGCTCAGTCAGGGTGATCGCAAGATATTCAATTGTTTGCACCCATTCAAGAGGGACCAATTCAGAGTAGGGTTGGATCTAGTAGTCGGGAAAGGGATTAAACACCATATATTTGGTCTTCACTCATTGATGTCCAAGCCTCTCTGCCTACAAAAGCTACTGAATCTGTCTAGAATATTCTGAAATCCCATTGGTGATTTAGATAGGAGAAGCATATCATCCGCAAACATTAAGGCTGGAACCCTAATGTTAGCTAATCTAGGGGCATCGCTCTCACGCTCATTCAAGTGGGCTATTCGATCATTTACATACAAGGTGAAGAGGGTTGGAGCAAGGACACAGCCCTATCCCACTCCCCTCAGGGGAGGGAACTCCTCTGTAATTTTGCCCAACCTACCACATCTGGCCTGTGCAAAGTTGCGCTCGTGAAGCCTGATGATCATCATGAGGAGATCATTTGGAATCGTCCTATTTTAAAAAAGAGAGGGGACACTAGGAGCTAATTAGAGGTCCAGTGACTCATGCTCCCAAGTATACGATTTTTAGCAAAGAGGGGAGTCACTGTTCCTATTTCAGGGAAGAAGGAGAGAAATGGAAAGACACTCACGTCGTGTAGTACTCTATGTGTGGGGGACAGTGTGTCCTCATCTTGATGCTCTCACACACCCCGAAGGATGTCATGCTTCATCATTGGGCTGTGCTCCTCGTCGGGCCGGCGCTGCAATGCCCTACGGGTCCCCGAGGATCTCTTTATCGGAGATCTTTTGATGAAGCTGTATGGGTGCAAGGGGTTAAGTGGCAGTGAAGTCCTAATATGTGCTTTAAAAAATGGCTGGAGGGAGAGTGAAAATTTTATTAAAGTGATCCCTCTGTCATTGCTAAAAACAAAGTGAAAGGTGCTGCTATAAGGGATATTATGTCCCTTTGTAGCTAACTAAATTTTATATCCCTAATGGATATATTTTCCGGTCAACATGTTTTGCGCTTCTCTACGATCTCAGGAGGAGATCCAGAGCGCTTCGTCAGGACCAATCAAATTATGGGAAGAAAGAGTTTCCAAAGGCCTAATTTGATCCAGTGCCACTGGACAGATAGGGAGAGTAGTATCTCTGAAACGAAGAGTAAAAGAAAGGTACAGGTTGCTATTTGAATAGTTATTAAAGGATGGGTTCTGTTCACTCTATAGTGTTTTTTTCCGGGTCTTCCATTGGAGGGCCAAGTGCTCGTGACCTATAGCATAATCCTTATTGCAAACGGTCAGGGTGTCTATAGGTGAACTAAAGGTGCTATATTGTAAGAATAAAAAATTAAAAATTGAGCCAAGTGACCAATAAATATGGAAAAATTAGTTGAAGATATGGTTCATTTGGAATCCCCATGTTGGCCAACTCTCACTACAGCTTGTTCCTAGGCAACAGGTTAAAGGCTGATCAGAGATCCACAAACACCACGTATAACCGCCCACTCTCAAGGGCCGTCTTCCAGTATAGTAGTTGTAGCCTGAACACCTGGTCTATGGTGGAGGTACTATTGCGAAAGCCTGCTTTAAATGGGCTCAGAATATCATTAGCCTCCATCCACTCTTGTAATCTATCTAAAATTATTCTAAAAAAGAGCTTTTGTGTGCTATCAATAAGGCTAATCGGCCTATAGTTAGCCGGTAAGAGAGGGGAGTTGTTCTTAAAGATAGGTATAAGTTTAGCTCCTGCACAGGCCAGGGGAATCGGTGACCCACACATGATGGTATTAAAAAGAAGTGTCAAGTAGGGGCCCCAGCCATCTATCCTGGAGAGATAGAAAGCACCAGGAATCCTATCAATCCAGTGCACTCTGTTGGGGCAATCTTTTTAATTGCTGAGCACACTTCCTTGGAGGTGATAACTGAGTACTCAACACATAGACTCATCTCTTGAATTCTGGGGAATCAGTCTCTGTTATAGCAAGGGCACTTCCTCCTTCGATTGGGGAGTATAGGGCAGAGAAATGAGCTATCCTGTCAGTGGCAGTGATGTTATTCTCTATGGGACTGTAACCCTTCTTACTCACAGTGGCAACCATATTCAAGAAGATTCGCTGATCACCTATCTTTAGTGCTTCCACAACCCATGATCCCACTCCTTTTTAGCTTCAGCAATAGCTTTTGTATATGCCACATTCTTGACTGGTATCAATGTTTTCTTGCTTGATGGATGTGATCAGGTCACACTTTGCCTGTCTGCAGGTACAATTGTACCATGATGGGGGTTTTCTCCTGCATTTCACAGACTAGGCATCTGCCAGGAAATGATTCTTGAGACCCTCAAACAAGAGTATATGTAGTTCCGCTATCTTATGTAGAGACTCACTCTGGGCCAGGTCCAGGTCAAAGTAAGCAATTTCCCAAGGGAAACAGCAACAAACAATGAAGGCCGAACCATGTGGAACAATGAATGTGCCTTAACTACGAATTCCTTTGCCACGTGTGTCCTTACGACATGCCTTAGGTAAAGCGGCGTTGGACTTTAAAGTCGAACACTTTCCTATTTTTGCGCAGACTGGAGTTGTAATAGTAAATGATACTGCTCCAAAGTCCAGCTCTTTCCCTAAGGCAAGTCGTTGTAAAGACTTGAGTGGTAAAGGAATGCGTGGTTAAGACGCATTTGTTTTTCCGACTAAGCTGTTAAGGCATGCGTAGTTTAGCCATGCATGGTTCTGTCATACAACCATTTCCCAAGGGTTGCCTCAACTAAGTTGTACACAGGGCTTAGCAGCTCTTGTTCCCCATGGGTCTAAGGTAGACATTTTATACATAAATGACTATTGAGGGTGAAAATATTACACTAATACATAGCATCTCATCATTTGTAATCATAATATCCTTGGCAACACACCCTAGGGTGGAACTGACCCAAATTGTAAGTACACCCCGATGGTCTACCCTTGCCCTTCGTATTAGCTTCCTTGCTAAATTTGGCATAGGATCAGTGGGGTAGCATGGGGGGAACAAGGGCGGTTGCCCAGTTGCAAAATTCTTAGGGGGTGCAACATTTTAAAAGAAAAAAAATCATACTGCTCATTTTTTTTCTTTTAAACTTTTGTGCCAGGAAGTGCTAAATGTCCACGGGTTAGGGGGTGCAATATTTGCCTTGACTCGGGTACTGGCAACCCACGCTATGCCGCTGCATAGGATACACGATGGACCTGCATAGTGAGCCATATTTCCTGAAAGAGGCAGAGATCGTGTGAGTCTATAAAATGACCCCACTCAGGATTATCTAACTTAGAACCCAGCCCTGCCTCGTTCCACGAAAGGATCTTAGTGAGAGGCGGGGATTGGGTTAGCACAGGACAGAAAGGTTGGTCTCCATTGTGTTCGCCTCCAGTCTGCCAACTGAGATAGTAGATATAAGCAGTTCACTCCCTTGTGTCTCGGCCACTCTTCTTTCTACAAGTCTAGTGTAGTCCTAACTCCCTGTAGTGGTGGATGGATGCTGCATTCTAGATGCAATTCTGCCTCAGGGGATGAATTGACGGAGTTCCATGGACCAAGGCAAGGGTCTGCTTGGGTTCCTACTCTATCAGCTTGATGATCTGGGCTGTCCACTCGTCCTCGTGCAGGCAATTCACCAGGAGAACCCCCATGACTGATTGATTTGAGCGGAACCAGGTTGTTGTTTTCCCCATTGTAAACCTTCTGATCACATTGCTGTTGACTACATTTTTGCATATTTACAGGAGGGGGATTTGGATTTTTCTTCAAAAGTGACCGGTCATGGAATTTGGTGAAACGGGGTTTGCAAAAATAACCTAAGGGTAGTAAGTCAATGCCTGACCTGCCTGATACTTTGCCCGTTGAATCCAGGAGCAGCCTGTGGACTAGATGCAGGCTTTTAAAGTTGATTATGACACAGTCCCCACCAATCCTGGCCCAATCCAACCCTCCCTATGAGTCCAGTGTCTTGTTTGCTAGGTCATCATAGATTTCCCTCTGAATTTCACGTAACTGGGGAACCCCAGTCAGGATAGCCACATATAGGCATGAGACAGAGGGTAAGTTTGATCACTGGAAGTTTCTGATTTTGAGTACGGTCATGGGACCCTTGGGGCGTAGAATTATTGCCCTCTTGGGGTTTTGGTCTTTCTTCGTTGCTCTTATCCATTGGTTGGTCTCGATCGTTGGGCGCTCCCAGCTGTGTAGAATCATACAATTGGGGCAGGAATTATCTCTAAAAGGGATCTTGATGGCTGCCACATCTGACCTGGGGGGAATTGAAGGAGTCGGGGACAAAGCGTGGTTAGGAGGACTATTCCCCCTGCTTGTAACAGCTGGCCCTATAATCTGTGAAGTTGCGATCGGAGTTTTGAGTATGTCGTCTAACTGTTTTTCCATAGCAAAAAGGCGTGCCAGAATTCGGGCGAGTTCGGTGCACAGTGTGTCTTTAAATTTAGCCAGCAATATGTCCACAGTCTGGACCAATCACTGTGTTTGCATACCCTCTCCCTGTCCCATTTTGTCGCTTAAAAGTTGGCCAGATGATGATGTGTTCATAGTAAGGTCAATTTGAGTGCCTGTTTCAATAAAATTAGTGCGAGCCCCCTCTTCGTTTTTTTGGCACCTGGCGACGTCCTGCGCCGCTCCTCATTACACACCCCTGTAAAAGTTGCAGCATTCGGTGGACAATAGTTGTGGACTTGAGCCATCACTAACTCACTGGGTGCCGAACTGACTACAATAGATGGAGATGTAGCCCCGGTTGGGTTGGGTGGTGCAGGTGGAAGTAAGCTGGAGCCAAGGGAATGTCTCCTCTCGGTCACTTCAATCTCTGTGGAGACAACCCTCAGTACCCTTTGCAATATTCGATCAATCGAAGTGGTCTTAGGAGGAGAAGAGGTAACTGGGGGGCCCACAACCCATTTCATACCCATGATGATTTGAATAGTTAGGCTATACAAATTCCACCATTGGGAAAGAGCTACTCACTGGGGCCCTGAGCATACACAGGAGCTATGAGGTCACTGTGTTGAAGTCAACTGTAGCATAGGGTACCATTCATTCAAGGTCAAAGGTCAAAAATCAACTTTATTCAGCTGGTTAAGGCCATAAAAGTACACAGCAAAACACTTGATAAAACAACATAAAAACCTATACAAAAATCATATACCAATATTCTTAAAAACCTTAAAAATTTTAAAAAAGACAATCAATCTTCCGCCTTATTGATGGTGATATGCCAGCGTGTGCAAAAGTAGAATAGACAATTTCTCCAAGGCATGTTCAGTTAAAGACAGACACCATCATAAAATTCATGAGAGGAGTATACGTGTATAAAAAGACAACCCATTATAACACAGTACATCCTGATAGTGAGGATGTATATTTACACCAGTGCATGGTGAAATAGCCCTACATTCACTTTCCATAGTAGCCATAAGTTAAAAAGATGATAACAATAATAAAACAGCATCTTGGAAAGGAACATTTTGTGTCATCAAGATTATACTACATTATTGGGGAAAGAGACATGTGTAGGCTGCCACAATATACAGAAAATCTAGCTCAACGGCAGCCTATTCCTATGTCTAATAGCACCAATTAGAAAACTTGCCACCCCGGCACAAACAATGGGTGAGGCTAGCATTTGTAGGTAAATCAGGGCCGGCCTTACTTGGACAAAATTGCGACCTCTGAGCAAGGGGAGGATGAACTTCCTGCGTAAGGAGTCGTAATGAGCGCAGAAAAAGATTAGATGGAGAGTGTCTTGCTCAGAGAAATTATCACAAGGGCAGGGTTTTGATGAGTCAGGTTTAGAGTAGCCCTTGGGAAAAGCCAATAGCCAAGGAACCATATTCAATCGGAATCTCGTCAGAACAAAGAGATGATAAGCTTTGTTTACATATGATAGATATGGTTGCATCTGCTGTCCCAGGCTTAATATAGCAAACCTTCTCACTTAGGGTTTCATTAGTTCATTCTCCTCCCTTAGACCTTGACGTCTGTCTAAAAACTGCTGTTTAAAAGCTTTGATGGCGATCTTGCCCAAAGGGGTGGGAGTCAAAAACAGACCAGGGCGACCAAGATTCTCAGTCTGATCTTTGATATATTTCAGCCAGGGAATGTGCAAAGCCTTCTCTAGGGCTAAACAATCTAAGATAATAAGTTGATTTAGGTTAGGGGTCGGTTGAGCCCAAATTCTCAGCCAGCGTAAGAGCGGCGTGACCGCAATCTGGTCTGAGATATATCCCACCCCCAATTCCTCGTGTAAGCTAAAATTCGGGGTGGCTACAGGGACCGAGAGAAGTTTGCGCAGAAAATTATTCTCCGCACCTTGGATTTCTTTCACGTCTTTATAGCTCCAAATGTCACTGCCATTAGTGGCCATGGGGATACACTTCGCATTATAGACCTTCAAAAGCGCAGGAAACGGCTTCGACCCTATTCTTTTTGCAAAGTCTAATGTAGCCCCCGCTGCTCTGGCTAATACATTCTTTTTTTGTGCGCGTTGGGAGCACCATGAGCGTTGGTCATCGAATAGTACCCCTAGATATGGGAAGGTGGACACTTTAGATAGCTCGGCCCCCTTACAGTAGAATTTCACCTTGGTCGCCTTCCTATAGCCTATTGTCATGGCATGCGATTTTTTTAATTGGTTATTAATTCCAAAGAATCCATAAAATCTATAAAACAATTTAAAATTAGTTGCATCCCCCTTGCTGTTCGGGACACTAAAACCGCATCATCAGTGTACAGAAGTGCAGGAATCATTTTAGTGCCGACTCTTGGGATATCACTACAACAGGATGTTAGAGAGTCCCCCAATTTATTAATGTAGAGGGTGAACAGCAACGGAGCCAAAATGCATCCCTGCCGTACCCCTCTTTTTACTTCCCACGGGTCAGTCAAGCTCCCATCCTCATTAAAGCGTACAGCAGCCGTTGTATTATCATGGGCGGTGGCCAAAAAGGAGATCAGGTCAGCATCTAGCCCCATGTCACGAAGAATCAGCCACAGCTTGGACCTATTAACGAGGTCGTAGGCTGAGGTAAGATCCATAAAGGCCAGGTGTAAATCCCCTCGCTTGGCAACGGTATACTTCCCAATCACCAAGTGAAGGTTAAGGCATTGGTCCAAGGTGCCTTTTCCCTGCCTGAAGCCATATTGGAGGTCCGAGACGATGTTATCATGATTAAGCCAGGCTGTTATGCGCTCCAGGACTATTTTTCCCATAATTTTAGCAGCGGAATCGAGGAGCGAAATGGGTCTATAACATGCCGGGTCCTCCCTTACACCCTTCTTAAAGATGGGGATGATGACCGCCTTTGCCCATGATGAGGGAAAACCGGACACACAAGCAGCATTAAAAACGTGTGTTAAAATCTTAGCCCAGACTTTTGGGTTTGCCTTATAAAGGTCAGCCGGTACTCCATCAGGACTGGGTGCCTTTCCACCTGAGGTTGAAATAATGGCTTTGTAGACTTCTTCTATGTTAAATAATAGGGGGCAACCTACTAATCCGGGAACAGTTTGTCCAGCGGAGTCCCCTAAGTTGGTATCACTATAGATTTTACTAAAGTGCTCGACCCATTTCTCAGCGGGAACTAAGCATTCTCTGCTAGAATTTGGTGTGTCTGCAAAGAGAGAGCTGTTAACAACAGACCAAAATTTAGAACTATTGGTCAGCACACTTGCTTGGCTAAGCTCCTCCCAGGCCATCTCCCTTAACTGTTTTTTCCTGCTCTGAACTGCAAGTTTGTAGGACTTCCTGCTATTCTTAACTAAAGTTGCCTCCCTTGGTTTTTGCTTGAGGCCCTGCATAAGCGCCTTATGGGTTGTCACGCAGGAATCGTCAAACCACCTTTTTAGTTTTGGACACCTAGCTCTGGTCGTGGTGGATAGATTTGAGGCAACCTGTTTGGCAATTAATTCAAAGGCATCCAAAATAGATCCAGCATGAGAGTCCTGGTCTAGACACACTTTGATCTCCGTGGCACAGGTAGCGTACAAGTTGTCAATAAAGCTTTCGGGGGTGATCTTCTCCCATCTAACTCTGCGTGCTTGGTCTTTGAGGCTAATGTTTTTATTACTAGCTTGACTCATAACCCTTCCCATAAGGGCAGCTACAAGGTGAAGATCCAAAGTCACTGGATTGTGGTCGCTAAAGCAATTCCAGGTAACCCTTAAGCTCCTAACAGCCGATATTAACATGGAGGAAAGCAAAATATGGTCAATTATACTATGACCGCCATGCCCCACATAAGTAGATACCAGTGCTGACCTATCTGATTGTTATAAGCAATTCAGGTTGTGAGCTGATAAGAGTCCTTCTAAGTAGGTGCCAGACGGAGTATGTTCAAAGTGATTTTGTCCCTGAAAGCCGTCTTCCTCTTCCAGCATTGCTAAACAGTTAAGAGGGCAAATGCGAGTGTTAAAATCTCCCAGAATTATTATATCATGGTAACCTTCTGTTCCTTCACCATAGCCTGCCAAGAGACCCTCTAGTGCCAATAGATGCTCGGTCTCAATAGTTCTAGTGAAAGAGTTGTAAAAATCTACCACCAATATGGTCGGTAGATTCTTCCCTGACAATTCCACAGCTAGAACATTGGGCGAACTAGAGTCAATCAGTTTGGCACTATAGGCAAGCTTAAGAAAAAACATCAGAAGAAGACCCCCCCTGGTTCTGCCCTTATTTGATGAAATAGCAGGTTTGCAAAATGATGTGAATCCATCCAAATAAAAATGGTCAGTGGCCTCCCATGTTTCTTGTAAAGCAATAATGTGATGTGTGGCAAGGAAGTGTTCCCAGGAAGTGTCACCCTTTTTTGACCTTAGGCCAGCTATATTCCAGGAGAGAACCTTTGTCATAACATCGTCGGTGATAGTCAGAGGGGGACAGGATTCAACTAGGTTAGGCGGCGCTAATTGAGTTCGGGGGCAAGGTGCAGTAAGATTGGGGGGACTAACCTCGATGGTATCGGGGAGACTAATGTCGAAGACACAAGCTTCCGTATCCATATGAAAAGAACTGTCTATGGTTACAGATACTGCCGCAAGAGAAGGTAGTCAATCCTGCATGTCCAAACCAGATAGTGCTTGAAACCTGTTAGAGGTATGAATAGGATCGGTCTCATTGGGACGGGGCCCATAACTTGGCTTATAAAAATAGCCAAGGGGTAGTGAGCATATGTTGGAGCTCTTAGATATTTCAAAAACTCACAGGGCCTTAATAGGTGTCTCACTAGGGCTGGCCTGCGGAAATTAACTATGATACAGTCCACTTCAATGTTTTTTATGGATGCACCAACCCACCCAACTCTGTGTGCCTTGATGATATCCTTCATATCAGATGCCTGGAACCTCTTATTCCTTGTTAGCCAATCTGCACATTTATTACGTAATTGAGCCCACGACTCATGCTGATCCTTTTTTAGTGGTGGTACCCCTGCCAGGACCAGCACATAGGGACACGCGGCAGGCAGGAGGCTCAGGACATCTTGGTTGGCTACCAGGAGATTACAGTTCATGAGGGATAAGGCGTTACTACTAGAGCTACCGATCAATGGGTTCTGGGCTGCACCGTTAGATCTACTCGGGCCATTAGCATTCTCCTGTCTAGAATGGGTACGTGTGGAAATAGGGTGGTTAGTGGTAGGTGCCGTACCATACCTGCGCAGATTTGATTGGGAGCAGGGCGGACTTTGATTTAGTGACACACGTGAGTTGTCTAGAGGGTGGTAACTCTAGCTGTCGGGGGTGATTTACTGGTGGGACAGGAATCGATGTACTTATTATACTAGTTGTTACATTCTTAGTGCCCCCACCTCCCCCTTCTTCAGTAGTGGACATTTGGGCATTCCCGGCTAGCTGACCATCCCCCCCTATGATTAAAGCCAGGTTGTCTATACAGGCCTTAAGTGGGGCTAGTTTTTCCTCCAAAAGTTCATTAACTTGTTTATAGACTAGTGCGGCAAGGTCCCCGCAACACTCAATGCAAGGTGCTGCCTCAGTCTGAGTGCTAATTGAACAACTCAGCCTTGTGGTTAATGATGTCACTGGAGAGTCAGAAATGTCTGGGTTATCAATATTTAAAGACGGTTGTATCCAGGCAGAGAGACAGGTTTGAGCATGGGTGGTGCGAATGGGCTGCTTCCTTTTAGTGCTGATGGGTTTCTTAGCCTTTCTCTTCCGTTTGGCTGCAGAAATGCCTACAGATGTAGTAGTGTTAGTGTCCGGATACAACTCTGCTGACTCAGTTGCCTCCTGCCCGCCAGTGCCCGCACTTGCAGTAGAGGATTTACCAGTTTCAGGCCCACCGATTTGGGGCAACGATGAGACTGGAGTGTGGTCTGCCGGGACACCTCTAGAATTTATGATAGCTGCCCGCCCCTCAATGTCCACGGACAGGCGCCTTTCTGTAAGTTCTATTTCGCCTGAGACAATGCTAACTGCCCTCTAAAGCATACTGTCAATGCTAGCAGTTAATGGGTGTGCTGATGGTGGCGTAGTGCGTTTCCCCATAATTGCTGATCGTGATGGAATTACGTGGGTATCAAAATAAAATGAACTCAGTAAAGTTATTGTAGAGGGACGGAACACTCACCCGTCTTAACACTGAACCCAGGTGCTGCTTAAAAGAGGGGCGGCCCAGCCCAGCCTTGGCCGGTCTCGGGGCGCGGGAAAGCAGCGACGGTGCCTCCTGGCACTGGGAATGCTGGGGCTTGCAGTCCCCCGCACTCCCTCTCCTGGTGCTGGTTTGTGGGCTACTGCTGGTGGCTGTTGGCGGCTCCCGCGCTGCGGGAGCCGCGGGATGAATTTACGCGCCTCCGGGCGCGGGAAAGCAGCGACAGCGCCTCCTGGCGCTGGGAATGCTGGGATTGCAGTCCCCCCGCACTCCCTCTCCTGGTGCTGGTTTGTGGGCTACTGCTGGCAGCTGTTGGCTGCTCCCGCGCTGCGGGAGCCGCAGGATGAATTTACGCACCTCCGGGCGCGGGAAAGCGGCGACGGCGCCTCCTGGCGCTGGGAATGCTGGGGCTTGCAGTCCCCCCGCACTCCCTCTCCTGGTGCTGGTTTGTGGGCTACTGCTGGCGGCTGTTGGCCAGATGATGATGTGTTCATAGTAAGGTCAATTTGAGTGCCTGTTTCAATAAAATTAGTGTGAGCCCCCTCTTCGTTTTTTTGGCACCTGGCGACGTCCTGCGCCGCTCCTCATTACACACCCATGTAAAAGATGCAGCATTCGGTGGACAATAGTTGTGGACTTGAGCCATCACTAACTCACTGGGTGCTGAACTGACTACAATAGATGGAGATGTAGCCCTGGTTGGGTTGGGTGGTGCAGGTGGAAGTAAGCTGGAGCCAAGGGAATGTCTCCTCTCGGTCACTTCAATCTCTGTGGAGACAACCTCAGTACCCTTTGCAATATTCAATCAATCGAGGTGGTCTTAGGAGGAGAAGAGGTAACTGGGGGGCCCACAACCCATTTCATACCCATGATAATTTGAATGGTTAGGCTATACAAATTCCACCATTGGGAAAGAGCTACTCACTGGGGCCCTGAGCATACACAGGAGCTATGAGGTCACTGTGTTGAAGTCAACTGTAGCATAGGGTACCATTCATTCACACTTTGCACTGCATCAAGGAGTCCAGACATATCACATCGGCTGGGTCGTCAGTCACATCAGATGGGTATAAAAACACTCACCCCTGATCGGGAACAAGATTTTAGGGGAATGGCCCAACCTTGTCCAGGCATGCCGCGGGAGCACTAGAGGCTATTTGTAGTGCTGTACGGCAGAACCAGTGGCGTCCTGACCCTTCCTCATGGGTGGAAAAGGCATCTGGGACCTGTAGTCCTCACAGACAGCGGCCCAACAACAGCAGTGGTGTGTCCTCCACCGCAGGAAGACTGGAGGCGCTTTGTATTGCTGTGCGGCGGGAACTGGTGGTGTCCTGACCCGTCCTCTGGGGCGGCAAAGGCGGCTGGGACCTGTAGTCCCCAAAGAAAGTGACCCAACACCAGTGGGGCTGATTTCAATATTTGTAAGATACATTGTAAGCTAAATTATTTTTTATTAACATTTGCCTCAATGAGTTTCTATAATTACCTATTTCAACGGAAGGATGTAAAACAAAATATTCCATGATGATAAGGTACGCTCCCCAGATCATTGGCAATCAAACAAGGGAGAAGTGTGATCCCTTTATCATAGTATCACTGCCTTTATTATAGGAAAAGTATTTTATTTAATTCAATTGAAACATGGGAAAGAGTACAGTAAACCTATAACACAGAAACAAACAAGAGTTGAAAAGCAATATAGCAACATCCACCTTACAGATGCAATGCAACATTTTTAAGCATTAAGAGGTGTCAGCAGATTTTGCACATTTGCACCTTCTCCAAAGTATGTTTTTGCCAAAATATTGACTGATTCAGTTTGAAAATAGTACATTTGAAGCATGAATGTTTTTCATAATTGAGCTCCTTCTTTACAGAAAGAACCCAACAAGTCAGCCTGTCACCAGACAAGTCAGAAGCCAAGAACCTCCTCTGCAGTCTTCCAAGGATCAACTCTCAGGCCGACCCTCTTCAACATCTACATGACCCCACTGGTAGACCTCATTAGATCACCTTATCAACATTCTTTGACTATCAGATGACTCGCAACTGATAGTCTCCCTGTCGGACAAGACCCCCGCAACCAAAAACAACTTGGTCAGATGCACGTCTGCTGTGGCAGCTTGGATGAGATCCAACTGCCTAAAGCACAACACGGAAAAGACCAAATTGGTGATATTCAGAAAAAAACACCTCTGCATGGGACTCAACCTGTTGGCCAGAAGGCCTCAGCCCCGCACCAGTCCCCAGCACACATGCCAGGAACCGAGGAATCATCCTCTATGACAAACTTGATATGTCAGCCCAGATAAACACAGTGACCTCCACCTGCTTCCACATCATGAGGATACTACAAACAATCTTCAAGAAGCACGTGGAAAACACCAAGAAAACTGTAACTCAGGCCCTGATAACTAGCAGACTTGACTTTGGCCTCACATTATGCGCAGGGAGTGCCAAACAGCTCCTGAACCGACTCCATACCATCAAGAACATGGCAGCAAACTCGTCCTCAACCCACCCACATATCCCTTAACCTCAAAGCACTCCCTATATACAAGCGCCCCGAATTTAAACTATTCACACACACACATACAAAGCACTACATAACCTAGGCCCCACCAACCTCAACAACCGCATACACTACCCCCACCCCATCAGACAACTCTGATCCGCTGGGCTCTCACTTGCACAAGTACCCCTCATACACAAAAGCAAAATTGGAGGGTGCATCTTAGCTCACTTCGCCACTAAATACTAGAACTTGCTGACACAGTGCATCAGAGCCTCGTCATCTCTTCTTGAGTTTCGCAAGAAGCTGAAGACCTAGCTCTTCGAGTAACCACTCACATGGGGGCGGGGGGCATAGCCCACCTATTCAAAAATGCCTGAATACCCTCTTGGGTTATTAGTGTGTTATACAAATAGGAATAGCGTAGCATAGCACTGAAAAACTAGCAAGTATGTAAGTAATTTTGTTTTGCTGATTAAAGTAAAAAATGTTAATCAAACTAAATTCTAAAGTGAGGATTTTGCACATCCACTAAAAAAGTAAGTTCTAGGACTTGCTCGTTTGCAAAGTATTCTGATGCTACTTAACATCCTCACATTTTTGCTCATCTGGCTATTTGTATCATTAATTCTGAACGCAAATGTGTGCGCACAGGGTGTAGTCTGTTCTTGAATGTACTCATCGAATGGGGCTTTGGGTCTCAAGATACTGCATGTAGACAAGATGTGATCTTGTTTTCACGTGTGTTCAATGCTAATTAAAATGGCTGCTGTTTAAAATAGAAATGATCAGTTCAATAAACAAAAAAGACACTGCCTCTCCACTTATTTTTCATAAGTATAACTCAATTTCCTACAATATATATATTCAGACATATTCAAAAAGATATTTAATCAAATCATTCATTTATTTTATAATTTTTCTTTTTAGACATGTCAAGCAAGATTCAAACACATAGTCATTAGTGTATCCAATTGGAAATATACATATTTACACACATTTATATTGGACTCCTTGATCATGCCACAAACTTCTTAAAACCATACCCATGCATCAATGCACCCAACCACATTCATTCAAACCCATTCAATCTAATCTCTAAAAACGAATACTTAGAATCCCATATTGACATTTCATCAATTCATTACTCATCCATATGTTTATCACTGTTGGTTTACATTAGGCTCAAACTAAATACAATTTATTGCTTTGTTCTTCTGTTTTCTTATCAACTGGGTAAACAGAAAAATATGCCTTCTTATCAACTGGATAAACAGAAAAATGGGCCGACGCGCATTTGGTGAGAAAATGATCAGATCTTATTATGCCACCTTCTTCAGGGATCGGAAGCGTATGTGTGACTGGTGGCAGAAGCCATCCAAGCCAAAGGAAAGACGTTTGAGGGGCCTGTTTCCAATCGGAAGAATGTCTGTAAGCATGAAATAAGACAACTCATCAATACATATAACAATCTCAAAAGACAGGGGGGAAAACGACGTATTCCAACAACAATGAAAAGAGGTGATACCACACGTGTCTCAAGTGAAAAAAAATATACCAAAGAAAGGTGACAAAAGTAAGAATAGATCCAACACCCCGCTTGTCTTCTGCTTGCCGCCTGCCGCTGATTGTGCCAGGGGACTGCATTGCCCACAAGCCACCAGGCCCCCAGGAGGGGGAGGAGCCGCCAATCGTGCTCAAAAGCGCTACTGACTTCCTGCGGCGCGGGACGCTTGCCTTCTGTTTGCCGCTTGCCGCTGATTGTGCCAGGGGACTGCATTGCCCACAAGCCACCAGGCCCCCAGGAGGGGGAGGAGCCGCCAATCGCACTCAAAAGCGCTACCGACTTCCCGCGGCGCGGGACGCTTGCCTTCTGTTTGCCGCCTGCTGCTGATTGTGCCAGGGGACTGCATTGCCCACAAGCCACCAGGCCCCCAAGAGGGGGAGGAGCCGCCAATCATGCTCAAAAGCGCTACCGACTTCCCGCGGCTCGGGAAGCGCGCGGGCCGTGCCCGGGCAAAGCCCGGGCGAAGGGCGGGCCCATCCGCGCCCGTCTTAGCCCAGATGAGGCTGGGCTGGGCCCCCTCTCTTGGTTGTGCATTCAACAGCATGGATGTTCGAGTAGGACTGGCATCAACGGATATTCAAGGATTGTGAAGGGGCCCCTTGGTTTGCCATACTGGTCTCGGATGTGGAATTGGTGAGGTAGGATCTCTAATGCACTGTTCTTCCGAAGTCGGAGTAGCATTGTTGTGACTGCTGTGACTGAACATTTAGCTGCTGATCTTAACCCTATTCACTATCTCCTCTGGTACCGTGTGCTGTGTCCTTTTAAGTCTTCTTAAGTTGGGCAGATGGGGAGACGTAAAGGCGCGGCGCTGGCCCCTGTGAGTCCTACGGGCTCTTCACATTCCACGATGGATGCCTTCCTAATGCAGGCAGCAGGGATCCTTGATAAAGAAATTGAATCAGTGTCCCGTCGGCTTTCCCGCTCGCCTATACCTCGCCTTGCCCCTAGCCCTCCAGGTGCAGGGGGGGGTAGTACCCTGCACTGTGCCCAAGTAATTTATTCAGTAACTGGAACTCCTTCGGGTCAATCTAGCTCTCCGGTCCCGGGGGGAGCGATCAAGGGAGACCAGCGAGAGGGATTGCATGGGCCTGTGGTAGCTAGATCCAGTCCTAGATCTAGCCTAACCAGCTCTGCCCCAATAGTCCCCACCTCCCTACAGGATGAGGGCAACTTGAGTAATCCAGCAATGGCTAAATTTGGAGGGAGAACGGGGGTTAAAAGGAAAGGTCCAGCTTCTGGTGCAAAGGCTATACGTCTAAGGGAAGAAGGCAATGGACATGGTGTGAGCAAACAACCCCCATTAAGCAAGACCACTGACTCATTGTCAGTGAAATTGCTCTCCCACCCTCGCAGCTCCACCATTAAGTGAGGCCTGCCCCTGCCCCTGCACTCTCGAGTGTTGGTGATCGAGGCCCTCTTCCACCCGCAGGTTTCCCTGCGCCTCATCCCTGGTGGTCCAGTGTACCTCTGTCTCCTTCCTCTCACTCTGCTCTTTCACTCGTTTTTCTACCCTTTTTTATCTTTCACCTTTCTGCACTTTTCTGCATCTCTGCTCTTTTGTGCCTTATTTCTGCTCATTTTCCCTTCCTCTCGCTCTGCTCTTTCACTCGTTTTCACTCGTTTTTCTACCCTCTTTTATCTTTCACCTTTCTGCACTTTTCTGCATCTCTGCTCTTTTGTGCCTTATTTCTGCTTATTTTCCCTGTTTTCTTTATCCCTTATTTCCTCCCTTTACCTTTCCCCGCCGCTGCTGCCCCCGCTGCCCCTCCCCCCCAGCGCGACCGGCCCAATCCAGCTCCCCTCCCCGCTCCCGCCTCCCAGCTGTCCAGCCCTCCCCGACCCCTACTTAATGGCGGCCGCTGCGGGGACAGGCGAGCAAGACCACTGACTCATTGTCAGTGAAATTGCTCTCCCACCCTCGCAGCTCCACCATTAAGTGAGGCCTGCCCCTGCCCCTGCACTCTTGAGTGTTGGTAATCGAGACCCTCCTCCACCCGCAGGTTTCCCTGCACCTCATCCCTGGTGGTCCAGTGGACCTCTGTCTCCTTCCTTTCACTCTGCTCTTTCATTCGTTTTCACTCGTTTTTCTACCCTTTTGTATCTTTCACCTTTCTGCACTTTTCTGCATCTCTGCTCTTTTGTGCCTTATTTCTGCTCATTTTCCCTTCCTCTCGCTCTGCTCTTTCACTCGTTTTCACTCGTTTTTCTACCCTCTTTTATCTTTCACCTTTCTGCACTTTTCTGTATCTCTGCTCTTTTGTGCCTTATTTCTGCTTATTTTCCCTGTTTTCTTTATCCCTTATTTCCTCCCTTTACCTTTCCCCGCCGCTGCTGCCCCCGCGGCCCCTCCCCCAGCGCGACCGGCCCAATACAGCTCCCCTCCCGCTCCCGCCTCCCAGCTGTCCAGCCCTCCCCGACCCCTACTTAATGGCGGCCGCTGCGAGGACAGGCGAGCAAGACCACTGACTCATTGTCAGTGAAATTGCTCTCCCACCCTCGCAGCTCCACCATTAAGTGAGGCCTGCCCCTGCACTCTCGAGTGTTGGTGACCGAGGCCCTCCTCCACCCGCAGGTTTCCCTGCGCCTCATCCCTGGTGGTCCAGTGGACCTCTGTCTCCTTCCTCTCACTCTGCTCTTTCACTCGTTTTCACTCGTTTTTCTACCCTTTTTTGTCTTTCACCTTTCTGCACTTTTCTGCATCTCTGCTCTTTTGTGCCTTATTTCTGCTCATTTTCCCTTCCTCTCGCTCTGCTCTTTCACTCGTTTTCACTCGTTTTTCTACCCTCTTTTATCTTTCACCTTTCTGCACTTTTCTGCATCTCTGCTCTTTTGTGCCTTATTTCTGCTTATTTTCCCTGTTTTCTTTATCCCATATTTCCTCCCTTTACCTTTCCCCGCCGCTGCTGCCCCCGCTGCCCCTCCCCCCCAGCGTGACCGGCCCAATCCAGCTCCCCTCCCCGCTCCCGCCTCCCAGCTGTCCAGCCCTCCCCGACCCCTACTTAATGGCGGCCACTGCGGGGACAGGCGAGCAAGACCACTGACTCATTGTCAGTGAAATTGCTCTCCCACCCTCGCAGCTCCACCATTAAGTGAGGCCTGCCCCTGCACTCTCGAGTGTTGGTGATCGAGGCCCTCCTCCACCCGCAGGTTTCCCTGCGCCTCATCCCTGGTGGTCCAGTGGACCTCTGTCTCCTTCCTCTCACTCTGCTCTTTCACTCGTTTTCACTCGCTTTTCTACCCTTTTTTTATCTTTCAACTTTCTGCACTTTTCTGCATCTCTGCTCTTTTGTGCCTTATTTCTGCTCATTTTCCCTTCCTCTCGCTCTGCTCTTTCACTCGTTTTCACTCGTTTTTCTACCCTCTGTTATCTTTCACCTTTCTGCACTTTTCTGCATCTCTGCTCTTTTGTGCCTTATTTCTGCTTATTTTCCCTGTTTTCTTTATCCCTTATTTCCTCCCTTTACCTTTCCCCACCGCTGCTGCCCCCGCGGCCCCTCCCCCCCAGCGCGACCAGCCCAATTCAGCTCCCCTCCCCGCTCCCACCTCCCAGCTGTCCAGCCCTCCCCGACCCCTACTTAATGGCGGCCACTGCGTGGCTTCGGGCAGCAGGCGCGCCGCTGGTGCACCGAAGGCGCGACAAAGGCAAGCCCGTCTGCGCCCCTCTGCGACCCGTCCGCGACCAGCGCCAGGAACCCTGGACCTCCGCCCTGCCAACGCTACGACCCAGCAGCACTCCACGCACTCAACCCAGGCCGCAACAACAACTGCAAGCTAGCATCACTAGCCGACACCCACGGACCCTTCAGCTGTCACCGCTGCCGGCACACCTGCAGCACCGCCAAGAACACGGATCCAGCACAACCCGCCCACAAGAACACAACCGAATCGAAGACCCTGCAATGCATCCTCCTCAACGTCCGATCCCTCCACAAACATGCCACAGAAATCTGGGACCTCCTCGACAGCACCACCCCGGATGTAGCGTTCTTCACCGAAACCTGGACCAACACCACCTCGGGACCGGACATCGCCATTGCCATCCCCCAAGGATACAAGATCTCCAGGAAGGGCCGCCCCACCCACCCAGGAGGAGGAATCGCCATCGTCCACAAATCCAGCCTCCGCCTGAGCACACTCCCCGATGAGCCCACAGAACTGGAACACCTTCACTTCAAGATACTGGCCAGCCCCACCGCCACCCTCCGAGGAACCCTCATCTACCGTCCCCTGGACCCCGCGGACCCTTTGCCAACTCCATCACGGACATTATCTCCCCGCAGGCCATCACATCCACCAACTACACCCTGCTGGGAGACCTCAACTTCCACCTCGACAACCAACTGGACCCCAACACCACATCCCTCCTGGACAACCTCCACAACATTGGACTCCCCCAGATCGTGACCGAGCCCACGCACTCAGCTGGACACACCCTCGACCCCCTCTTCACTACAGGAAACTCCATCACCTTCAGCCACACCACCGAACTCCCATGGACCGACCATCGTTGCGTCTACTTCACCTTCAGAACACCCACCATCCACAGACACCAGCACCTGCTTCCACGAAGAAACTGGACCAAAATCACAGATGACCAGCTCACCTCCTCACTCAACAACTCCACCCCAACCATCGCGGAAAACGACGACCCCAACACCGCAGCCCGAACCCTGCATAGATGGATCTCAGACAGCACCAACACCATAGGCCCCTCAAGAAAAACAACAATACCCGCGCCAAGAAAGCCAGCTGGTTTACCACCGAACTTGTCCAGAGTCCAGACGCACATGCCGCCACCTCGAAAAGGCCTGGAGGAACACCAAATCCACAGAAGCCCACAACAACTTCAGCGATACAAAAGGGGATGATGGACGGAACGTTTGAGCCAATCAAACACTCACCCCCAGTCAACTGATCTGGGTTTAATCCATCATCATTCTTTAGCTCACTCCACCACCCCAGTTCAGACATGGCCATATGCAAATCAGTCTGACCCTGTGCCTCATGGGAACAGTCCAGCCCGAACTGCCAAGCCATGTCTTCCCTGGACCGGAAACAAGCATCCTAGGACCGGTTTCTGGCATTCCAGCCGTCATCAGCCAGGCTTGCTTGAATCGAGTGGCAAAGTGAGCAAGGGACCCACGTCTGGGCATACCCGCCAACTTAGGGCGAACAAGCGATACAAAGGGGATGATGGACGGAACGTTTGAGCCAATCAAACACTCACTCCCAGTCAACTGATCTGGGTTTAATCCATCATCATTCTTTAGCTCACTCCACCACCCCAGTTCAGACATGGCCATATGCAAATCAGTCTGACCCTGTGCCTCATGGGAACAGTCCAGCCCGAACTGCCAAGCCATGTCTTCCCTGGACCGGAAACAAGCATCCTAGGACCGGTTTCTGGCATTCCAGCCGTCATCAGCCAGGCTTGCTTGAATCCAGTGGCAAAGTGAGCAAGGGACCCACGTCTGAGCATACCCCGCCAACTTAGGGCGAACAAAGCGATACAAAGGGGATGATGGACGGAACGTTTGAGCCAATCAAACACTCACCCCCAGTCAACTGATCTGGGTTTAATCCATCATCATTCTTTAGCTCACTCCACCACCCCAGTTCAGACATGGCCATATGCAAATCAGTCTGACCCTGTGCCTCATGGGAACAGTCCAGCCCGAACTGCCAAGCCATGTCTTCCCTGGACCGGAAACAAGCATCCTAGGACCGGTTTCTGGCATTCCAGCCGTCATCAGCCAGGCTTGCTTGAATCCAGTGGCAAAGTGAGCAAGGGACCCACGTCTGGGCATACCCCGCCAACTTAGGGCGAACAAAGCGATACAAAGGGGATGATGGACGGAACGTTTGAGCCAATCAAACACTCACCCCAGTCAACTGATCTGGGTTTAATCCATCATCATTCTTTAGCTCACTCCACCACCCCAGTTCAGACATGGCCATATGCAAATCAGTCTGACCCTGTGCCTCATGGGAACAGTCAGCCCGAACTGCCAAGCCATGTCTTCCCTGGACCGGAAACAAGCATCCTAGGACCGGTTTCTGGCATTCCAGCCGTCATCAGCCAGGCTTGCTTGAATCCAGTGGCAAAGTGAGCAAGGGACCCACGTCTGGGCATACCCCGCCAACTTAGGGCGAACAAGCGATACAAAGGGGATGATGGACGGAACGTTTGAGCCAATCAAACACTCACCCCCAGTCAACTGATCTGGGTTTAATCCATCATCATTCTTTAGCTCACTCCACCACCCCAGTTCAGACATGGCCATATGCAAATCAGTCTGACCCTGTGCCTCATGGGAACAGTCCAGCCCGAACTGCCAAGCCATGTCTTCCCTGGACCGGAAACAAGCATCCTAGGACCGGTGGTGGGGTGGTGGGGTGGTGGAGTGAGCTAAAGAATGATGATGGATTAAACCCAGATCAGTTGACTGGGGGTGATTGTTTGATTGGCTCAAACGTTCCGTCCATCATCCCTTTTTGTATCGCTTTGTTCGCCCTAAGTTGGCGGGGGTATGCCCAGACGTGGGTCCCTTGCTCACTTTGCCACTGGATTCAAGCAAGCCTGGCTGATGACGGCTGGAATGCCAGAAACCGGTCCTAGGATGCTTGTTTCCAGTCCAGGGAAGACATGGCTTGGCAGTTCGGGCTGGACTGTTCCCATGAGGCACAGGGTCAGACTGATTTGCATATGGCCATGTCTGAACTGGGGTGGTGGAGTGAGCTAAAGAATGATGATGGATTAAACCCAGATCAGTTGACTGGGGGTGATTGTTTGATTGGCTCAAACGTTCCGTCCATCATCCCTTTGTATCGCTTTGTTCGCCCTAAGTTGGCGGGGGTATGCCCAGACGTGGGTCCCTTGCTCACTTTGCCACTGGATTCAAGCAAGCCTGGCTGATGACGGCTGGAATGCCAGAAACCGGTCCTAGGATGCTTGTTTCCAGTCCAGGGAAGACATGGCTTGGCAGTTCGGGCTGACTGTTCCCATGAGGCACAGGGTCAGACTGATTTGCATATGGCCATGTCTGAACTGGGGTGGTGGAGTGAGCTAAAGAATGATGATGGATTAAACCCAGATCAGTTGACTGGGGGTGATTGTTTGATTGGCTCAAACGCTCCGTCCATCATCCCTTTTGTATCACTTTGTTCGCCCTAAGTTGGCGGGGTATGCCCAGACGTGGGTCCCTTGCTCACTTTGCCACTGGATTCAAGCAAGCCTGGCTGATGACGGCTGGAATGCCAGAAACCGGTCCTAGGATGCTTGTTTCCAGTCCAGGGAAGACATGGCTTGGCAGTTCGGGCTGGACTGTTCCCATGAGGCACAGGGTCAGACTGATTTGCATATGGCCATGTCTGAACTGGGGTGGTGGAGTGAGCTAAAGAATGATGATGGATTAAACCCAGATCAGTTGACTGGGGGTGATTGTTTGATTGGCTCAAACGTTCCGTCCATCATCCCTTTTGTATCGCTTTGTTCGCCCTAAGTTGGCGGGGGTATGCCCAGACGTGGGTCCCTTGCTCACTTTGCCACTGGATTCAAGCAAGCCTGGCTGATGACGGCTGGAATGCCAGAAACCGGTCCTAGGATGCTTGTTTCCAGTCCAGGGAAGACATGGCTTGGCAGTTCGGGCTGGACTGTTCCCATGAGGCACAGGGTCAGACTGATTTGCATATGGCCATGTCTGAACTGGGGTGGTGGAGTGAGCTAAAGAATGATGATGGATTAAACCCAGATCAGTTGACTGGGGGTGATTGTTTGATTGGCTCAAACGTTCCGTCCATCATCCCCTTTTGTATCGCTTTGTTCGCCCTAAGTTGGCGGGGGTATGCCCAGACGTGGGTCCCTTGCTCACTTTGCCACTGGATTCAAGCAAGCCTGGCTGATGACGGCTGGAATGCCAGAAACCGGTCCTAGGATGCTTGTTTCCAGTCCAGGGAAGACATGGCTTGGCAGTTCGGGCTGGACTGTTCCCATGAGGCACAGGGTCAGACTGATTTGCATATGGCCATGTCTGAACTGGGGTGGTGGAGTGAGCTAAAGAATGATGATGGATTAAACCCAGATCAGTTGACTGGGGGTGATTGTTTGATTGGCTCAAGCGTTCCGTCCATCATCCCTTTTTGTATCGCTTTGTTCGCCCTAAGTTGGCGGGGTATGCCCAGACGTGGGTCCCTTGCTCACTTTGCCACTGGATTCAAGCAAGCCTGGCTGATGACGGCTGGAATGCCAGAAACCGGTCCTAGGATGCTTGTTTCCAGTCCAGGGAAGACATGGCTTGGCAGTTCGGGCTGGACTGTTCCCATGAGGCACAGGGTCAGACTGATTTGCATATGGCCATGTCTGAACTGGGGTGGTGGAGTGAGCTAAAGAATGATGATGGATTAAACCCAGATCAGTTGACTGGGGGTGATTGTTTGATTGGCTCAAACGTTCCGTCCATCATCCCTTTTTGTATCGCTTTGTTCGCCCTAAGTTGGCGGGGGTATGCCCAGACGTGGGTCCCTTGCTCACTTTGCCACTGGATTCAAGCAAGCCTGGCTGATGACGGCTGGAATGCCAGAAACCGGTCCTAGGATGCTTGTTTCCAGTCCAGGGAAGACATGGCTTGGCAGTTCGGGCTGGACTGTTCCCATGAGGCACAGGGTCAGACTGATTTGCATATGGCCATTTCTGAACTGGGGTGGTGGAGTGAGCTAAAGAATGATGATGGATTAAACCCAGATAAGTTGACTGGGGGTGATTGTTTGATTGGCTCAAACGTTCCGTCCATCATCCCTTTTTGTATCGCTTTGTTCGCCCTAAGTTGGCGGGGGTATGCCCAGACGTGGGTCCCTTGCTCACTTTGCCACTGGATTCAAGCAAGCCTGGCTGATGACGGCTGGAATGCCAGAAACCGGTCCTAGGATGCTTGTTTCCAGTCCAGGGAAGACATGGCTTGGCAGTTCGGGCTGGACTGTTCCCATGAGGCACAGGGTCAGACTGATTTGCATATGGCCATGTCTGAACTGGGGTGGTGGAGTGAGCTAAAGAATGATGATGGATTAAACCCAGATCAGTTGACTGGGGGTGATTGTTTGATTGGCTCAAACGTTCCGTCCATCATCCCTTTTTGTATCGCTTTGTTCGCCCTAAGTTGGCGGGGGTATGCCCAGACGTGGGTCCCTTGCTCACTTTGCCACTGGATTCAAGCAAGCCTGGCTGATGACGGCTGGAATGCCAGAAACCGGTCCTAGGATGCTTGTTTCCAGTCCAGGGAAGACATGGCTTGGCAGTTCGGGCTGGACTGTTCCCATGAGGCACAGGGTCAGACTGATTTGCATATGGCCATGTCTGAACTGGGGTGGTGGAGCGAGCTAAAGAATGATGATGGATTAAACCCAGATCAGTTGACTGGGGGTGATTGTTTGATTGGCTCAAACGTTCCGTCCATCATCCCTTTTTGTATCACAACAACTTCAGAGCCGCCACCAACGCCCACCATCAACTCATCAGAGAAACGAGGAAAAAAGCGATTGAAGACAGAATCTCCACCCACGCGCACAACAGCAAGGAACTCTTCAGCATCATCAAGGAGTTCGCCCAACCCACCAGCGAGTCTACCGACATCCCTCCCTCACAAGACCTCTGCGACAAACTCAGCACCTTTTTCCACCACAAAATCAAGAGCATCTACGACAACTTCGACGAAGACAACCAACACACTGAACCCTCACCAACCACCCCCAACACCCGGAAACCAGCGATTGACGACTGGACAGCCCTCACCACCGAAGACACACTGAAGACAATGAAGTCAATCCACTCAGGGGCCCCCACGGACCCCTGCCCCCACCACATCTTCAACAGAGCCGCCGACACCATCGCACCCATGCTCCGCCACACCATCAACCACTCCCTGGCGACCGCCTCGTTCCCCGACGACTGGAAACACGCCGAGGTCAACCCCTCCTAAAGAAACCCTCAGCGGACCCCACCGACCTCAAAAACTACAGACCCATCTCCCTGCTCCCGTTCCCAGTGAAAGTCATTGAGAAAGCCATCAACAGCCAACTCGCCACATTCATTGAAGAACACAACATCCTCGACTCCTCCCAATCCGGCTTCAGAAAAAACCACAGTACGGAAACCGCCCTCCTCGCCGCAACAGATGACATCCGCACCCTACTGGACAAAGGAGAAACAGTAGCCCTCATCCTCCTCGACCTATCAGCGGCGTTCGACACAGTCTCCCACCGCACCCTAATACGCAGACTCTACGACGCAGGAATCCAGGACAAGGCCCTCGACTGGATCCACTCCTTCCTCTCCGGCAGGACGCAGCGGGTCAGACTCCCCCTTTCCTCTCGGACCCCACACCTACCACCTGCGGAGTCCCCCAGGGCTCCTCCCTCAGCCCGACGCTCTTCAACGTCTACATGGCTCCACTTGCCCCCATCGTCAGAACCTACGGACTAAACATCGTGTCATACGCAGACGACACCCAGCTCATCCTCTCCCTATCCAACGAGCCCAACACCGCCAGACGCAACTTTCGAGAAGGCATGGAAGCCGTCGCCAAATGGATGAAAAACAGCTGCTTACAACTAAACACCAACAAAACAGAAGTACTCATCATGGGCCCAAACCCCGTCGCCTGGAGCGACACCTGGTGGCCCCCCGCCCTCAGAAACCCACCAACCCCCACCGACCACGCACGCAACCTGGGAATCATCCTGGACTCCGAGCTTAAAATGGACCGCCAGATCAACTCTGTCTCGTCTTCCTGCTTCCACACCCTCCGCCTCCTTCGTAAGACCTTCAAATGGATCCCCCTCGAACACCGAAAGACCGTCACTCACGCCCTGGTCACCAGCAGACTCGACAACGGCAACGCACTCTACGCCGGAATAAACAAAAACCTCACACGCAAGCTACAGAACATCCAGAACGCCGCCGCAAGACTGGTCCTCAACCTGCCAAAACACTGCCACATCTCCCAGCACCTGCGCACACTCCACTGGCTCCCCGTCGAGGCGAGAATCACCTTCAAGATGCTCACCCACGCACACAAGGCCCTCCACGGCACCGGACCAGCATACCTGAACAACCGACTCAAATTCCACGCACCCCAAAGGACCCTACGATCAGCCCAGCTCTCCTACACTGTGGTCCCCCGCACCAGAAAGACCAGATCGGGAGGCCGCTCCTTCCTCGCGGCCAAAGCATGGAACGCCCTTCCGCTCCACCTCAGACAGACAACATCGCTCCCCATCTTCGCAAGAAACCTCAAAACCTGGCTCTTCGACAGACCCCTCCTTGATGGAATGGAACCTGCACCCCCCACCCCTAGCGCCTTGAGACCCTTACGGGTGAGTAGTCGCGCTTTAACAAACCCCTGATTGATTGATTGATTGAAGGTGGACTTGATATCCCTAATGGATGCCTGGATGGGCTCACTAATGACTAAAATCGAGAATAAATTAGACCCCATCAGGACACGTTTAGCTGCAATTGAGCAGGAGTTAAAGGAGACCAACCGATGTAGGCCAGCAGGGGTTTCGGATTCTCAGGGTGTAGTTGCCACCCTATCTGAAGAGCGGGGGTCAGCTGGCCCAAGTGGTCTTCAGTCTGTGTTGGCACCAGTGAATAACAGCAACATCTTTTCCACGCAGCCCATCGAGATCCCAAAGGATGGAGTAGGGGTGTTAACATCACAGCACCTTACATCTCGCCCCGGCCGAGTTAACTCTCCACCAGGAATAGCCGTAAGAGGTGTTGTTTCAGACTCTAAGGGGGCGAACACACGGCAGTTGCTCCCAACGATACATCTTCCCCCGGAATGTCTTCCTTATGTGGTGGTACCCGGTAACGTTCCAGCACTCCCTTGTGGTGCTGGTGAGGATTTCGACCAGAATAAGAATAAGGTTTTGCATTGGCTGGATCGGAATACATCTCTTGGCCTAAGGGTGGAGAAACATATTATTATGGTGCGTAGAGTCTCATGGGTGGGCGGGTCAACCAAAACCTGGGCAGGGGACTGTGTAATTGTTAATTTCAACAGACCCCACCTAGCAGAGAGAATCTTGCATTCGGTGGCCCAGAACAACTGGGGGGGTCGCGCTACAACTATAATGCCTGTCCACCTAGGCTACTTCTATAGACTTCCCTCTGACATCTCAAGGCTAACGGGGTGGGCATTCAGAAATTCCATATGAATTCAGGTCATTCGGAACAGGCTCGACAGGTTCAACAGCTAGCATCCCAAGTTATTCCGACCTTCAACACCTTTGCTCCCTTGGCATCATTGGATGCTTGCGATTGACGCACGGACGACTTGTCTGCCGAGCTAGTACCCCCTCACGAAGATTTCATGGGGCTTCCCCCAGTAACAGGTGGGGCAGATCAAGCTAATATCTGCAAATTTATCTACTGGAATATAGCTGGGCTTGCAAATAAGATAACTGACCCCAGAAGGATCACGTTTATTAAAGGGTTCAGTATTATTTGTTTACAGGAGACGTGGGCTACAATGAACACTTTTTTTCTTGAGGGTTTTCAGACTTTTTTTGTGCCAGCTACTGCTTTACAGATGGGTAGAGCGAAGGGGGGTTTGTTAATATTTGTTTCCTTGGACATCCCATGCCAATTGAAGGAAATACCTACTGATAATGTTTGTTTGCAGGCCATCTCATTATCTCAAGGGTCGATAAATATGGTGTTGTTAAATTTCTATAATGTTAATGTTGGGCTTCAACCCCTTTGTAACATCACTAGATTGGGTATTTTCCTAAGGAATCTGGACACAAAGGGTTCCCTGACAGGACATCTTGTGATTGCAGGAGATTTTAACACTCACCTTTGTGGGGATCCAGTTGTAGGCACCAAATCAGGATGGGATGCCCCCGGTTGGCGGGGTTGCATGTTGAACACACTGCCCAGGGAGACAGTCTTAACGCACTTGTTGACGAGTTTGACTTAACTATGTCAAGGACCAGGGTGGCCCACAGTAGAAAGTACTTTCTTCCAACTTTTACTGGAAGGGGGTGTTCAACGTTAATAGACTATATTTTAGTTTCAAGCCCCTTTTTCGAATTCCTTTCGGACTTTTCGGTGGAGGATAGTATCCATAGTGACCATAACCCCCTGTGCATCTCGACCTCCTGGCCCAAGGTAGGGAATTCCCCCAGTGTTGTTCCCAGCAGAACACTAAGGGCAGTAGATCAGGGCAGAAGGCTGAGGTAGGTGCAGATATCTCCGGACTCCTTTTATGATCTCTTATGGCAAATTGCAAGAGCGAAATCGACATTTGTACAACTGGACGTGGGGTGGCAGATGCCGCGTTGGAGGCATTCTCGACCATCTCACATACAATTGGACTCCTGCTTGAGGCTCCCCCGGCGTCCCGGAAAGTACGCGTTAGGAGCTAGTTTGATCATGGCTGCTCAAGGGCTGCAAGGAATTTGAGGGCGGCCCTGAGAATCCGTCCAAGGAACCTCGCTGCGATAAGGGCAAGCCGAGGGATATGTAAAACTGAATTAGCAAGGCGGAAGAACGAGCTCAAAGAGGAGGCTTGGAGCAAACTTAGCGAGGCCTGTTGCCATAGAAATAGTTCTCAGTTTTGGAGTATTGTAAATTGCCCCTTTCTGTCGGGGGAACACTCTGAGCCCTTAGATGAACATATCACTGAAGAGGATTGGGTCTGTCACTTCGAGGGAATGTTCTGCCGGCAAGCAGATATTTATCAACCTAGAGATGGAGGGAAGTCGTCCCTCCTTATTACAGCCGAGGAAGTCAGCAAAGGAATAGCGGGGCTGTCTAAGAACAAAGCTCCTGGCCCGGATGGCATCCCTCCGGACCTCTTCTTATCTAGACCCCAACTATGGGTGCCAATCCTCACAACGGTCATAAATGCTGCCATTAGTAAGGAACTGCCTAGTACCTGGTCCCTATCGACTATAGTGCCTGTTTTTAAGAAAGGAAACAGAGATAGCACGCTATGTTACAGGCCCATATCTCTTTTGAATTCATCTGTCAAAGTGCTGGGACAGATTCTGTTAGAAAGGTTGTCCACATGGGCTGATGCAAACAACATTTTGATAGATATCCAATATGGCTTTCGCCCAGGGAGATCCACAATCGACCAATGCCTGAACCTGTACATGATTATTAACAAATATACAGTTGCCTGTTCAGGCCGGATTTACATCGCATTTATGGACTTGTCGTCCGCTTTCGACTGTGTCAACCGAAATAAGTTATGGGAGTGTTTACAGTGCATGGGTGTGGACAATGAGATTGTCCTCTTCCTCTGAGAAGTACACAGGGACACTAAAGCTGTTGTACGGTTTACGAAAGAGGGTCAGGTTACTCGACAATTCCCCATCCAGAGAGGGGTACGCCAGGGTTGCATCCTGGCCCCAAATCTGGGGTTACTCTAAGGCCGAGGAGTTACAAAGAATCAAAAATGGATTTTTAAGACGACTCTTATGTGTGCCTCAGGGAACCCCTACCTTTTTAGCACTTGAAGAATTGGGTATGCCTTACTTGTCAGATCTATTGTCGTCTCACCCTCT
Organism: Calotriton arnoldi; assembly: GCA_963921515.1. Taxonomy (NCBI): domain Eukaryota; kingdom Metazoa; phylum Chordata; class Amphibia; order Caudata; family Salamandridae; genus Calotriton; species Calotriton arnoldi. The sequence continues at coordinate 2,176,567 of CAWUFW010002338.1, read as the reverse complement.
GCTCTATTGGCTTAAAGTGTGGGGGAACAAGGGGACCTCGCTACATAAAGATATCATGGCCCTTGATTACGCACACCGTATCCCCTGGCTAAAATATATTGGGGCTGGGTTCAGGACTCTTGGGAGGGCAGAACTTTATAGTGATCCGGAAACCATCACTAGGAATGATAGGGTCTGGGCTAAGGAGCAATTTTTTAGCTTGCAGGCAGTAAAAAGGGAGGAGTCAGAATTAATGAAGCCCAGTGTACGGAGATACATTATTTTAAAAACAGTAAAATCAACCGAACCATATCTCCTCGGGCTTCCTAACATGTATGATAGCTTTTTATTGACAAGGTTCCGATTTGATCTATTTTATCTTCTCCTCGCCCAACCTCATGGATGTAACAAAGGCCAGACTTTGCCTTTATGCGGCTGCGACAATAGGTCTCCGCAGGACATGCTCCATTTTTTAATGTTTTGTAGTTTTTATGAGGTACCGAGGATGACTTTTATAATCCCTCTTTTAAAAACCTTAAATTTTAATCAGGGACGTCCCTCTTTTATATTTTTAGCATTACTTTCAGGATCCACACTATGGTATGTCCTCAGTTTTTTAAAGGCAGCAGTTAGGCTCAGATCAAGCTGTGATTAGAACTGTATAATCATTTGGCTGCTAGATCCTTTTTCACTCCGTTTACTTTTAACATTTGCAAGATATTGTATCCCCTATGTCGATTGTTTACATTAATTAATTGGGGGCACTCAGTTTCTCTTTTTATATATGTCTGTATTGTTTTTTGTGTAACTTTTATGGTTTTTGTTTGAAAAGCTGAATAAAGTGAATGATGATGATGAGATCCAACACCACATAAATCATCCCGTGTACTGAACTCATATATTTTTATATAGAGAGAAGTAGTGCCACATAGACCAATATACTTGCACTATTCTAATGCCTTACATTCCAGGATGGCGAGACATCAAAGATCATATCTATATTTAACCTACTATGAGAGCATATAGTTTAACTTTTCTCTGAAGGGTATTCTCACCAAAGGGGATTCGATGTCCAGGTCAGCGTTTCCAATCTATAGTTAACCTTTGAAACATAATGTAAACATAAAGTAAATCACACTATAGGCCGATTCCGATCTCGCTCGGAAGGGCTCCGAACGCGATCCGGCCAGAAAAAGTACGAGCCGTACGCGAGTTTTCCGACCGACTCGTCCAGCTGTACGAGCGAGCAAGTACGATGCGAGAAACACGAAATCGCCGACCGAATCGTTTCCGGGTCCGACCCGCTCCGTACGTCCCGTCCGTAAGCAAACCGTGCCGTGCAATGGAGGCATTTCTGACCGAGCCAGTACGATGCACCATTCCGACAGCCGGATCGAGTCGGAGCCTCCGACATGTAAACGCTCCGGGAAGCGGACTTCGGGGAACCGCGCCGGACCCCCCTTCACCCGTAGCCTTACGAGTCGATCATAGGGGGGGACCCACACGCATGTATGGTGCGGGTGGCACAGACGCGTCCCCACTACAGGGGGCGCCCTTGTGCGCAACGTACCTTTTTCGTCAATGGGAGCCTATGTACGCGTCGTACAACAGGCTCCCATTGACTTCAATGGGGCTCCGAGCGACCCGTGTCCGTCAGCGCTTGTTCGCATCGTACTCGGGCGCTCAAAGAAAAGATTATATTGAGTGAAAAACGCGAAGTAGCAACACGGTCACTCTAGATCATTAGAGTCCAATGTATCAGGACCTAATATCAACTCATCTGGTATGCCGAGCAAAAGGTTATATGTCAATTCAGTCTGTGTCACATAGATGAAAGAAATTGCCAAACGGGGGCTTCAAATATATACCCTTCATAAGGAGAATGTGTCTCACCTGTGCTACTAGCAAAAAGGAAAATAACTAGCCTGTTAACTTCCATGGGCGCCATATATGATGGAATTTCTATACTTGGGAATCTCAACAGCATAGAGAGAGGGCTAAATACAGATCCGCCATATTATAGCAGTATATAGAATATTTAGGATGGTGGTTAACGCATTAGGAAAATATCCGTAGTGCGGTTCTCTATAGCCTAGAGAAAGGTCTAAACATGCATCCGCCATAAAAAATGAGCTCCATATCAGGGGGAATATCAATAATGCAGTTCTCCAGGAGGTATAATCTTTTTTCATCGTTGTTGGAATACGTCATTATCCCTTTGTCTCTTGAGATTGTTAGATGTATTGATGAGTTGTCTTATTTCATGTTTACAGACATTATTCCAATTGAAAATAGGCCCCTCAAACACCTTTCCTTTGGCTCAGATGGCTTCTGCCACCACTCACATATATGCTTCCGTGCCCTGGTGAAGGTGGCATAACAAGATTTGATCATTTTCTCACCAAAACACTTGTCGGAGCATTTTTCTGCTTATCCAATTTTTAAGAAGGCACATTTTTCTGTTTACCCAGTTGATAAGAAAGCACTACAACAAATCAATAAATTGTATTAGAGCCTAATGTAAACCAACAGTGATAAACATAGGGATGAGTAATGAATTGATGAAATGTTAATATGGGATTCTAGGTATTAATTTTAGAGAGAGAATGATTTTGAATGAATGTGGTTAGGTGCATTGATGTATGAATATGTTTTTTAGATGTTTGTGGTATGATCAAGGAGCCCAACATAAATGTATGTAAATATGTATATTTCCAATTGGATACACTAATGACTTTTGGGCCAATTACTATGCGGCCCGGAAAGGCTCCGACTGTCGGTCAGAACCTTTCCGGGCCACATCTCGGTTTAATTTCCGACTGCCGTATTACAATGCTGGCGGTCGGAAATTAATCCGACCGGCCATTCTGGCTGGTTCAAGGAGCCCTTAGGATTATGATACTCGATTTCCGGCAGGCTTTTCATTTTGGGCTTTCCGACATGGAAAGCCTGTCGGAGAGCGAGTATGGGGGCCCCTAGCAGGGCCCCCTTGCCTCGGCGGCATCCTGAGGTGCCTGCTACATGGTGCATGGATGAACACAGACTCCCATTCCTCTATGGGAGCTTGTGTTACAGCCGGTTTACAGTGTTAACATTAGCGCCCATAGAGAAATGGGAGTATGCGACCGAACAGTGTTCTGTCGCATCATGATGAGGCTACCTATGAAAAAATCAGTGGAGAGGCAGTGTCTTTTTTGTTTATTGAACTGACTTTTTCCCCTGGTTTGCCCTCTCCTATCACTAGTCTACAGGGGCCCTTTTTTGTACATTACTAAAATAGAAATGCTGCCATCAAGACCATGTCTGAAATTTGAGTAAATATAGAGAGGGTTGCCCTGTAAAATCTAACATCTTCAATTTTATTTTTGATTGACTTACTGCCCTTTCTTCCAGTGCAGAAACCTCAGAGGACAGTGAAAGACTCTGACTATCACACTCTTCTCCCCTTCTCGCTCGCTTCTTTAAGTATAGTGGAGATTCCCTTGACACTATCGGTACCTGCCGTACAAGGTCTCCAGCAGCTTGCATTTTATTTTTCTGCCCTCCTCGTGGTTTTCTTGTTGCTCTCTCATCCTCTTCTTTTATTCTGTAGGACCACTGAAACCTTGGTTTCTTGTTCCATCTGCATTTTGCCTCTCTCACATTCTGTCCTGTGAGTGTGTGTCACAGCTGCAGACTTGTTATTTATGGCGAGTTTAACATAGCTTCAGCGAATTGCACGAGGGAGGCTTGAGCAGCATCAACTAGGAAGGACGGATTCTTTATTATTAAATTGTGCAGCAAAACTGGGACAAACATTTGCGCTCAAAAGTTTCTATCCTTTGTTTGATAAATTGTTGTTTTATCCTATTTCTGTTGACTAAATCAAATGGAAGATATTAAGAACCGGCTCCATACTCATAGGACTCAGGGAGACTTATAACAGAGGAAACTTGTAGGTAAGAAAATATTCAGCCTGCAGATCACGTGATGTTGAAATTTCCTTCAGTAACTTCATTTACAAGTGCTATAAGAGAGAGTTTGGAGTCCACATACGCTTTTCACTAACTTACTTAATTCCTCTTAGATGACATATGCAGTGTCCATTTCGCACATGAGTGTTGTTTTGGTGCATTTATAGTGAGGTTGCTAATTATTAGGCCTGGGTGGTAAATTCCGTTCCGCTCCCGGAATTTGCGGAATTTGGGTAATTTCGCGTTCCGCGGAGAACGCGGAATTGCCCAAAACTCCGCGATCCGCGGCTTTGCGGAATTTTTTGCTTGTTTGCGCTTTCAAAATGCGTGTTTGCAAGATATTTCTCCCCGAGCACGCAAACGGCATTCGCGAACAGGAAAAAAGCATCGCGAACGGGTGGAACAAGCAATTCCGCGTGTTCGCTGAACTTTTGCGTGCTCGCGGAGATTTTTTACCGTTTCGCGGAGCTTTGCGTAGCGCGACTACGCAAATTCCGCCCACCCCTACTAATTATCATTCATTGATCAGCGACTTGGCCAATACCACACGGAGTTGAGAACCAATGGGTTTTAATGCGTGTAACAATATGCATGTTATCAGCATTGTAGCAGAAGTTGATGGAGGTGATGAGGTATGGGAGTGAGCTGAGGTAAGGACCACACAGGTCATTTTGAGGTATTTTACAACAGGGGACTTTACAACGCAGGTAAGTTATTATTTCTTTTATGACATAAACACTCGTTATTGTGTGTATGTACATATATATATATATATATATATATATATATATATATATATATATATATATATATATATATATATATAGTTAGATATCACCTACTGGCGGTCGCCAGTAGGTAGGTATAGTTAAGACCTTGTTTCTATTCAAAAAGCGTTTTTTCTTTTGCCAATATCTTTGGCGCCGTTTGACGAATCTTCGCAAAATTTTCAAAACTAATGGCCCGCTCAGGTCAGCTCCTGTTTTGAAAGTTTTGGGGTGATTCGTCAAGCAGGGGCTGAGAAAAAAGGGGGGTCCCAAAACACGTTTTCCCCATGTTAATTTCCATAGGAAACTTTAGACAAGGCTACAGCCCGAACTGCTGAACGGAATTACACCAAATTTGGCAAAAAGGTAGCTCTTGGTTCAGAAAGCGCCCTTTTTGTTAAATGGTGAAAATCCGTTCAGTATTTTTTTAAATATTAAAGGGAAAATAAATTTATATATCTGGGCGGAGCATAACCACACATCTCATCGTGAGATCTGATTGGCTGTCAGCACTTCATCCAAGAAGTGTTGGCAGCCATCTAGGGACCAATATACAAGATAGCACCCCATTAAAATGCATTGTAGTGAATGGAAGGTTTTGAGGGTCACCAAAAGGAGAACGTATAAAGGGTGATAAGACTTTAGTTACATTATAAATCACTTGTTGATGGTACCATACTAATTTTAGGAACTGTGGTGTGTTATAAGGTGATTTTACCCTGTGAAAAAGCCTTCTGCTGGGATATCATGAATCATGTTTGAGAGAAAACTATTTTCTCATACTTTTCCCATAGAGGCTTGGAAGGTGATCTAGAAGCTAAAATGAGAGCATATTTTCTGTAAATTCACATTATCTTTCTCAGTCATGTGAGAATGAAGTCTGACATTCTCAGTAAAACATGTACATCCAACAAGGGCAGAGACTGTCAGTTGATTCCTTTGTGTTCTACTGCAGCTTCCCAGAGTGTTCTAAAGAACAACTAGAGTGCTAACAGTCTTACTTATGACAAAAGTATGGCACACCTGAAGCCATCTTGATTGGAATAAAGTGGTAACACTTAAAACATTTAATTTAAAAAGGAACAAAATGAGGGGTTCATTTTGCCATAGAAATTATGATTAGTGCTGCAGAAAGAAAAATTAGGGCACATTTTGAGTGACTTCTCAAATCCTCTTCTATTTCATTAAAAAATTCTGGCATGCAGACTGAAACATGCACTTTCAATACCAGCAGCAGACTTCCCTGGTGAGCAGTAGCTTTACTACAGTGATCTAATGAGCAACTAGAGTGCTAACATTCTGAATTTATGGCAAATGTGTGACACATCTGAATGCCTTCTTGATGGAATCAAAGTAAAAAACTGAAAGTATTTCCTACTGAGGAGACTGCAGTAAATGAGGAAATTAGGAAACTTCATAACGAATAAGTCTCCCAAGATGGCCGCCAGAGACAAAAGAGCCCAAATGTAGCACAAATATCACCCAGATGTAGCCCACGTATAGCCCAATGGCAGAATCTCCCAGAGTGTTCTAAAGAACAACTAGAGCGCTAACAGTCTTACTTATGACAAAAGTATGGCACACCTGAAGCCATCTTGACTGGAATAAACTGGTAACACTTAAAACATTTAATATAAAAAGGAACAAAATGAGGGGGTTCATTTTGCCATAGAAATTATGATTAGTGCTGAAGAAAGAAAAATTAGGGCACATTTTGAGTGACGTCTCAAATCCTCTTCTATTTCATTAAAAAATTCTGACATGCAGACTGAAACATGCACTTTCAATACCAGCGATACCAAAGGGGATGATGGACGGAGCGTTTGAGCAAATCAAACACTCACCCCCAGTCAACTGATCTGGGTTTAATCCATCATCATTCTTTAGCTCGCTCCACCACCCCAGTTCAGACATGGCCATATGCAAATCAGTCTGACCCTGTGCCTCATGGGAACAGTCCAGCCCGAACTGCCAAGCCATGTCTTCCCTGGACCGGAAACAAGCATCCTGGGATCGGTTTCTGGCTATTCAGCCATCATCAGCCAGGCTAGCTTGAATCCAGTGGCAAAGTGAGCAAGGGACCCACGTCTGGGCATACCCTGCCAACTTAGGGTGAACAAAGCGATACCAAAGGGGATGATGGACGGAGCGTTTGAGCAAATCAAACACTCACCCCAGTCAACTGATCTGGGTTTAATCCATCATCATTCTTTAGCTCACTCCACCACCCCAGTTCAGACATGGCCATATGCAAATCAGTCTGACCCTGTGCCTCATGGGAACAGTCCAGCCCGAACTGCCAAGCCATGTCTTCCTGGACCGGAAACAAGCATCCTGGGACCGGTTTCGGGTTCATAACCCTCATCAGCCAGGCTATCTTGAATCCAGTGGCAAAGTGAGCAAGGGACCCACGTCTGGGCATACCCTGCCAACTTAGGGCGAACAAAGCGATACCAAAGGGGATGATGGACGGAGCGTTAGAGCAAATCAAACACTCACCCCCAGTCAACTGATCTGGGTTTAATCCATCATCATTCTTTAGCTCACTCCACCACCCCAGTTCAGACATGGCCATATGCAAATCAGTCTGACCCTGTGCCTCATGGGAACAGTCCAGCCCGAACTGCCAAGCCATGTCTTTGTTCGCCCTAAGTTGGCAGGGTATGCCCAGACGTGGGTCCCTTGCTCACTTTGCCACTGGATTCAAGATAGCCTGGCTGATGAGGGTTATGAACCCGAAACCGGTCCCAGGATGCTTGTTTCCGGTCCAGGGAAGACATGGCTTGGCAGTTCGGGCTGGACTGTTCCCATGAGGCACAGGGTCAGACTGATTTGCATATGGCCATGTCTGAACTGGGGTGGTGGAGTGAGCTAAAGAATGATGATGGATTATACCCAGATCAGTTGACTGGGGGTGAGTGTTTGATTTTCTCTAACGCTCCATCCATCATCCCCTTTGGTATCGCTTTGTTCGCCCTAAGTTGGCAGGGTATGCCCAGACGTGGGTCCCTTGCTCACTTTGCCACTGGATTCAAGATAGCCTGGCTGATGAGGGTTATGAACCTGAAACCGGTCCCAGGATGCTTGTTTCCGGTCCAGGGAAGACATGGCTTGGCAGTTCGGACTGGACTGTTCCCATGAGGCACAGGGTCAGACTGATTTGCATATGGCCATGTCTGAACTGGGGTGGTGGAGTGAGCTAAAGAATGATGATGGATTAAACCCAGATCAGTTGACTGGGGGTGAGTGTTTGATTTGCTCTAACGCTCCGTCCATCATCCCCCTTGGTATCGCTTTCAATACCAGCAGCAGACTTCCCTGGTGAGCAGTAGCTTTACTACAGTGATCTAATGAGCAACTAGAGTTCTAACATTCTGAATTTATGGCAAATGTGTGACACATCTGAATGCCTTCTTGATGGAATCAAAGTAAAAAACTGAAAGCATTTCCTACTGAGGAGACTGCAGTAAATGAGGAAATTAGGAAACTTCATAACAAATAAATCTCCCAAGATGGCCACCAGAGACAAAAGAGCCCAAATGTAGCACAAATATCACCCAGATGTAGCCCACGTACAGCCCAATGACAGAAGTGTGCAACTTTTTTTTTTTTTTGCAGTTTTATATAGTGCAGACTGGTCAGGTATTGGAGTGCTTTACATGAGCATTGGTTACATCACACAAGGACAAATTCATTTTGGTTGTAGACATGGGGAGATTAAGTGATTTGACCAGAATCACAGAATGTCGAGCTGAAGCAGAAACTCCAACTTGGTTCCCCAGTTGCGAAGTCTGCAGCTCTGGAAGTAACACCACATCCTCTCCCCTAAGTGCAACATTTAATCAAGTTGTCAACTGGATAAAAAACATAAAGATAGCAAATAATTTAAAAGTGCTTTGTCGCTATTTGAAAACTCAGAAAATATGTCCTCATTTTAGTTTTTTAGAGCACTAACCATAATTTCGATGCAAATAAGACCCTCTCATTTCTGTAATTTCTAAAGGAAATGCTCTAGGTATTACAGTTTTGATTACATCAAGATGACGTCAGGCGTGCCACACTTTTGTAATAAATATAGAATGTTAGCAATCTAGTTGTTCATTAGGATACTGTTGAGAGGCAGAGGCCAGGAGCACGGACTCAGAAAATTGAAGGCAGGTAGGAGGGTGCAGAGGCAACAATTTGACCACACTGGGCAGGCAGGAAGGGCAGTGGCAGTACAACAGACTATGGAGGGCAGTGGAAAGGGGGGCAGGGGCAACAAACCAACAATGCAGGACAGGCAAGAGAGGCTGTGGCAATATAATAGACCATTGTGGGCAGAAGGAAGAGGCAGTGGTAGCACAACCATACATGCCAACAGACCCGATTCAGCCAGGAAACACCTAATGTTTTTAAGCCCAAATGGGTTTTATTTGATCTGTCCCCTGTCTACAATCTCCTCTTTTTCAATGTAGGTCAATGGGGAAAATCAATACCCCAGTTTTTTTTTCAAAATCTCCCTCTTACCAAGTTCAAATTGTTAGCAAGTATGGTACATTGGATCATGGAAGGCAGGAGGAATTGGGGTAGGGACATGGACTTGGATAACAGAGGACAGGAGGGACATGGACAGGTGCACCAAACTGACCTTACAGGGCAGGCATCAGGGTTTGCAGCAGCACAATACACCACACAGGGCATGCGGAACGGAAGTGCAGCACAACAATCCATGGAAAGCAATAGGGAGGGGACAGGACCATGCACATGGACAACAGAGAACAGAGGGGAAAGAGGCAATAGCAGCTAGCTGACCATAATGGACAGACAGGAGAGAAAGCTGCAGCATAACGGACCATAAAGGGCAGGAGGAAGGGATCAGGGGCATTACAATGGAACAGACAAGCCAGGAGGGAGGGAATAGGGGTCTGCACATGGAAAACAGAGGGCAGGGGGCAGGGGGGCAGGGCAGGAGCAGCAAGCTGACCATGGAGGTCAGGCAGGTTGGGCACTAGAAGCAAGACACACCATGGAGAGCAACAGTGAGACTATAATGGCATACACACAGACCATGGAGGGAAGGTGGAAGGGGGTCAGGGGCAGCTAGCTGACCACACAGGGAAGGTGGGAGGGGCTGTGGCAGCACAGAAGACCATGCATGGCAAGCAGGAGGGTTAGTGGCAGCGCAATGGCCATGATGGGCAAGAAGGAAGGGGCAGGGGCATGCACAAAGGACCATGGAGGATAGAAGGGAGGGGTAGGAGCTGGGCACAGACAAGAGAGTTCAGGGGAAGGGGCCTCACAACAGACCATGCGGGGCAGGCAGGAGGAGCAGTTGCAGCACAACAGACCAGGGAGGGCAGAAGGGTGTGGCAGTAAAATGGACCATGGAGGACAGGAGGTAGGGGTTAGGGGCATGGAACATGGACAGGCAGGGTGGAGGTGGAGGTGGCAGGTACAGGTTACAGTCATCTGACAATGCTAGGCAGGTGGGAGGGGAGTGGCAGCTCAACAGAACACTCAGAGTAGATAGGAGGGGCAGGTCCATGGAACATGGTGGGCAAAAAGGATGGAGCAGGGGCATGCACACAGACATCGGAGGGTAGGGGGAAGGAGAGTAGGGGCAGGAAGCTAAGCACAGAGGTTAAGCAGGAGGTCAATGATGGGGCATAGAATTGGGCAATGGAGGGCAGGAGGAGTGGACTGGGACATCATGCTAAATGGAGGGCAGTGGCAGCACATCAAACTATGCATGACAGGAAGGAGGAGGCTAGTGCATGGAGTCAGACAACAGAGGATAGGGAGGAGGTAGATGGGGCAGCAAGCTAACTGTTCAGAGAAGGCGGGAAGGACAGTGGCAGAACAACAGCCACACAGGGCTGTAATGAGGGAGCAGGGGCATGGACATGGACAATGGATGGCAAGGAGGAGGGGAGGCAGGAGCAGCAAGCTTGGGTGGGGGCAGCACAATGCCAGGCCAGGCCCTGCTTCCAACCTCCACCATCCATTGTGATAGGCATCTTACTTAACGTTAAAAAAACCTAGAAATTCGCTGAAAAAAACAAAGATTACAGGGACGTTATAGTTAGACTCAGATTTCACTCGTACAAAACCAGTGAAATTCAGCAGTTACAGTTACCTGAGCTAACTATAACTTACGCCCCGCAATGCACTGCTTATGACCTCAGACATTACATCATTCATGACATGGTCAGTGACATCACTCATGACATCACTCATGACATCTCAAATGAGCTGTGAATAGAATGGAACTATAATCGCTAGAACTTTATTTAGGGACAGTGTGTGTATTTTAACACCCCTTTTTTTCTTTTCTTTCGTGTAAGAACCATTATAATATACAACTTGCCCAGATAAATATGGCCGATAGCCTTTCACTTTAAAGTAATGTGTAGTCCATTGTTTATGTTGATGTTTGCAATCCTAAGTATGTTTATTATGAACAAGTCACGTTGACGAACATACAGTTACAGTGGTCACGGGGCAAGATATGCTGAAATGACATTGTGTGCATATTAACACTTGTTTTCTTTTCTTTATTGTATCAATTCCTGAATTTTCACATCGTGACCAGGCCAATATGGCCGCCAGCTTTTTGGATTAAAGTAATATGTAGTCCTTTGTTAATGTTGCCAACTGGAGGCATTTGTACATTTAAATAAGGAAGCTACAATGACGTCTTGTATCGTTATCAAGGTTCGGACGAGCCGAAACGCGTGGATCGCGTCCTTTGCAGATTAAATACTTCCAAACTACAACCTGAGTGCTGATTCCTTCCTTGTAAGAGTGAGAGGAGATTGAATACATATATATAACATTCACTGGAAAAAACACAGGTTTCAGGGGCGTTATAGTTAGAAATTAGCATTTAAAAAACCTTAGATATTCACTGAAAAAACCACAGGTTTCAGGGACGTTATAGTTAGTCTGACATTTCACTCGTACAAAACCAGAGAAATTGAGCTAACTATAACTCACGCCCCCACAATGCACTGCTGATGACGTCACATATTACATCACTCATGACATGGTCAGTGACATCACTGATGACATCACTGATGACATCTCAAATGACATCACTGATGATATCACTCATTTTTTTTGCTTGTGCGATTATTATTTATTTTCTCTCATATTTCAGTCATGACGCGTTTCGGCCGGTACAACGACCTTGATCACATGCGGAATACCTTGCGGTGAGACAATTTAAATGTTTTTTTCGTTTGTGTATCACGTGACCCTAAACATAAAAGAAAGACTGTTACCATTATTCTATTAGTTTGTACCATCAGAAATCACATTGGAATATGCTAATTTATGTCAGCCGACATTATTTTACAAAAATGTCCCATATCTTTACTGAAGTACAGACATGAATCACAAATTTGCACCCTTATATAATCGGAGACTCAAAATTATTTAAAGGCCAGTAAAAACATACATTCTTCAAACCTTATGTACATTTTATATCGGTTACACTGACAATGACTCCATTAGACACATATAAATATATAAATATATATAAATATATAAATAAATAAATATTAATCTAAAACCATAATGGTATCTAGGCACCATTCAAATATCATCAATTCATAATCATTTGATTAATATACCAGCATAAATGCCCCTTGAATGGTCCTATTTAGAGTCATCCTATTCAGCCTCTGTCACCAAAAAGTGCATCAATGCGATCATATAAGCCATAAGTTGAGTCCCATATAAAATGATGCGTTTTTATCTTTCAATGATTATTCACAGTGTCTTCTTATATATATATATACTGCTCTTCATCTGAAACTTGGAAACTAGCCCGGGTTGCCTCCTCTTTTCTTCTTTTAAAAAAAAAAAATTTATGTCGCACACTAAGCCTTAAAGGGCATTTATTATATATAGAATGCCCCTTTTATGGCTCAATACATAAAAAATTTAAATATTAAATGAAGACAGCCCATGGTTTAGCTAAATGTTATATGAGACGATGAAGTCGACTCTACCCCATGTTTTGTGCAATAATTTATTGACATGGTAGGCACAAACTCCCTCTTTAACTTACGGAGCGTCTATCCAATTTTTATTTCCCCCTGTATTTCCGAACCCTTGTACTACTCTGTGGATACTGCTTTCACTATTCTGTGGATGTTGTTCTTCATTTAAAGTGTTTACTTTTTTTTACTTTATTTTCCCCCAAACTCGGGGTAGTTTCGATCGCACCTAAACTCACTGATTTTCCGTGAGCTGCCCCCTTCGTTGGCACGCACCGTGTGATACGTGTCACATGGCAATACACCTGCATTGTTGGCGCATCGCCTCACGCCGCACACTAGCAGCTGCTCGGAGGGACATTACATCTACTAGTATACCATACAGTTCCATAGAACCCTTCGTATGCTAAGATTGTTAATCATTTCGAAGAAACCATGGCCTACATATATGTGTAACTATATAGATATTACGCACATTAAAAAAATCCCGCGTTCAGCATGTGTAGGGGAACAGAAGGCACACCATGCCTGCATCAAAGAAGCAGAAGGCGAAAAAAACACCCACACTTTTTGCCGTAGAACATTATTTTCAACAGGGGCTTTTAATTATTTTCGATAACGTTTTGTATTCTAAATTTCTGCCTCCATAGTGAATTGGGAGTAGGGTGTGCATTTGGTGTTTTACACACAACTCGTTCATTCTTTGCAAAATGTACTTGTGTCTCTTTTAGCTTTCGGTTGTTTGTCTTTCTGCCTGTCTTTTTCTTTAGTTCTAAGAGTGTTTATTGTTATTCACTTCCCACCGGTCTTTCTGTTATCATCTCAGTCTGGTTTCACTCCATTTCCCTTTTATGCTAGTATCTGTCCTTCTGCCATCCACTAGCTGCAAACGTTTTTCAATCTATGTATTTCTCTATTTGCCCTCCCCTCTACCTAGAAGCCTGTCTTCTGCTTTTTAAGTCTTTCAACCGACCTATCTTTCCCCCTTTTATCATCCGCTGCACATCAGTAGCGCTTGTCTTTTTGACATTTTCTATCTGCTTTTCTTGTTTTCTCTCTGTCTGCCCTACTCTCCTATGTTCAAGCTGTGCATGGCTGCCCGAATGTGTGGTTGCCATTTTCTGTCTGAGTTCCCATCCGCTTGTCATTCTATTTGTCTTTTGCCTTATTTCTTTTTTACCCTTTTGTGTCAGTGTGCCGTTTGCCTATTCTCTGTCCTACTGCTTAATGGTTGTTTTACTTTTCAGTCTGTCTTTCGTCATTTTTTTATTCGTCTGTCTGCCTGGTTAAACCTATTTTTTGGCCTTTTTTTAACTGCCTGATTTTTTTATATTATTGTATCTGTCCCTTATCCTGCCTTTCTTCATTTTCCTCTCTTGGTTTACTTGTGTGTATCCCTTCTTTAACTGTCTGCCTGCCTTGTTGTCACTCTCTGTTTGCTTTTACTTTTTCCATAGCTAGCTTTTCTCCGCCTTTTATCTGCCTTCCTGTGTCTCTTTGCTGCGTGGCACATGTCCGTCTGAATATTCGTTCATCCTTTGGCCTTTTTTTCTATCTGCCTGCCTCCGCTTTAGCCATAGCTCACTGTAACTGTCTCTTTGTTGTGATATTAATTTTTTTATCTGCGTGTTTCCCTTGTTACCTTTGTTTCTGTCTGTCTTTTCTCATTTTCTATCTATCTTAATATTTTCTGCCTGCCTTTTATGACAGTTGACCACTCTGTCTCTTTTCCCTTCCTGCCCATCTTTTCCCATTTTCTATGTGTGCATCTTCTCTATTTTCTACTTTACTTGCCTTTTTCGAACACTCCAACTGTCAGCCTCCTCACGCCCCCTTGCCTTTTCTATATGTTCCTGTTTTATTCTCAATATATATATTTTTTTTTTCTAATTCTCCTGCCTGTTTTGTACCTAACTCTAAACATTTGTGAAGTCATGCCATCTTGTCCCCGAGCTCTTTGGTACAATGCATGTAGATGCTTAGCAAGTGACAGTACCACAGGACAGGCTTCTGCAATGGTTTACAAGGCTCACGTCATGGGTCAGAGGGACCTGAAGACAGACCGGCATTTCACAGCACATATGTGCCCACACAGCGTACCTCTCCACTCCCTGCAGCAAGCACGCCAGTGGTGGACCCTAAGATTCTAGAGAAGCAAATGGTACTGCGTGGATCAATATGTCATAAGCCTCTTTTTGCACCTCTGTTGGTTCTTTCTGCACTGCACCTCTTTTGCAAATGTCTGCATCCCTCTTGCCTATTTCTGCACCCCTCTTCCCTTTTTGTCCACCTCTCTTGCTTCTTTCTGTACTTCTCTTGCTTCTTTCTGCACTGCTCTTGCTTCTTTCTGCACCTCTCTTGCAAATGTCTGCATCCCTCTTGCCTCTTTCTGCACCCCTGCACCCCTGTTCCCTCTTTCTGCACCTTTCTTGCCGGCTTCTGCACTTGTCTTGACTCTTTCTGCACCTCTGTTGCTTCTTTTTGCACTTCTCTTGCCTCTTTCTGCACCCCTCTTGCCTCTTTCAGCACATCTGTTGCTTCTTTCTGCACTTCTCTTGCTTCTTTCTGCACCCGTCTTGCCTCTTTCTGTACCCCTCTTGCCTCTGTGCACCTCTCCTGCCTCATTCTTCACCTCTCTTGCCTTTTTCTGCAGTTCTCTTCCCTCTTTCTGCACCTCTTTTACTTTGTTCTGCACTTCACTTGCCTCTTTCTGTACCCCTCTTGCCTCTTTTTGCACCTCTGTTGGTTCTTTCTGCACTGCTCTTGCTTCTTTCTGCACCTCTGTCCCAAATTTCTGCATCCCTCTTGCCTCTTTCTGCACCCCTCTTCCCTCTTTCTGCACCTCTCTTGCCTCAGTCTGCCCACCTGTTCCCTCTTTATGCACCCCTTTTGCCTATTTCTGCAACTCTCTTGCCTCTTCCTGCAGTTCTCTTGCCTCCTTCTGCACCTCACTTGCGTCTTTCTGCACCTCTGTTGGTTCTTTTGCACTGCTCTTGCTTCTTTCTGCACCTCTCTTCAAATTTCTGCACCCGTCTTGCTTCTTTCTGCACCCCTCTTACCTCTTTCTGTACCTCTCTTGCCTCTATCTGCACCCCTGTTCTCTCTTTCTGTATCTCTTTTGCCTGTTTCTGCAAGTCTCTTGCCTCTTTCTGCAGTTCTCTTGCCTCCTTCTGCACCTCTGTTGCTTCTTTCTGCACCTGTCTTGCTTCTTTCTGCACCCCTGTTGTCTCTTTCTGCACTCGTCTTCCCTCTTTCTGCACCTCTCTTGCCTCTTTCTGCACCTCACTTGCCTCTTTCTGCACTTCTCTTGCTTCTTTCTACACCTCCGTTGCTTCTTTCAGCAATTCTCTTGCCTCTTTCTGCACTTCTCTTACCTGTTTTTGCACCTCTCTTGCCTCTTTCTGTACCTCTCCTACCTCTTTCTGCACCTCACTTGCTTCTTTCTGCACCCCACTTGCCTTTTTCTGCACCCCTCTTCCCTCTTTGTGCAACTCTCTTGCCTCTTTCTACACCTCTCTTCCCTCTTTCTGCACCACTCTTGCCTCTTTCTGTACCTCTGTGGCTTCTTTCTGCACTTCTCTTGCCTCTTTCTGCACCCTTCGTGCCTCTTTCAGCACCTCTGTTGCTTCTTTCTGCACTTCTCTTCCTTCATTCTGCACCTCTGTTCCAAATTTCTGGATCCCTCTTGTCTCTTTCTGCACCCCTCTTCCCTCTTTTTGCACCTCTCTTGCTTCTTTCTGCATTTCTCTTGCTTCTTTCTGCACTGCTCTTGCTTCTTTCTGCACCTCTCTTGCAAATGTCTGCATCCCTCTTGCCTCTTTCTGCACCCCTGCACCCCTGTTCCCTCTTTCTGCACCTTTCTTGCCTGCTTCTGCTCTTGTCTTGACTCTTTCTGCACCTCTGTTGCTTCTTTCTGCACTTCTCTTGCCTCTTTCTGCACCCCTCTTGCCTCTTTCAGCACATCTGTTGCTTCTTTCTGCACTTCTCTTGCTTCTTTCTGCACCCGTCTTGCCTCTTTCTGTACCCCTCTTGCCTCTTTGTGCACCTCTCCTGCCTCATTCTTCACCTCTCTTGCCTTTTTCTGCAGTTCTCTTGCCTCTTTCTGCACCTCTTTTACTTCGTTCTGCACTTCACTTGCCTCTTTCTGTACCCCTCTTGCCTCTTTTTGCACCTCTGTTGGTTCTTTCTGCACTGCTCTTGCTTCTTTCTGCACCTCTGTCCCAAATTTCTGCATCCCTCTTGCCTCTTTCTGCACCCCTCTTCCCTCTTTCTGCACCTCTCTTGCCTCAGTCTGCCCACCTGTTCCCTCTTTCTGCACCCCTTTTGCCTATTTCTGCAACTCTCTTGCCTCTTCCTGCAGTTCTCTTGCCTCCTTCTGCACCTCACTTGCGTCTTTCTGCACCTCTGTTGGTTCTTTTGCACTGCTCTTGCTTCTTTCTGCACCTCTCTTGCAAATTTCTGCACCCGTCTTGCTTCTTTCTGCACCCCTCTTACCTCTTTCTGCACCTCTCTTGCCTCTATCTGCACCCCTGTTCTCGCTTTCTGTATCTCTTTTGCCTGTTTCTGGAAGTCTCTTGCCTCTTTCTGCAGTTCTCTTGCCTCTTTCTGCACCTGTCTTGCTTCTTTCTGCACCCCTGTTGTCTCTTTCTGCACTCGTCTTCCCTCTTTCTGCACATCTCTTGCCTCTTTCTGCACCTCACTTGCCTCTTTCTGCGCTTCTCTTGCTTCTTTCTACACCTCCGTTGCTTCTTTCAGCAATTCTCTTGCCTCTTTCTCCACTTCTCTTACCTGTTTTTGCACCTCTCTTGCCTCTTTCTGTACCTCTCCTACCTCTTCCTGCACCTCGCTTGCTTCTTTCTGCACCCCACTTGCCTTTTTCTGCACCCCTCTTCCCTCTTTGTGCAACTCTCTTGCCTCTTTCTACACCTCTCTTCCCTCTTTCTGCACCACTCTTGCCTCTTTCTGTACCTCTGTTGCTTCTTTCTGCACTTCTCTTGCCTCTTTCTGCACCCTTCGTGCCTCTTTCAGCACCTCTGTTGCTTCTTTCTGCACTTCTCTTCCTTCATTCTGCACCCCCTCCTGCTTCTTTCTGTACCCCTCTTGCCTCTTTGTGCATCTCTCCTACCCCTTGCTGCATCCCTCTTGCCTCTTTTTGCACCTCTGTTTGTTCTTTCTGCACTGCCCTTGCTTCTTTCTGCACCTCTGTTCCAAATTTCTGGATCCCTCTTGTCTCTTTCTGCACCCCTCTTCCCTCTTTTTGCACCTCTCTTGCCTCAGTCTGCCCACCTGTTCCCTGTTTCTGTACCTCTTTTGCCTGTTTCTGCAACTTTCTTCCCTCTTTCTGCAGTTCTCTTGTCTCCTTCCGCACCTCTGTTGCTTCTTTCTGCACCTCTCTTGCAAATTTCGGCACCCCTCATGCCTCTTTCTGCACCCCTCTTGCCTCCTTCTGCACCTCTGTTGGTTCTTTCTGCACTGCTCTTGCTTCTTTCTGCACCTCTTTTGCCTGTTTCTGTACTTCTCGTGCCTCCTTCTGTACTAAAATGGGAAGTGCAAGCTGTCAAGTTTAAAGGTCTGCATGCTCTCGTGTCTGAGGTATATGTCTACTTGTATATGTATTCTTGCATGTGTTATGCATCTGAAGATGGTAGCTTAAAAAGCGGGTAACTTCTCCTATAGGTGGTCAAATCTTCTCAGTTCTGCTCAGTCATTTGGTTGCACAGGCAGACATGTCTTATGTATATATGTGTTATAGAGACCCTCAAATATACTATTTAATACCCATGTGCCCTGTATTGTGAGCAGAAAGAAATGCATACACCTTCTTTTACACAAATTTACAGAGTATGCTGTTTGAAACACAGGTATTCAAGTGTTTGTATGTTTATTTTAATTTAACATGTCACTAGGTAAAAGCATAGACACGCATGCATAACTTCACAAACTTGGTCAGACTTACAACAGTGATATGCTTAGGGTTGCTGTTTTATATCAGATGATCACGTGGATGATGTCATCAGTGATGTCATCAGTGATTTCATTTGAGATGTCATCAGTGATGTCACTGACCATGTCATGAGTGATGTAATATGTGACGTCATCAGCAGTGCATTGCGGGGGCGCGAGTTATAGTTAGCTCAACTAACTATAACGGCCGAATTTCTCTGGTTTTGTATGCGTGAAATGTCCAACTAACTATAACGTCCCTGAAACCTGTGGTTTTTTCAGTGAATTTCTGAGGTTTTTTAAATGTTAATTTCTAACTATAACGTCCCTGAAACCTCTGGTTTTTTCAGTGAATATATATACATATACATATATATATCCTCAAGACTCCGTCTTGCCATGTTCTCCAAAGGAAAGGAACGGATACGGACCACGGTATGTGCTTTAAAAGTTTATTTCAGCACAGTCACCATTACGCGTTTCAGCTCTCTAGGAGCCTTGATCACATGACCACACAGGTCATTTTGAGGTATTTTACAACAGGGGACTTTACAACGTAGGTAAGTTATTATTTCTTTTATGACATAAACACTCGTTATTGTGTGTATGTATATATATATATATATATATATATATATATATATATATATATATATATATATATATATATATATATATATATATATATATATTATCTACTGGCGGTCGCCAGTAGATAGTTATAGTTAGGACCTATTTTCCATAGGAAATCCGCGACATTCTATTTGAAATAACTCTTGCGTCGGTTGACGAATCTTCGAAAATTTTCAAACTTTATGGCCCGCTCCGGTCCGCTCCTACCCTGAAAGTTTCGGGGTGATTCGTCAAGCGGGGGCCGAGAAAAAAGGGGGGTCCCAAAACGTGTTTTCCCCATTCATTTTCCCATAGGAAACTTTAGACACGGCTACAGCCCGAACTGCTGAACGCAATTACACCAAATTTGGCAAAGAGGTAGTTCTTGGTTCAGAAAGAACCCTTTTGTTAAATGGTGTAAATCCGTTCAGTAGTTGCGGAGAAATTAAAAAAATAAGAGTCAAAAATCAATTTCCCATAGGAAACTTTATGCAAGGCTACAGCCCGAACTGCTGAACGGAATTACACCAAATTTGGCAAAGAGGTAGTTCTTGGTTCAGAAAGAACCCTTTTTGTTAAATGGTGTAAATCCGTTCAGTAGTTGCTGAGAAAATCAAAAGTAAAAACACATATATATCTGGGCGGAGCCTAACCACACATGTCATCGTGAGATCTGATTGGCTGTCAGCACTTCATCCTGGAATTGCTGGCAGCCATCTTGGGACCAATATACATGATAGTACCCCCATTGAAATGTATTGTAGTGAATCGAAGATTTTGAGGGTTACCAAAAGGAGAACTATAAAGGGTGATACCAGACTTTAGTTACATTAGAATTCATTTGTTGATGGTACCATACTAATTTCAGGAATTGTGGTGTGTTCTAAGGTGATTTTACCCTGTGAAAAACCTTCTGCTGGGATATCATGAATCATGTTTGAGAGAAAACTTTTTTCACATGCTTGTCCCATACAGTTTTGGAAGGTGCTCCAGAAGCTAAAATGAGAGCATATTTTCTGTAAATTCACATTATCTTTCTCAGTCATGTGAGAATGAAGTCTGACATTCTCAGTAAAACATGTACATCCAACAAGGGCAGAGACTGTCAGTTGATTCCTTTGTGTTCTACTGCAGCTTCCCAGAGTGTTATAAAGAACAACTAGAGTGCTAACAGCCTTACTTATGACAAAAGTATGGCACACCTGAAGCCATCTTGATTGGAATAAACTGGTAACACTTAAAACATTTAATTTAAAAAGGAACAAAATGATGGGGTTCATCTTGTCATAGAAATTATGGTTAGTGCTCTGGAAAGAAAAATTAGGACATGTTTCAAGTGTGATCTCAAAAATCTTCCTGTTAAATTTCAACAGGAGCAGCCTGTCAGTTGATGCCTTTGTGTTCTACTGCAGCTTCCCAGAGTGTTCTAAAGAACAACTAGAGTGCTAACAGTCTTACTTATGACAAAAGTATGGCACACTTGAAGCCATCTTGATTGGAATAAACTGGTAACACTTAAAACATTTAATTTAAAAAGGAACAAAATGATGGGGTTCATTTTGTCATAGAAATTATGGTTAGTGCTGTAGAAAGAAAAATTAGGACATGTTTCAAGTGTGATCTCAAATATCTTCCTGTTATATTTCAACAGGAGCAGCCTGTCAGTTGATGCCTTTGTGTTCTACTGCAGCTTCCCAGAGTGTTCTAAAGAACAACTAAAGCGCTAACAGTCTTACTTATGACAAAAGTATGGCACACCTGAAGCCATCTTGATTGGAATAAACTGGTAACACTTAAAACATTTAATTTAAAAAGGAACAAAATGAGGGGGTTCATTTTGCCATAGAAATTATGGTTAGTGCTGCAAAACGAAAATTTAGTGCATGTTTTAAGTGAGATCTCAAATCCTCTTCTATTTCATTAGAAAATTCTGACATGCAGCCTGAAACAATCACTTTCAATACCAGCAGCAGACTTCCAGTTAACTCCTTGGTGAGCAGTAGCTTTACTACAGTGATCTAATGAACATCTATAGTGCTAACATTCTGAATTTATGGCAAATGTGTGACACATCTGAATGCCTTCTTGATGGAATCAAAGTAAAAAACTGAAAGCATTTCCTACTGAGGAGACTGCAGTAAATGAGGAAATTAGGAAACTTCATAACAAAGAAGTCTTCCAAGATGGCCACCAGTGAAAAAAGAGCCCAAATGTAGCACAAATATTACCCAGATGTAGCCCACATATAGCCCAATGACAAAAGTGTGCAAAACACTTTTTATTTTTAGTTTTTTGCAGTTTTATGTAGTGCAGACTGGTCAGGTATTGGAGCGTTGCATCTTATAACATGACCCCCTACACTACAAAAACACCACTGCACTACCCTAAACCCTAAAACACTACCCCCAGCACGACCCCCTACACTACACAAGCACCACTGCACTATCCTAAACCCTAAAACACTACCCCCAGCATGACCCCCTACACTACACAAACACCACTGCACTACCCTAAACCCTAAAACACTACCCCAACACCACTGCACTAACCTAAATCCTAAAACACTCCCCCAGCACTACCCCTACACTACCCAAACACCACTGCACTACCCTAAAACATGACCCCCTACACTACACAAACACCACTGCACTACCCTAAACCCTAAAACACTACCCCCAGCACGACCCCCTACACTACACAAGCACCACTGCACTACCCTAAACCCTAAAACACTACCCCCAGCACGACCCCCTACACTAAACAAACACCACTGCACTAACCTAAATCCTAAAACACTACCCCCAGCACGACCCCCTACACTACCCAAACACCACTGCACTACCCTAAAACATGACACCCTACACTACACAAACACCACTGCACTACCCTAAACCCTAAAACACTACCCCCAGCACGACCCCCTACACTACACAAGCACCACTGCACTTCCCTAAACCTTAAAACACTACCCCCAGCACGACCCCCTACACTGCCCGAACACCACTGCACTGCCCTAAACCCTGAAACACCAGCCCCTGCACGACCCCCTACACTGCCCGAACACCACTGCACTGCCCTAAACCCTGAAACACCAACCCTAGCACGACCCCTACACTGCCCGAACACCACTGCTCTGCCCTAAACCCTGAAACACCACCCCTTCACGACCCCCTACACTGCTCGAACACCACTGCACTGCCCTAAACCCTGAAACACCACCCCCAGCACGCCCCCTACACTGCCCGAACACCACTGCACTGCCCTTAACCCTGAAACACTACCCCCAGCAAGACCTCCTACACTGCCCGAACACCACTGCACTGCCCTAAACCCTGAAACATCACCCCCAGCAAGACCCCCTACACTGCCCGAACACCACTGCCCTAAACCCTGAAACACCACCCCCAGCACGACCCCCTACACTGCCCGAACACCACTGCACTGCCCTAAACCCTGAAACACCACCCCCAGCACGACCCCCTACACTGCCCGAACACCACTGCACTGCCCTAAACCCTGAAACACCACCCCTGCACGACCCCCTACACTGCCCGAACACCACTGCACTGCCCTAAACCCTGAAACACCATCCCCAGCACGACCCCCTACACTGCACGAACACCACTGCACTGCCCTAAACCCTGAAACACTACCCCCAGCAAGACCCCCTATACTGCCCGAACACCACTGCACTGCCCTAAACCCTGAAACATCACCCCCAGCAAGACCCCCTACACTGCCCGAACACCACTGCCCTAAACCCTGAAACACCACCCCCAGCAAGACCCCCTACACTGCCAGAACACCACTGCACTGCCCTAAAGCCTGAAACACCAGCCCCAGCACGACCCCTACACTGCCCGAACACCACTGCACTGCCCTAAACCCTGAAACACCACCCCCTGCACGACCCCCTACACTGCCCAAACACCACTGCACTGCCCTAAACCCTGAAACACCACCCCCAGCACGACCCCCTACACTGCCCGAACACCACTGCACTGCCCTAAACCCTGAAACACCACCCCCAGCACGACCCCCTACACTGCACAAACACCACTGCACTGCCCTAAACCCCGAAACACTACCCCCAGCAAGACCCCCTACACTGCCCGAACACCACTGCACTGCCCTAAACCCTGAAACACCAGCCCCAGCACAACCCCGTACACTGCCCGAACACCACTGCCCTAAACCCTGAAACACCAGCCCCAGCACGACCGCCTACACTGCCCGAAAAACCACTGCACTGCCCTAAACCCTGAAACACCAGCCCCAGCACGACCCCCTACACTGCCCGAACACCACTGCACTACCCTAAACCCACAAACACCAGCCCCAGCATGACCCCCTACACTGCCCGAACACCACTGCACTGCCCTAAACCCTGAAACACCAGCCCCAACAAGACCCCCTACACTGCCCGAACACCACTGCACTGCCCTAAACCCTGAAACACCACCCCCAGCAAGACCCCCTACACTGCCCGAACCCCACTGTACTGCCCTAAACCCTGAAACACCACCCCCTGCACGACCCCCTACACTGCCCAAACACCACTGCACTACCCTAAACCCTGAAACACCAGCCCCCTGCACGACCCCCTACACTGCCCGAACACCACTGTACTGCCCTAAACCCTGAAACACCACCCCTCAGCACGACACCCTACACTGCCCGAACACCACTGCACTGCCCTAAACCCTGAAACACCACCCCCAGCACGACCCCCTACACTGCCCAAACACCACTGCACTGCCCTAAACCTTGAAACACCACCCCCTGCATGACCTCCTACACTGCCGGAACACCACTGCACTGCCCTAAACCCTGAAACACCACCCCCAGCACGACCCCCTACACTGCCCAAACACCACTGCACTGCCCTAAACCCTGAAACATCAACCCCAGCAAGACCCCCTACACTGCCTGAACACCACTGCCCTAAACCCTGAAACACCACCCCATACACTGCACGAACACCATTGCACTGCCCTAAACCCTGAAACACCACCTCCAGCAAAACCCCTACACTGCCTGAACACCATTGCTCTGCCCTAAATCCTGAAACACTAGCCCCAGCACGACCCCCTACACTGCCCGAACACCACTGCACTGCCCTAAACCCTGAAACACCACCCCCAGCACGACCCCCTACACTGCCCGAACACCACTGCACTGCCCTAAACCCTGAAACACCAGCCCCAGCAAGACCCCCTACACTGCCCGAACACCACTGCACTGCCCTAGACTCTGAAACACCAGCCCCAGCAAGACCCCCTACACTGCCTGAACACCACTGCACTGCCCTAAACCCTGAAACACCAGCCCCAGCATGACCCCCTACACCGCCCGAACACCACTGCACTGCCCTAAACCCTGAAACACCAGCCCCAGCACGACCACCTACACTGCCCGAACACCACTGCACTGCCCTAAACCCTGAAACACCAGCCCCAGCACAACCCCCTACACTGCCCGAACACCACTGCACTGCCCTAAACCCTGAAACTCCAGCCCCAGCACGACCCCCTACACTGCCCGAACACCACTGTACTGCCCTAAACCCTGAAACACCAGCCCCAGCACGACCCCCTACACTGCCCGAACACCACTGCACTGCCCTAAACCCTGAAACACCACCCCCTGCATGACCCCCTACACTGCCCGAACACCACTGCACTGCCCTAAACCCTGAAACACCACCCCCTGCACCGCCCCCTACACTGCCCAAACACCACTGCACTGCCCTAAACCCTGAAACACCACCCCCAGCACAACCCCCTTTACTGCTCGAACACCACTGCACTGCCCCAAATCCTGAAACACCACCCCAGCACGACCCCCTACACTGCCCGAACACCACTGCCCTAAACCCTGAAACACCACCCCCTGCACGACCCCCTACACTGCCCAAACACCACTGCACTACCCTAAACCCTGAAACACCACCCCTACACTGCCCAAACACCACTGCACTGCCCTAAACCCTGAAACACCACCCCCAGCACGACCCCCTACACTGCCCGAACACCACTGCACTGCCCTAAACCCTAAAACACCACCCCCAGCATTACCCCCTACACTGCCCAAACACCACTGCACTGCCCTAAACCCTAGAACACTACCCCCAGCACGACCCCCTACACTACCCGAACACCACTGCACTACCCAAAACCCTAAAATACTACCCCCAGCACAACCCCTACACTACCCGAACACGTCTGCACTGCCCTAAACCCTCAAACACTCCCCCAGCACGACCCCCTACACTACCCGAACACCACTGCACTGCCCTAAACCCTAAAACACTCCCCCAGCACGACCCCCTACACTACCCAAACACCACTGCACTGCCCTAAACCTAAAACACTACCCCCGCATGACCCCCTACACTACCCAAACACCAATGCACTACCCTAATCCCTAAAACACTACCCCCGCATGACCCCTACACTACCCTAAACCCTAAAACACTACCCCCGCATGACTCCCTACACTACCCAAAGACCACTGCACTACCCTAAACCCTAAACCACGACCTCCTACACTACACAAACACCACTGCACTACCCTAAACCCTAAAACACTACCCAAACACCACTGCACTACCCTATACCCTAAAAAACTACCCCCAGCACGAACCACTACACTACCCAAATACCACTGCACTACCCTAAACAACTACCCCCAGCAGTACCCCTACACTACCCAAACACCACTGCACTACCCTAAACCCTAAAACACTACCCCCAGCACGACCCCCTACACTACCCAAACACCACTGCACTACCCTAAACCCTAAAACACTCCCCCAGCACGACTCCCTACACTACCCAAACACCACTGCACTACCCTAAACCCTAAATCTACCCCAGCATGACCCCCTACACTACACAAATACCACTGCACTACCCAAAACCCTAAAACACTACCCCCAGCACGACCCTCTTCACTACCTAAACACAACTGCACAATTTGTTACAGGCGTTGCAACGCAGGCCTGTGGTGCTTACTGGAAGTACCTAGTGGGCTAGTTGGGCCCCAGGGACCCTCAGGATTCAAAGGGAATTAATCCCCCAACTTAAAACGCACCACGGGGCGCGTTTGCACAGTGGTGAAGGGAGGGGGGCCTCAGGTGACATGTGCGCAAACACGCCCTGTGGTGCGTTTTAAGTTGGGGAATTAATTCCCTTTGAATCCTGAGGGACCCTGGGGGCCAACTAGCCCACCAGGTACCTTCAGTAAGCACAACAGAGTTGCGTTGCAGAGAGGTGAAAAAGGTGCGTGGCCTCGGAACGCCTCTCTGCAACTCAGCTCTGTGGTCCTAACTGTAGGTACCTGGGGGCTAGTTGGGCCCCAGTGACGCTCAGAATTCAAGGGGACTTAATCCCGCAACTTAAAACGCGCCACGGGGTGCGTTTGCACACATGTCACCTCAGGCCCCCCCTCCCTTCACCACTGTGCAAACGCGCCTGTAGCGCGTTTTAAGAGGTAGTTTTAATCCCCCTGCCCTATTAAGTACTAGGGACTTGCAGAGGAGGTCATGCTAATCACAGGGTTACCCCAACGCATAGTGTTCCCTAGTGTATGTAGGTGTTTTCACTGTATTCTAAGTGTCTTTTAGCATAGCACTGGCTCTGGTTAGTCAGAGTCAGTTACCACCAGTACCCGTCTGAAAAAGTTGTGGGCACAGGATGATTTTGCAACAAGGCCTCTTTCTGCTCCTCTGTTGGTTCTTTCTGCACATCTTTTGCTTCTTTCTGTGCGTTTTTTCTTCTTTCTTCACATGTCCTACCTCTGTAGGCATAGTTAGAAACTAGCATTTAAAAAACCTTTGAAATTCACTTAAAAAATCATAGGTTTCAGGCACGTTATAGTTAGAAATTAGCATTTAAAAAACCTTTGAAATTCACTGAAAAAACCATAGGTTTCAGACACGTTATAGTTAGAAATTAGCATTTAAAAAACCTTTGAAATTCACTGAAAAAACCATAGGTTTTAGGGACAGTTATAGTTAGTTGGACATTTCACTCGTACAAAACCATAGAAATTCCCCCGTTATAGTTAGTTCAGCTAACTATAACTCGTGCCCCGCAATGCACTGCTGATGACGTCACATATTACATCACTCATGACATGGTCAGTGACATCACTGATGACATCACTGATGACATCTCAAATGACATCACTGATGACATCATCCATGTGATAATTTCATGCATCTTCTCACACCCTAATATAACTTTTGATACACCCACTCTAAATTACAGACTGCCATTCTCAAAACCATAGACACTCCAACACCAAAAACTACATACCCACTCACTGATTCTTAGGTCTACACACACATCCACTCACTCACCCGTACAGTCACTCATACTTAGTCACTCAGTACAGGACTATCATATGCACTCATACACCTATATAAACACTCACACACCGCCACTCATCCATAGAGGTACTCACACACCTAGTCAGTCATGCAAAAACTTAATCACACACCCATTTACTCACCTATACAGTTATACACACACCAGCTCACTTACTCATACAAATACTAGCACATTCTTACGCTCTTATACAATCACTGATACAAGTACACACTCATCCATACAGCCACTCTCACAATCACACACTCTCACTTATAGCCATTTATATACTCCAACACACATATATACTGCCTTTCACATATGTAGTTACTCACACATGTACCACTGAGATATACATTCAATCACTAACACACCCATACACACACTCACCCACCCATACAGTCCATCACAGATGCACTCTTGAAACCATGCACCCAGTGAATCACCAACTCACACATCTATGCACAGAGTCACACACACCCCACCCACACAAACACTCAGGCACCCATACAGATACTCAGACAATCAATCAATAACCCATGTAGACACTCATGTAGCTATTCAGAAAGCCATGCAGCCGCTTACAAACCAACAGACAGACGGATACAGACATTCACACAGTTTAGTCACTAACCCATGCATTCAGTAAGATACATTTAATCACTCACTTGTAGAGTCAGTCACTCACGTACTAAATCATCCATTCAGACACTTATACACCCACTCATTCTTCAATACGCCTTTCCCTATATATATTAAACATATTTAAACTTTACAGAAACACACAGTCACTGGATGATGTCATCAGTGATGTCATCAGTGATGTCATTTGAGATGTCATCAGTGATGTCATCAGTGATGTCACTGACCATGTCATGAGTGATGTAATATGTGACGTCATCAGCAGTGCATTGCGGGGCGCGAGTTATAGTTAGCTGAACTAACTATAACGGGGGAATTTCTATGGTTTTGTATGAGTGAAATGTCCAACTAACTATAACTGTCCCTAAAACCTATGGTTTTTTCAGTGAATTTCAAAGGTTTTTTAAATGCTAATTTCTAACTATAACGTGTCTGAAACCTATGGTTTTTTCAGTGAATATATATATATATATACACATATATACATATATACATATATATATATATATATATATATATATATATACTCACCTGTGAACAAGGCGCTTCGCGCCGAAACGCGTAAGGTCTTAATGAGTTGTTCACACTGCCACGTATTTCAGATACAATAAAGATGTCAGCTTGAAAGGATATCGAAGCTGTGGGCTCTTCTTCTTTTTCGTGGTCTATATTAACAGGATCTCCATTCCTGTCGGAGAGCCCGCCCTGCAGAGTTGGAGGCCCCCGGTAAAGTGGAGGAATCTTTGTGCAGTAAATGGAGGGGCATGACTCGCTCTCATCCACAGCAGACAAAATGGACTTCCAAGTTATTCGTGTGGTTGGAGAGAAAGGGAAATGAAGGAGGTGATGGCCTCTTTCTGGCAGTCTTCGTGTCTCAGTTTCAAGCAGGTACTTTTACGTGGCAGCAAAGTGCACTGTGCTTTTTATTCATTTTTACCCTCAATGCATCGTGAAAGACAAGCTAAATAACGGACTCTGACAAGAATTCAAAGCTACTAATGCTAAACATATTACGATGTCGAGCCATGCTGTAAATTTACATATTGATGCATTCTGGGAAGTGCGGTCTGAAGTAAAGGCCACATGACCACTGGGACATTAATTCAACTCACCTGTGAACAAGGCGCTTCGCGCCGAAACGCGTAAGGTCTTAATGAGTTGTTCATGCTGCCACGTATTTCAGACACAATAAAGATGTCAGCTTGAAAGGATATCGAAGCTGTGGGCTCTTCTTCTTTTTCGTGGTCTAAATTAACAGGATCTCCATTCCTGTCGGAGAGCCCGCCCTGCAGAGTTGGAGGCCCCCGGTAAAGTGGAGGAATCTTTGTGCAGTAAATGGAGGGGGCATGACTCGCTCTCAGCCACAGCAGACAAAATGGACTTCCAAGTTATTCGTGTGGTTGGAGAGAAAGGAAATGAAGGTGGTGATGGCCTCTTTCTGGCAGTCTTCGTGTCTCCGTTTCAAGCAGGTACTTTTACGTGGCAGCAAAGTGCACTGTGCTTTTTATTATTTTTTACCCTCAATGCATCGTGAAAGACAAGTTAAATAACGGACTCTGACAAGAATTCAAAGCTACTAATGCTAAACATAATACGATGTCGAGCCATGCTGTAAATTTACATATTGATGCATTCTGGGAAGTGTGGTCTGAAGTAAAGGCCACATGACCACTGGGACATTAATTCAACTCACCTGTGAACAAGGCGCTTCGCGCCGAAACGCATAAGGTCTTAATGAGATGTTCACGCTGCCACGTATTTCAGACACAATACAGATGTCAGCTTGAAAGGATATCGAAGGTGTGTGTGTGTGTGTGTGTGTGTGTGTGTGTGTGTGTGTGTGTGTGTGTGTGTGTGTGTGTGTGTGTGTGTGTGTGTGTGTGTGTGTGTGTGTGTGTGTGTGTGTGTGTGTGTGTGTGTGTGTGTGTGTGTGTGTGTGTGTGTGTGTGTGTGTGTGTGTGTGTGTGTGTGTGTGTGTGAGGAGAGATATATATATATATATATATATATATATATATATTCACTGAAAAAACCATAGGTTTTAGGGACAGTTATAGTTAGTTGGACATTTCACTCATACAAAACCATAGAAATTCCCCCGTTATAGTTAGTTCAGCTAACTATAACTCGCGCCCCGCAATGCACTGCTGATGACGTCACATATTACATCACTCATGACATGGTCAGTGACATCACTGATGACATCACAAATGACATCACTGATGACATCACTGATGACATCATCCAGTGACTGTGTGTTTCTGTAAAGTTTAAATATGTTTAATATATATAGGGAAAGGCGTATTGAAGAATGAGTGGGTGTATAAGTGTCTGAATGGATGATTTAGTACGTGAGTGACTGACTCTACAAGTGAGTGATTAAACGTATCTTACTGAATGCATGGGTTAGTGACTAAACTGTGTGAATGTCTGTATCCGTCTGTTTGTTGGTGTGTAAGTGGATGCATGGATTTGCGAATAGCTACATGAGTGTCTATATGGGTTATTGATTGGTTCTCTGAGTATCTGTATGGCTGCCTGAGTGTTTGTGTGGGTGGGGTGTGTGTGACTCTTTACATAGATGTGTGAGTGGGTGATTCACTGGGTGCATGATTTCAAGAGTGCATCTGTGATGGACTGCTTGGGTGGGTGAGTGTGTGTATGGGTGTGTTAGTGAGTGAATGTATATCTCAGTGGTACATGTGCGAGTAACTACATATGTAAAAGGCAGTATATATGTGTGTTAGAGTTTTTGAAATGGCTATAAGTGAGAGTGGTTGATTGTGAGAGTGGCTGTATGGATGTGTGTGTGCTTGTATCAGTTATTGTATAAGAGCGTAAGAATGTGCTAGTATTTGTATGAGTAAGTGAGCTGGTGTGTGTATAACTGTATAGGTGAGTAAATGGGTGTGTGATTAATTTTTTGCATGACTGACTAGGTGTGTGAGTACCTCTATGGATGAGTGGCGGTGTGTGAGTGTTTATATAGGTGTATGAGTGCATATGATAGTCCTGTACTGAGTGACTGTAAGTATGAGTGACTGGACGGGTGAGTGAGTAGATGTGTGTGTGTGTGTGTAGACCTAAGAATCAGTGAGTGGGTATGTAGTTATTGGTATTGGAGTGTGTATGGTTTTGCGAATGGCAGTCTGTAATTTAGAGTGGGTGTATCAAAAGTTATATTAGGGTGTGAGAAGATGCATGAAATAGTCACATGGATGATGTCATCAGTGATGTCATCAGTGATGTCATTTGAGATGTCATCAGTGATGTCATCAGTGATGTCACTGACCATGTCATGAGTGATGTAATATGTGACGTCATCAGCAGTGCATTGCGAGGGCGCGAGTTATAGTTAGCTGAACTAACTATAACGGGGAATTTCTATGGTTTTGTATGAGTGAAATGTCCAACTAACTATAACTGTCCCTAAAACCTATGGTTTTTTCAGTGAATTTCAAAGGTTTTTAAATGCAAATTTCTAACTATAACGTGTCTGAAACCTATGGTTTTTTCAGTGAATTTCAAAGGTTTTTTAAATGCTAATTTCTAACTATAACGTGCCTGAAACCTATGGTTTTTTCAGTGAATTTCAAAGGTTTTTTAAATGCTAATTCCTAACTATAACATGTCTGAAACCTATGGTTTTTTTCAGTGAATTTCCAAGGTTTTGTAAATGACAATTTTTAAATGTATTAATTGTTATATTTATTTTTTTGATACTGATTTTCTACATTTTTTAAACTATTTATTTTTTAAATTACATTGTAATTACATTATACATTACATTACAAAATATACTTTCTCAGAATGAATTACTTTAGTTTAAATTCTTTGCAAATAGGCAATAGACTTTTAAGTACAGTAGTTACAGTTGTTGCAATAGGCAACACAATTTCAAACACAATGCAACATTGAGCTCAATGTGAATTTCAAGTTAAATGCAATTAGTTACTTTATGGATTACTTTTCTAACCACAGGACTGGATCCTAGATTCAGTCCTGGGACATCTCCTGTAAACAGTTGAGTAAAAGCGTTTTGGTTACAGTACTGATTTTTAAGGAATATTAATGTATTTTAAAAGTTGACACTTAGAAACTTTTTCACATAGAATCACCAATGTTATCCTATGGCTGGAAATTCACTTAGCAGGTAAGTAGTGTTATCGTTACTTTTTCTTACTCAGTGGTGGATCCTGGATCCAGCACTGGTGCATCTCCTGTAAACAGTTGAAAGAATGCGTTTAAGTCATACAGGCGATTTTTAAGGAATATTTGTAGTTTGTGAAAATTGACACTTTGAAACTTTTCTGCTGAAAACCAGACAATGGATTCCTATGGAAGGAAATACAAGTTACTGGTAAGTACGGTTAGAATTACTTTTCAGGGTCAGTACTGGGCTAAAAGATGCAGCACTGGGTTCTCTCCTGATAACAGGTGAGTAAATTGGAATTCGTAGTTCGGCTGATTTTAGAGGAATATTATAAAGTTCCAAAACTCCACACTTAGAAGAATTTCCAAGTGAAACCAGTCAATGTTAGCCTATGGAAGGAAATTCAAGTTACTGGTAAGTACGGTTAGAATTACTTTTCAAGGTCAGTGCTGGGCTAAAAGATGCAGCACTGGGTTCTCTCCTGATAACAGGTGAGTAAATCGGAATTCGTAGTTCGGCTGATTTTAGAGGAATATTATAAAGTTCCAAAACTCCACACTTAGAAGTATTTCCAAGTGAAACCAGTTAATGTTAGCCTATGGAAGGAAATTCAAGTTCCTGGTAAGTACGGTTAAAATTACTTTTCAGGATCAGTACTGGGCTAAAAGATGCAGCACTGGGTTCTCTCCTGATAACAGGTGAGTAAATCGGAATTCGTAGTTCGGCTGATTTTAGATGAATATTATAAAGTTCCAAAACTCCACACTTAGAAGAATTTCCAAGTGAAACCAGTCAATGTTAGCCTATAGAAGAAAATTCAAGTTACTGGTAAGTACGGTTAGAATTACTTTTCAGGATCAGTGCTGGGCTAAAAGATGCAGCACTGAGGTTCTCTCCTGATAACAGGTGAGTAAATCGGAATTCGTAGTTCGGCTGATTTTAGAGGAATATTATAAAGTTCCAAAACTCCACACTTAGAAGAATTTCCAAGTGAAACCAGTCAATGTTAGCCTATGGAAGGAAATTCAAGTTGCTGGTAAGTACGGTTAAAATTACTTTTCAGGATCAGTACTGGGCTGAAAGATGCAGCACTGAGGTCTCTCCTGATAACAGGTGAGTAAATCGGAATCCGTATTTCGGCTGATTTTAGAGGAATATTATAAAGTTCCAAAACTGCACACACAGAAGAATTTCCAAGTGAAACCAGTCAATGTTAGCCTATGGAAGGAAATTCAAGTTCCTGGTAAGTACGGTTAAAATTACTTTTCAGGATCAGTACTGGGCTAAAAGATGCAGCACTGGGTTCTCTCCTGATAACAGGTGAGTAAATCGGAATTCGTAGTTCGGCTGATTTTAGAGGAATATTATAAAGTTCCAAAACTGCACACTTAGAAGAATTTCCAAGTGAAACCAGTCAATGTTAGCCTATGGAAGGAAATTCAAGTTCCTGGTAAGTACGGTTAAAATTACTTTTCAGGATCAGTGCTGGGCTAAAAGATGCAGCACTGGGTTCTCTCCTGATAACAGGTGAGTAAATCGGAATTCGTAGTTCGGCTGATTTTAGAGGAATATTATAAAGTTCCAAAACTCCACACTTAGAAGAATTTCCAAGTGAAACCAGTCAATGTTAGCCTATGGAAGGAAATTCAAGTTCCTGGTAAGTACGGTTAAAATTACTTTTCAGGATCAGTACTGGGCTAAAAGATGCAGCACTGGGTTCTCTCCTGATAACAGGTGAGTAAATTGGAATTCGTAGTTCGGCTGATTTTAGAGGAATATTATAAAGTTCCAAAACTCCACACTTAGAAGAATTTCCAAGTGAAACCAGTCAATGTTAGCCTATGGAAGGAAATTCAAGTTCCTGGTAAGTACGGTTAAAATTACTTTTCAGGATCAGTACTGGGCTAAAAGATGCAGCACTGGGTTCTCTCCTGATAATAGGTGAGTAAATCGGAATTCGTAGTTCGGCTGATTTTAGATGAATATTATAAAGTTCCAAAACTCCACACTTAGAAGAATTTCCAAGTGAAACCAGTCAATGTTAGCCTATAGAAGAAAATTCAAGTTACTGGTAAGTACGGTTAAAATTACTTTTCAGGATCAGTACTGGGCTCAAAGATGCAGCACTGAGGTCTCTCCTGATAACAGGTGAGTAAATCAGAATTCGTAGTTCGGCTGATTTTAGAGGAATATTATAAAGTTCCAAAACTCCACACTTAGAAGAATTTACAAGTGAAACCAGTCAATGTTAGCCTATGGAAGGAAATTCAAGTTGCTGGTAAGTACGGTTAAAATTACTTTTCAGGGTCAGTGCTGGGCTAAAAGATGCAGCACTGGGTTCTCTCCTGATAACAGGTGAGTAAATCGGAATTCGTAGTTCGGCTGATTTTAGATGAATATTATAAAGTTCCAAAACTCCACACTTAGAAGAATTTCCAAGTGAAACCAGTCAATGTTAGCCTATAGAAGAAAATTCAAGTTACTGGTAAGTACGGTTAGAATTACTTTTCAGGGTCAGTACTGGGCTGAAAGATGCAGCACTGAGGTTCTCTCCTGATAACAGGTGAGTAAATCGGAATTCGTAGTTCGGCTGATTTTAGAGGAATATTATAAAGTTCCAAAACTCCACACTTAGAAGAATTTCCAAGTGAAACCAGTCAATGTTAGCCTATGGAAGGAAATTCAAGTTGCTGGTAAGTACGGTTAAAATTACTTTTCAGGATCAGTACTGGGCTGAAAGATGCAGCACTGAGGTCTCTCCTGATAACAGGTGAGTAAATCGGAATTCTGTATTTCGGCTGATTTTAGAGGAATATTATAAAGTTCCAAAACTGCACACTTAGAAGAATTTCCAAGTGAAACCAGTCAATGTTAGCCTATGGAAGGAAATTCAAGTTCCTGGTAAGTACGGTTAAAATTACTTTTCAGGATCAGTACTGGGCTAAAAGATGCAGCACTGGGTTCTCTCCTGATAACAGGTGAGTAAATCGGAATTCGTAGTTCGGCTGATTTTAGAGGAATATTATAAAGTTCCAAAACTGCACACTTAGAAGAATTTCCAAGTGAAACCAGTCAATGTTAGCCTATGGAAGGAAATTCAAGTTACTGGTAAGTACGGTTAAAATTACTTTTCAGGATCAGTGCTGGGCTAAAAGATGCAGCACTGGGTTCTCTCCTGATAACAGGTGAGTAAATCGGAATTCGTAGTTCGGCTGATTTTAGAGGAATATTATAAAGTTCCAAAACTCCACACTTAGAAGAATTTCCAAGTGAAACCAGTCAATGTTAGCCTATGGAAGGAAATTCAAGTTACCTGGTAAGTACGGTTAAAATTACTTTTCAGGATCAGTACTGGGCTAAAAGATGCAGCACTGGGTTCTCTCCTGATAACAGGTGAGTAAATTGGAATTCGTAGTTCGGCTGATTTTAGAGGAATATTATAAAGTTCCAAAACTCCACACTTAGAAGAATTTCCAAGTGAAACCAGTCAATGTTAGCCTATGGAAGGAAATTCAAGTTCCTGGTAAGTACGGTTAAAATTACTTTTCAGGATCAGTACTGGGCTAAAAGATGCAGCACTGGGTTCTCTCCTGATAATAGGTGAGTAAATCGGAATTCGTAGTTCGGCTGATTTTAGATGAATATTATAAAGTTCCAAAACTCCACACTTAGAAGAATTTCCAAGTGAAACCAGTCAATGTTAGCCTATGGAAGGAAATTCAAGTTACTGGTAAGTACGGTTGGAATTACTTTTCAGGGTCAGTGCTGGGCTGAAAGATGCAGCACTGGGTTCTCTCCTGATAACAGGTGAGTAAATCGGAATTCGTAGTTCGGCTGATTTTAGATGAATATTATAAAGTTCCAAAACTCCACACTTAGAAGAATTTCCAAGTGAAACCAGTCAATGTTAGCCTATAGAAGAAAATTCAAGTTACTGGTAAGTACGGTTAAAATTACTTTTCAGGATCAGTACTGGGCTCAAAGATGCAGCACTGAGGTCTCTCCTGATAACAGGTGAGTAAATCAGAATTCGTAGTTCGGCTGATTTTAGAGGAATATTATAAAGTTCCAAAACTCCACACTTAGAAGAATTTACAAGTGAAACCAGTCAATGTTAGCCTATGGAAGGAAATTCAAGTTGCTGGTAAGTACGGTTAAAATTACTTTTCAGGATCAGTACTGGGCTGAAAGATGCAGCACTGAGGTCTCTCCTGATAACAGGTGAGTAAATCGGAATCCGTATTTCGGCTGATTTTAGAGGAATATTATATAAGTTCCAAAATTGCACACTTAGAAGAATTTCCAAGTGAAACCAGTCAATGTTAGCCTATGGAAGGAAATTCAAGTTACTGGTAAGTACGGTTAAAATTACTTTTCAGGATCAGTACTGGGCTAAAAGATGCAGCACTGGGTTCTCTCCTGATAACAGGTGAGTAAATCGGAATTCGTATTTCGGCTGATTTTAGAGGAATATTTTAAAGTTCCAAAACTCCACACTTAGAAGAATTTCCAAGTGAAACCAGTCAATGTTAGCCTATGGAAGGAAATTCAAGTTACTGGTAAGTACGGTTAGAATTACTTTTCAGGATCAGTACTGGGCTGAAAGATGCAGCACTGAGGTTCTCTCCTGATAACAGGTGAGTAAATCGGAATTCGTAGTTCGGCTGATTTTAGAGGAATATTATAAAGTTCCAAAACTCCACACTTAGAAGAATTTCCAAGTGAAACCAGTCAATGTTAGCCTATGGAAGGAAATTCAAGTTACTGGTAAGTACGGTTAAAATTACTTTTCAAGGATCAGTACTGGGCTGAAAGATGCAGCACTGAGGTTCTCTCCTGATAACAGGTGAGTAAATCGGAATTCGTAGTTCGGCTGATTTTAGAGGAATATTTATAAAGTTCCAAAACTCCACACTTAGAAGTATTTCCAAGTGAAACCAGTCAATGTTAGCCTATGGAAGGAAATTCAAGTTCCTGGTAAGTACGGTTAAAATTACTTTTCAGGATCAGTACTGGGCTAAAAGATGCAGCACTGGGTTCTCTCCTGATAACAGGTGAGTAAATCGGAATTCGTAGTTCGGCTGATTTTAGAGGAATATTATAAAGTTCCAAAACTCCACACTTAGAAGAATTTCCAAGGGAAACCAGTCAATGTTAGCCTATGGAAGGAAATTCAAGTTGCTGGTAAGTATGGTTAAAATTACTTTTCAGGGTCAGTGCTGGGCTAAAAGATGCAGCACTGGGTTCTCTCCTGATAACAGGTGAGTAAATCGGAATTCGTAGTTCGGCTGATTTTAGATGAATATTTTAAAGTTCCAAAACTCCACACTTAGAAGAATTTCCAAGTGAAACCAGTCAATGTTAGCCTATAGAAGAAAATTCAAGTTACTGGTAAGTACGGTTAGAATTACTTTTCAGGATCAGTGCTGGGCTGAAAGATGCAGCACTGAGGTTCTCTCCTGATAACAGGTGAGTAAATCGGAATTCGTAGTTCGGCTGATTTTAGAGGAATATTATAAAGTTCCAAAACTCCACACTTAGAAGAATTTCCAAGTGAAACCAGTCAATGTTAGCCTATGGAAGGAAATTCAAGTTACTGGTAAGTACGGTTAAAATTACTTTTCAGGATCAGTACTGGGCTGAAAGATGCAGCACTGAGGTCTCTCCTGATAACAGGTGAGTAAATCGGAATCTGTATTTCGGCTGATTTTAGAGGAATATTATAAAGTTCCAAAACTGCACACACTTAGAAGAATTTCCAAGTGAAACCAGTCAATGTTAGCCTATGGAAGGAAATTCAAGTTACCTGGTAAGTACGGTTAAAATTACTTTTCAGGATCAGTACTGGGCTAAAAGATGCAGCACTGGGTTCTCTCCTGATAACAGGTGAGTAAATCGGAATTCGTAGTTCGGCTGATTTTAGAGGAATATTATAAAGTTCCAAAACTGCACACTTAGAAGAATTTCCAAGTGAAACCAGTCAATGTTAGCCTATGGAAGGAAATTCAAGTTACCTGGTAAGTACGGTTAAAATTACTTTTCAGGATCAGTGCTGGGCTGAAAGATGCAGCACTGAGGTTCTCTCCTGATAACAGGTGAGTAAATCGGAATTCGTAGTTCGGCTGATTTTAGAGGAATATTTATAAAGTTCCAAAACTCCACACTTAGAAGAATTTCCAAGTGAAACCAGTCAATGTTAGCCTATGGAAGGAAATTCAAGTTACCTGGTAAGTACGGTTAAAATTACTTTTCAGGATCAGTACTGGGCTAAAAGATGCAGCACTGGGTTCTCTCCTGATAACAGGTGAGTAAATCGGAATTCGTAGTTCGGCTGATTTTAGAGGAATATTTATAAAGTTCCAAAACTCCACACTTAGAAGAATTTCCAAGTGAAACCAGTCAATGTTAGCCTATGGAAGGAAATTCAAGTTCCTGGTAAGTACGGTTAAAATTACTTTTCAGGATCAGTACTGGGCTAAAAGATGCAGCACTGGGTTCTCTCCTGATAATAGGTGAGTAAATCGGAATTCGTAGTTCGGCTGATTTTAGATGAATATTATAAAGTTCCAAAACTCCACACTTAGAAGAATTTCCAAGTGAAACCAGTCAATGTTAGCCTATGGAAGGAAATTCAAGTTACTGGTAAGTACGGTTAGAATTACTTTTCAGGGTCAGTGCTGGGCTGAAAGATGCAGCACTGAGGTTCTCTCCTGATAACAGGTGAGTAAATCGGAATTCGTAGTTCGGCTGATTTTAGATGAATATTATAAAGTTCCAAAACTCCACACTTAGAAGAATTTCCAAGTGAAACCAGTCAATGTTAGCCTATAGAAGGAAATTCAAGTTACTGGTAAGTACGGTTAAAATTACTTTTCAGGATCAGTACTGGGCTCAAAGATGCAGCACTGATTTCTCTCCTGATAACAGGTGAGTAAATCAGAATTCGTAGTTCGGCTGATTTTAGAGGAATATTATAAAGTTCCAAAACTCCACACTTAGAAGAATTTACAAGTGAAACCAGTCAATGTTAGCCTATGGAAGGAAATTCAAGTTGCTGGTAAGTACGGTTAAAATTACTTTTCAGGATCAGTACTGGGCTGAAAGATGCAGCACTGAGGTCTCTCCTGATAACAGGTGAGTAAATCGGAATCCGTATTTCGGCTGATTTTAGAGGAATATTATAAAGTTCCAAAATTGCACACTTAGAAGAATTTCCAAGTGAAACCAGTCAATGTTAGCCTATGGAAGGAAATTCAAGTTACTGGTAAGTACGGTTAAAATTACTTTTCAGGATCAGTACTGGGCTAAAAGATGCAGCACTGAGGTTCTCTCCTGATAACAGGTGAGTAAATCGGAATTCGTATTTCGGCTGATTTTAGAGGAATATTATAAAGTTCCAAAACTCCACACTTAGAAGAATTTCCAAGTGAAACCAGTCAATGTTAGCCTATGGAAGGAAATTCAAGTTACTGGTAAGTACGGTTAAAATTACTTTTCAGGATCAGTACTGGGCTGAAAGATGCAGCACTGGGTTCTCTCCTGATAACAGGTGAGTAAATCGGAATTCGTAGTTCGGCTGATTTTAGAGGAATATTTGTATGTTACAAAACTCCACACTTAGAAGAATTTCCAAGTGAAACCAGTCAATGTTAGCCTATGGAAGGAAATTCAAGTTACTGGTAAGTACGGTTAAAATTACTTTTCAAGGATCAGTACTGGGCTGAAAGATGCAGCACTGAGGTTCTCTCCTGATAACAGGTGAGTAAATCGGAATTCGTAGTTCGGCTGATTTTAGAGGAATATTATAAAGTTCCAAAACTCCACACTTAGAAGTATTTCCAAGTGAAACCAGTCAATGTTAGCCTATGGAAGGAAATTCAAGTTACTGGTAAGTACGGTTAAAATTACTTTTCAGGATCAGTACTGGGCTGAAAGATGCAGCACTGGGTTCTCTCCTGATAACAGGTGAGTAAATCGGAATTCGTATTTCGGCTGATTTTAGATGAATATTATAAAGTTCCAAAACTCCACACTTAGAAGAATTTCCAAGTGAAACCAGTCAATGTTAGCCTATAGAAGGAAATTCAAGTTACTGGTAAGTACGGTTAAAATTACTTTTCAGGATCAGTACTGGGCTGAAAGATGCAGCACTGAGGTTCTCTCCTGATAACAGGTGAGTAAATCGGAATTCGTATTTCGGCTGATTTTAGAGGAATATTATAAAGTTCCAAAACTCCACACTTAGAAGAATTTCCAAGTGAAACCAGTCAATGTTAGCCTATGGAAGGAAATTCAAGTTACTGGTAAGTACGGTTAAAATTACTTTTCAGGATCAGTACTGGGCTGAAAGATGCAGCACTGAGGTCTCTCCTGATAACAGGTGAGTAAATCGGAATTCGTATTTCGGCTGATTTTAGAGGAATATTATAAAGTTCCAAAACTGCACACTTAGAAGAATTTCCAAGTGAAACCAGTCAATGTTAGCCTATGGAAGGAAATTCAAGTTACTGGTAAGTACGGTTAAAATTACTTTTCAGGATCAGTACTGGGCTAAAAGATGCAGCACTGGGTTCTCTCCTGATAACAGGTGAGTAAATCGGAATTCGTATTTCGGCTGATTTTAGAGGAATATTTTAAAGTTCCAAAACTCCACACTTAGAAGAATTTCCAAGTGAAACCAGTCAATGTTAGCCTATGGAAGGAAATTCAAGTTACTGGTAAGTACGGTTAAAATTACTTTTCAGGATCAGTACTGGGCTGAAAGATGCAGCACTGAGGTTCTCTCCTGATAACAGGTGAGTAAATCGGAATTCGTATTTCGGCTGATTTTAGAGGAATATTATAAAGTTCCAAAACTCCACACTTAGAAGAATTTCCAAGTGAAACCAGTCAATGTTAGCCTATGGAAGGAAATTCAAGTTACTGGTAAGTACGGTTAAAATTACTTTTCAGGATCAGTACTGGGCT
Source organism: Calotriton arnoldi (assembly GCA_963921515.1). Lineage (NCBI taxonomy): Eukaryota > Metazoa > Chordata > Amphibia > Caudata > Salamandridae > Calotriton > Calotriton arnoldi. The sequence continues at coordinate 2,135,194 of CAWUFW010002338.1, read as the reverse complement.
GAAAGATGCAGCACTGGGTTCTCTCCTGATAACAGGTGAGTAAATCGGAATTCGTATTTCGGCTGATTTTAGAGGAATATTTATAAAGTTCCAAAACTCCACACTTAGAAGAATTTCCAAGTGAAACCAGTCAATGTTAGCCTATGGAAGGAAATTCAAGTTACCTGGTAAGTACGGTTAAAATTACTTTTCAGGATCAGTACTGGGCTAAAAGATGCAGCACTGGGTTCTCTCCTGATAACAGGTGAGTAAATCGGAATTCGTAGTTCGGCTGATTTTAGAGGAATATATTAAAGTTCCAAAACTCCACACTTAGAAGAATTTCCAAGTGAAACCAGTCAATGTTAGCCTATAGAAGGAAATTCAAGTTACTGGTAAGTACGGTTAAAATTACTTTTCAGGATCAGTACTGGGCTGAAAGATGCAGCACTGAGGTCTCTCCTGATAACAGGTGAGTAAATCAGAATTCGTATTTCGGCTGATTTTAGAGGAATATTATAAAGTTCCAAAACTCCACACTTAGAAGAATTTCCAAGTGAAACCAGTCAATGTTAGCCTATGGAAGGAAATTCAAGTTGCTGGTAAGTACGGTTAAAATTACTTTTCAGGATCAGTACTGGGCTGAAAGATGCAGCACTGAGGTTCTCTCCTGATAACAGGTGAGTAAATCGGAATTCGTAGTTCGGCTGATTTTAGATGAATATTTATAAAGTTCCAAAACTCCACACTTAGAAGAATTTCCAAGTGAAACCAGTCAATGTTAGCCTATAGAAGAAAATTCAAGTTACTGGTAAGTACGGTTAGAATTACTTTTCAGGATCAGTACTGGGCTGAAAGATGCAGCACTGGGTTCTCTCCTGATAACAGGTGAGTAAATCGGAATTCGTATTTCGGCTGATTTTAGAGGAATATTATAAAGTTCCAAAACTCCACACTTAGAAGAATTTCCAAGTGAAACCAGTCAATGTTAGCCTATGGAAGGAAATTCAAGTTGCTGGTAAGTACGGTTAAAATTACTTTTCAGGATCAGTACTGGGCTGAAAGATGCAGCACTGAGGTCTCTCCTGATAACAGGTGAGTAAATCGGAATCTGTATTTCGGCTGATTTTAGAGGAATATTTATAAAGTTCCAAAACTGCACACACTTAGAAGAATTTCCAAGTGAAACCAGTCAATGTTAGCCTATGGAAGGAAATTCAAGTTACCTGGTAAGTACGGTTAAAATTACTTTTCAGGATCAGTACTGGGCTAAAAGATGCAGCACTGGGTTCTCTCCTGATAACAGGTGAGTAAATCGGAATTCGTATTTCGGCTGATTTTAGAGGAATATTTTAAAGTTCCAAAACTCCACACTTAGAAGAATTTCCAAGTGAAACCAGTCAATGTTAGCCTATGGAAGGAAATTCAAGTTACCTGGTAAGTACGGTTAAAATTACTTTTCAGGATCAGTACTGGGCTAAAAGATGCAGCACTGAGGTTCTCTCCTGATAACAGGTGAGTAAATCGGAATTCGTAGTTCGGCTGATTTTAGAGGAATATTTTAAAGTTCCAAAACTCCACACTTAGAAGAATTTCCAAGTGAAACCAGTCAATGTTAGCCTATGGAAGGAAATTCAAGTTCCTGGTAAGTACGGTTAAAATTACTTTTCAGGATCAGTACTGGGCTGAAAGATGCAGCACTGAGGTTCTCTCCTGATAACAGGTGAGTAAATCGGAATTCGTAGTTCGGCTGATTTTAGAGGAATATTATAAAGTTCCAAAACTCCACACTTAGAAGAATTTCCAAGTGAAACCAGTCAATGTTAGCCTATGGAAGGAAATTCAAGTTCCTGGTAAGTACGGTTAAAATTACTTTTCAGGATCAGTACTGGGCTAAAAGATGCAGCACTGGGTTCTCTCCTGATAATAGGTGAGTAAATCGGAATTCGTAGTTCGGCTGATTTTAGAGGAATATTTATAAAGTTCCAAAACTCCACACTTAGAAGAATTTCCAAGTGAAACCAGTCAATGTTAGCCTATGGAAGGAAATTCAAGTTACTGGTAAGTACGGTTAAAATTACTTTTCAGGGTCAGTGCTGGGCTAAAAGATGCAGCACTGAGGTTCTCTCCTGATAACAGGTGAGTAAATCGGAATTCGTAGTTCGGCTGATTTTAGATGAATATTATAAAGTTCCAAAACTCCACACTTAGAAGAATTTCCAAGTGAAACCAGTCAATGTTAGCCTATAGAAGAAAATTCAAGTTACTGGTAAGTACGGTTAAAATTACTTTTCAGGATCAGTACTGGGCTCAAAGATGCAGCACTGAGGTCTCTCCTGATAACAGGTGAGTAAATCAGAATTCGTAGTTCGGCTGATTTTAGAGGAATATTATAAAGTTCCAAAACTCCACACTTAGAAGAATTTACAAGTGAAACCAGTCAATGTTAGCCTATGGAAGGAAATTCAAGTTGCTGGTAAGTACGGTTAAAATTACTTTTCAGGATCAGTACTGGGCTGAAAGATGCAGCACTGAGGTCTCTCCTGATAACAGGTGAGTAAATCGGAATCCGGATTTCGGCTGATTTTAGAGGAATATTATAAAGTTCCAAAATTGCAACACTTAGAAGAATTTCCAAGTGAAACGCAGTCAATGTTAGCCTATGGAAGGAAATTCAAGTTCCTGGTAAGTACGGTTAAAATTACTTTTCAGGATCAGTACTGGGCTAAAAGATGCAGCACTGGGTTCTCTCCTGATAACAGGTGAGTAAATCGGAATTCGTAGTTCGGCTGATTTTAGAGGAATATTATAAAGTTCCAAAACTCCACACTTAGAAGAATTTCCAAGTGAAACCAGTCAATGTTAGCCTATGGAAGGAAATTCAAGTTACCGGTAAGTACGGTTAGAATTACTTTTCAGGGTCAGTGCTGGGCTGAAAGATGCAGCACTGAGGTTCTCTCCTGATAACAGGTGAGTAAATCGGAATTCGTAGTTCGGCTGATTTTTGAGGAATATTATAAAGTTCCAAAACTCCACACTTAGAAGAATTTCCAAGTGAAACCAGTCAATGTTAGCCTATGGAAGGAAATTCAAGTTGCTGGTAAGTACGGTTAAAATTACTTTTCAGGATCAGTACTGGGCTGAAAGATGCAGCACTGAGGTCTCTCCTGATAACAGGTGAGTAAATCGGAATCCGTATTTCGGATGATTTTAGAGGAATATTATAAAGTTCCAAAACTGCACACTTAGAAGAATTTCCAAGTGAAACCAGTCAATGTTAGCCTATGGAAGGAAATTCAAGTTACTGGTAAGTACGGTTAGAATTACTTTTCAGGACCAGTACTGGGCTGAAAGATGCAGCACTGAGGTCTCTCCTGATAACAGGTGAGTAAATCGGAATTCGTATTTCGGCTGATTTTAGAGGAATATTTGCACAATGGTGAAGGGAGCGGGCGGGGCCTGAGGTGACATCTGTGCAAACGCGCCCCGTGGCGTGTTTTAAGTTGGGGGATTAAGTCCCCTTGAATCATGAGGGTCCCTGGGGGCCAACTAGCCCACCAGGAACCTCCAGTATGCACCAGGGGGCTGCGTTGCAGAGACGTGTACAGAGGCCACACCCCTTTTACACCTCTCTGCAACGCAGCTCTGTGGCACTTTCTGGACGTACCTGTTGGGCTAGTTGGCCCCCAGGGACCCTCAGGATTGAAGGGGATTTAATTCCCCATCTTCAAATGCGCCACGGGGCCTGTTTGCACACATGTCACCTGAAGCCCCGCCCCCTCCCTTCACCACTGTGCAAACGCGCCCGTGGCGCATTTTAAGTTGGGGGATTAAGTCCCCTTGAATCCTGAGGGTCCCTGGAGTCCAACTAGCCCACCATGTACCTCCAAAAGCGCCACAGAGCTGCGTTGCAGAGAGGTGTAAAAGGGCGTGGCCTCTGTACACCTCTCTGCAACGCAGCCCCTGGCGCATACTGGAAGTTCCTGGTGGGCTAGTTGGCCCCCAGGGACCCCCAGTATTCAAAGGGAAGTCGTTAAAGGAAGGGGGCGGGGCCTGCGGCACGATCGTTTAAATTTTTATTTTTTTTATTTTTTTTTGTAATGCTTTTTTTTGCCCAGGGGGTCCTTGTGGGACCCCCTGAGCAGACCTAGGGGGTCAGGGTGTTTCTACCCTGCCCCCTTTTTGCGCTTTGCACACTTGTTTCTGTGCCTCGGTTCTACTGAGGGACAAAATGGCTGCCAACACTTCCTGATTTGGAGTGTTGACAGCCAATTAGCATGCAGCTCGTGATCGGGAGGGTGCGCGAATCCGATGCGGCCATAGATATATATGTGATTTTCTTTTTGATTTTCTCAGGAACTACTGAGACGGATTTACACCATTTAACAAAAAGGGTTCTTTCTGAACCAAGAACTACCTCTTTGCCAAATTTGGTGTAATTCCATTCAGCAGTTCGGGCTGTAGCCGTGTCTAAAGTTTCCTATGGAAAAATGAATGGGGAAAACACGTTTTGGGACCCCCCTTTTTCTCGGCCCCGCTTGACGAATCACCCGAGACTTTCAGGGTAGGAGCGGACCGGAGCGGGCCATAAAGTTTGAAAATTTCGCGAAGATACGTCAACCGGCAAGAGAGTTATTTCAAATAGAATGTCGCGGATTTCCTATGGAAAATAGGTCCTAACTATAACTATCTACTGGCGACCGCCAGTAGATATATATATATATATATATATATATATATATATATATATATATATATATATATATATATATATATATATATATATTGTGTTACTATCCTTGTGGGGACTTGAGTGTGATAACACACTCATGCTGTGGGGACTTGATTGCAATTGCACTGTGGGGACCTGAACCCAAGTCCCCACAAGGCAATGTCTTGTGAATGATAAAAAATGACTTCAGGAACATCTGTGTCAATTTTTACAACTTTTTTAAAAAGTGCCTTGTGGGAACCTGTGTTTCACCAAGTGTGTTTATATTTTTGCTCGGCTCTGCCCCTGTAGACAGGAGACGGTACTGCAGTCCTAAACACACTTTGCATTTAAACACACTTTGCTCACCAGAAACACATACTAGCACCAGAAAGGACAGGCACTTCGAAGAAAAAGCTGCAAAACAAAAAAAAATTAAGAATCACTTAGGCTAAAACTAATGCATATGCCAATGCTTGTTAAGCTCTGCATGTACTGCCATGCCATTTTCCCACTTGTTCTGTAACTTCTCTGCTCGTCTCCAAATCAGAGCCATTTTAAGGCATGGGCAAAGTTGGCTAAATTAAAATTGCCACCCACTACTCATAATATACATGTTCAATTTGTAAAGAACACTTAACATCAATAATATTGTCTAAAACAAAATTACATTATGCGTTTTTCCCAGACATGCAGGATTTTTAAAATGTTTAATTGGGGAAGATAGAAAATTCAATGCAGCTTATTGCATCCACTGCAAAGCAGATACATTAAACACTAAATTCCATTCCACCCCTACAATATATTTTCTACTCCTTAAACAGGGAAATGTTTACAAGAACCTCCAAAATGTCTTTTAGCACGATTACTATTGAGAGAGTAGAAACCGAAAAGCAGCATTCAGAGCAGAACTTCAGGATGACCGCTCGTAGAAGTGCAAATGCGCGATTGTGCATTTCAAAAGGTTAATTAGCATGACAAGAGGCTAGTCCTGAAAACCCCGAAGACGGTGAAAGACAGGAAAAGCTTCCTGGAGGGGGATGGGCCCTTTGCAACAGAGCACACCTTGCTAAACTTGGTCTACAGAGAAGCAGCATGACATACAACTTGTTTGCCATGAGAATAGCAAGAAAGGGGCCCAACATCTAAACAGAGACTCTCCGTGATTATCGCTCAACCTCACTACAAATTTATAGTTACAAAAACAAAATGAAATAACATTTGCAGGCGCCATACAAAATTCAACGTGTGTTCCTACAATTACTCTGTTAATTATTGCATTCCAAACAAAACCATTCCCGAGCTGCACATGCGGCAGAGTTTGCGCTCTGTGAAAAGTTTGAAGGCGGAATGTTGGGAGGTGTTTGGATTCCTTTTTAGGTCTCGTGCCTAGCGTTGCAGTGCGCAGCACTGCTCGCGCAGCGCGAGACCTTTAGAAAGGGCTTCTGAAAACGACCCACACGCTCGTGCGTGTGGTTTTGTTTTCAGAAGCCCACATTGGCTGTAGCGTGCATTTTTTTCAAAAAAACGGCACAGGATTGGGCAAAGGCGGGCGCATGTCCCGCCTTCGCTCCTCCCATTCCCGACGGTGGCCAGAACGCGCAGCAGCACGCGTTCGCCTCGCTGCCGCGCTCCTTGGCCCTTGCTCCTCTGTGGTGCGCGCGCACCACTGGTTTCGCGTTCGGCTCCTCTGTGGTGCGCGCGCACCAGGTTTCTATTCCGTGCTTGTTTAAAAACATAGCACACAATTTGTGCATTTGTAGACAGTGTGGCATACAATTTGCTCATTTTTTCAATAACAACCCTTGCCTTTGGCTGCCAGGTATACGTATAATTGGACGCGACGCGTGTTGCATTTAAATAAAACCGTCATTTTGGAGCGGAGTGTGGTTTCTAAAATTATAGCCTTTTACAGATTGAAAATGCGCGTTCCTTCCATCTCGGTTTGGCGCCCTTTGCCAGAGCACTCTCATTTCTCAAGGCCCTGCTGCGCATTCAGCACTAATCCCAGCCCTGCCCCAGACCTCCCGATCCCTCGGCATTTACAAGAGGAATTAAATGCAGAGCCGAGCCGATCGTCGCGTTTGTTGTTTTCGCAGGAATGCAAACAGTGCAGCAGCCTTCAGGAACAAAGAACATGGCTTTCGGGTAGCATCGACTCAAAACCTTGTACAGTGAGGCGCCATTCTCTCTTCACAGGATACAGTTGCCAGAAATTATTGCGAAATCATACGGATAAATATTGTTTCGTTATGTTTTTTAAAGTTATTTGTAAAGTAAAGAGCGGTTCTGTCCTGCCGCCATTTCAAAGCGCCTTGCTACAGGAGCCAGCGCAGCACGCCAGCACCGCTCTTTGACGCTTTGTACCCAGGCAACAAAAACCACCGACCACAGGAGACCAAGATAAGAAGGACTAGCAGGACACATGAGGCGAGACTCGCATGCAATGAACGGGGGTTCAATGGACAGTGCCTTGGAGGCAAAACAGCAGTGCTTAATTTGTAAAAAAACAACAACAAAAAAAACCCAATAGGTTCTTGGGTCCTTATAAGGAGGCCACTGCAGTTTGTACCAGCTATTGCCCCTGCCAGCGCTGTCAGTGACAGTACTAGCACGTTTAGTAACCATCACACTCCTACAAGTGTGACAAATCAGACTATTCCAGGCCTCCTAAAACTATAATAATGGCTTGGGTGGCACGAATTACACATTTTCAATGTATACTAAATTATTAAACAACTGTTGTGCTGGTTTCAAAGTTAGACAAACAGCGCCACCATGTGGTGGAATGTAACAAGTGCCAGTGTTGCCAATTAACTGCCTGTGCCGAGCAGCGCAGACCACTGGCTCGAATTAAGCACTGACAAGGGACATTGTAACACAGATTGTTAGTGACAGATGTTGGTTCACAAGGGTTAACTTCTCTGTGCACAGTGTCCTGCCACTGCCTGCCTCTCTCTGCCTCCCTGTCTCTGCGCCTATGCATGACTCAATGCAGGTTTCTGTTCTTGTTATTGCCTGTGCCTCTACCTGTGCCCTGCTCTTGCTGTGTCACTCTTTAGCAATATGGGCACAGACCAAGAGTTACTCAAAGGAATTGCTAGGTATAATGAAGAGTTACACAAATAAAACTTGTTAAACAACGATACTATTAACAGATAAACAATTTAAGGTCCAAACTGATTTCATAAAAACAAAAATATGCAGAGCAAACGTTAATTAGGGAACAATTGATGTAACCATTCTCATGACGAAGAGAGCAACCATTACCATGAGCTGCTATGGAGTTCATAAGTTGATAGGAAAGGTAAGAATAATTAGGAACGTATTTCAGTGGGACTTTTCTGTGAGATCTTAGTAAACAAGCATTTGCAATGCAATAGGTCTCGCATTATTAAAGTTTGAGCTATTGGTGTTGCATTATTTAGCAATGCCAATAGCTCAAACTCTAATAATGCGAGACCTATTGCATTGTAAATGCTTGTTTATATTTTTAACAAGTTATTCTTCTCGAGACAATATTGACTAGCTATGTTGGAGAATGCACACAATAAACTACCCTTTCCTTTCGGAAAACATTGCTCTTACTGAACAAAAGTGTGGCGAAAATAAAATGAGCGTAATACAAGGCAAATGGGGAAGAAAGAGAGAAGACGAATGGAGACAAGGAGGAAAAGGGAATCGTAGAAAAAAGTACATGGAGAGGAATAAGAGGAGGAGGGAGTTGGAAAAGCAGGAGAATCAGGGCTATCACTGAGGGGAGATGAAAGTGCAGACAATGAAAAATAGGATCAGCTGAGAGAGGTATGCGCAAAATCGAAATTAAAAGAAAGAAGCAGCTACAGGAAACATGCAGTGCTGGCAAGCAAATAGCTGGGCAGAAAGGTAGGGAAAGCAAGAGCTTCTGAAGGAAATAAAGATACAGGGACTAACGAGGGGAGAGGGGCATACAGGAAAAATACAGGGAGGGCAGGAACTGCTGTAGAAAGAGGAGCAGTTAAGGAAAACACCTGGAGAGCAGCGCAATTTCGCAAGGGTCTGTCCCTTGTCCAATGCGAGTAGATATTCAAGTCCTAACTTTTTTTTTCACTGTGACACGTGGTCTCAAGGCCAGCTTTTAGGGTGGTGCAACCGGTGCAGCTGCACCTGACGCTGACCATAGCCAGTGCTGCTTTAGAATGAACTTATGGGTTTAAAAGCACCTACTGCAGAGTTCCTTGTGTGTCCAGACATTTTCAGCTAACAATAAAAATGTCAGGATATCATTGGTGATTAATGTTTCTGCTATAGAGAGAGACTGGACATTTTTCTAGTGACAGTTTTGACTCATAAAAAAGAAGTGCAGAATGTTAATATGCCAGCTGCAAAGAGCGTGTACCATGCAGATCACAGAACAATCTTTTATGTGTATAGCTCAGTGGGTTACTGCTTTTGTCACAGAGAACTGTTTGTTACTTGTAGTTCACAAGTTATAATCCTAACATAGCACAGTGATCTATGAACTGTCATTAAAGAGTTGCATGCAAAGTGCACAGTATACGTTACAATGTTATAGGCCTTATCCCCGGTCTTTCATTATCCTAATGTTGCTAAAAATGGGTTTATTTGGATAGAAATACATTCTTATTAGTAAAACCAACCCCAAGCAATTTGGTACATTTTAAAGCCTGAGTTTGTGCTTCTCTAGGCCAAAATCTTAAAGTAAACTGCCTACAAGTATGGATGAAGTGATTCCTACACCTTTTAATCCTCATTGCCTTCTGTAACGTTTTCTATAGATTGGTTTACACACGTATCATTCATTGTCCCAGTATAATGTGTGTGTGATGAAAAGTGCTCTGAAACCCTACTTTGGTATGAGTAGTGCTATAAAACAAATAAAATGTATGTGAAAGCAGTGGCGGCTCTTCCGCTTAAGTGGAGAAGCGTCATCCCACTGCTTTTCTCAGTGTAAGAAAATAAAAAATAAAATGATAATAACTGATATTATCATTTTATTTGTTCCTGCTGCAGCGTCCTGGAGGGGTGGGGCGGTTTTGCTTTGCTGACAGAGCAGGGGAGGAATGGTTTGGACTCCCTAAGTGTGCATGAATGTTTGGCTGGCCGTCTCGGACCGGCCAAACATTCATGCCCACTTAGCATGTTCTCAACCCAGGCTGCATTACAGCCTGGGTGGAGAACATGCCCAGACTCCCATTCCCTGGCTGAGCGCCGAACCACGGCATTCAGACCAATCACAATGCTTCATTGCAGTGTTGTGATTGGCGATGGGGAACCTGGGAGCTCGGATGCTTCCTGCCTTCTGTTTGCACTGGAGAAGCCAGGAAAAGGATGGAGGAGAGGCAGCGGCCAGCCAGCTGGACGGCCGGCCAGTAGGTGAATTTTTACACCTCCTCCTTCCCCTCTTCCCCCCTCTCTGCCCCACTGCTGCTTCCCGGTAGCAGCCACCACTGTGTGAAAGAGCGGCTATGGAGATGTGAGGGGCACTGTTGAGGGAGGTAGTGAGGCGATCTGTGGAGAAGGAGGTCATGGAGGGAGGAGGTGCCAAAAAAGGTTTTCGCACTGGGCACTACCAGCGAGAAATCCAGCCCTGTGCGGTCCAGCGTTTGGAATGTGAAAAAGGGTTCAAGGTGCAAAACATGCCAGCTGCTGCATTGATTTAGAGGCACCTAGCTGTGCTGTGTTACTGGGAAAGGGCAAGAATACGCCATATTTATTGCAATACTGTGCATTCCTGTCCTTTCCCCTGCACTGGTGCAAAATGAGCTGCCTAGCGCCAACACAGTCACCCTTGCACCATGGTGCAAGGGTGCCTGCTTTGCATACAGGATTACCTGCACACTTAAGTGCCAAACCAAAGGGTAAGGATTTGCCACCTATATTCTAATTCAGTGGTCATGCATGGATGAAATAGGATGGATTTTCGTCATTTCAAGTGTATTCCCAGATAAGCATAAATCTCTCAATTTCTTCTGGGTGCACCAGGATCTGCTGAGTAAGGTCGCTCATACTTAGCAAAGCATTAGCTACTTATACCGAATTCAAACGTTTGGTAAGTCCAGTGTTACAGGAATTATGTGGCAGAGATAATCACATTATGTAGCAAATTTGACTAAATGATGCAGCAAGAAAATGTAAATTATACTGTGTAATACAACATATTTTGTGGCAGATACCTCCTTATTTTATCATGTTTATACATGATAACACTATCTGGCAAATATTTGACCTCATTAATATCAACCTATCACCTGAACAAAGCAGTTTTCAATTGAAAGATGGCCAGTTAATCTTTGTAAATGACCTGGCATTGTGTGGCAACATGTTTGGCAGCATTTTTAATAACTTTTGAATTGTTTCAACTACAAACAGTTTTTTGATAAAATCTGCAAAGTTTGCAGTAGATGATGGATTATGTGGCAAGTGCAAAAAATGTATAGCTATGCGGAAAAGGCTGTAGCCGTAGAATCATCTAGTTTTGCTGACCCTGGTTATGCCTCATCCCACCTAATTCCTTCTGATATTACACCCAGATTTTTCCAACGCAAATAGGATCTGGTGACAGAGTGTACACTCTCCAGTATCACACTCCACCTGTCACCTATGAGATATGCCTATGACAGTTTTGAACCATTTTACTGGCTCTGTATGCAACAGACAGATCCAGGTATATATAATGACGCTGAATACGATGTATAGAGACATACAATGGCCTTATTGCTATAGAGACACAAATTATGCAGCCTCCATATTCACAAGTTGTACACCCTGTAAATAGAGCGTGATCTATTTTCAGGACGTACTAGGTACGCAATAGGCACCTTATTTCTCTTTGCGCACCTCTGAATGTTGGGGTATAATGCACTACCAACACATTATGCCATATTCCGAGTCCTGCTAATAGTGCACATGCACTATTTAACTGCACTAAGTTTGACCTGGCAAAAATTTGCCACTGGTATGTAAAATGAATGAGGAGGGGTGTCTGTAATGCCACACACCAGCTCATAATTTTTGAAATATACTCTGATGGTGCTAGCAGCTTGTGCTGTGAGGAGAGGTTTTTAACAATAATCAGTGGAAATGATGTGTCCGTGATAAAGTTCCCTAAAATGTAGTTGAAAATATTGAAGAAATGTTTGCCTGTTCTCCAATACTACATGGAGAGGTCTATATCAAGGTCTAAATTGGGTGGTAAATCTCTGCAGCGCAAATGCTGGTTCTTATCACAGTTAACAGATTGTGTTCATAGGTAAATTGAAGTTCATATACCTAGCAAGCACAATGGGCATTCAACTTTCAATAAGCACAAAGTATTAAGATGGGTCTGAAAAGAGGGGCACAGATTTACTAACATTTTCTGTTTGGCTTGTGTCACCTTTTTTTGACGCAAACCTGATGCAAAATGGGGTGTTGGGATTTACTAAGGCACGCAAAGAAAGCCCAATTTATGTGGCCTTGCATGGTTCAGTAAAAAAAAAAAAACAACGCAGGGCACAGCATTGCACTGCCTTGCATTACCTTTTATTGGGGTGCTGTTCCATGGGTGGACCATGGGCAGTTCCGTGCGTCCGCTCATGGACTTTGAGGCAAATTTGGTTACTAAAGTCTGTAAACCTTGTTTTGCTCCAAAAGGTGCGCCAACCCAAAGCTGGTGTAAGGAGGAGAAATATTTTTATTTCTCATCATTATTACCTCTTTGGGTGTGTACCACATTCTAACACAAAAACTATTTGGACCACAATGCAGGCACCCTGGCATCGTTGCGCAAGGGTGCCTGTGTTGGTGCTATGCTGCCACAAGTGCTCCAGCGCAAGGAGAGAGCAGAAGTATGCCATATTTTTGTAAATATGCTGTAATTCTTCTCTCTCCCTTTCACTAACGCAGTGCAGCAAGGTCTCTTGCTGCATCGCCTTGCGTGATAGTTTAGTAGATGCGGGCCTGAGGGTGTGCAAGTGTTTCAAGTGAAACTGAAATTTTTGGAAAATGAAGCAGAATTAAGTGCTAGTACACAAAATGCCAACCCGTCATTCAGCACTATGAGTCAGATGTACAAAATTCTTATTTTGCATTTCCTAAATAGTGATTCCCACCTATGGGCCAATTAGTAAATGGTTTGCATTTCTCAAATTGTGATTTCCTAATAGGAAATCGCAATTTAGGAAATACAAACCCAAGAGTGCCTCTGGGCTTAAGGACCCCCTGGAGGGACCCCATATTTCGTCGTGCACATGTACCCTAAGGGCATATGTGCGCTTCATGTCACATTAAAATATGCATTTTTAAATGCATTTTTTCATTTGCACATGGTTACCATTGACTTTAAGTCAATGGCAATGGCATTTCCTAAATGCCCAGTTTGCATTTAGGAAATGCTTTGTACATGCGCTTTAGGAATTGCAAATAAGTAATCCCTATTTGCATTACCTAAATCGCGGTCACAATTTGCGATTTCCACCTGGTAGAAATCGCAAATTGCAACCGGTTTTTGGCCTTTGTACATACGAAAAGGCTATTTTGCATTTCTTAATGGCCGAAATTGCAATTTGGCCTGTTAAGAAATGCAAAAAGCTTTCATACATCTGTCCCTATATCTCAGCTAAAAAAACAACCTCATGTCAACTTTTGATGAAAGGATGAATTTTACGCTAAAAAAGCATGGAAAACACAATTGATACGAGCAACAACTGCTCATGTTCTGGTTGTTCACATTGGTCCAGCACTGCTGTGCTATAATTTTGCTGTAGATTATTTACATGTGATGGCATAAATTCTGGAATTTCGAAATTACACAAATGTACCTCATCCACCCGGGGCTGTTGGCAAATTCAGGGGATAGGCACATGCAGCCCCTATCCCCTAGCCGCAGTAGTGACCCAGGGACCCCTATTCCCTGGGGCTGTTATCAATTTGATGTGAGGGGGGAATGCAGTCCCCTTCCTGATGCTAGTTTGGCCCCAGAGACACCATCCCCTGTTCTCCCAGGACACTGCAGTTTCCTGCTCAGGAGAGTGCAAGCCCGGTATAGTGCAGCAGCCCCCCCCCCCGCAACATCAATAAAAAAACACACACTGTAAGTCCCCAGGGTTATTAAAACCACAACCCTGGGAGAACATACCATGTTTTTTTTTAAAACACTCCAAGCAAGAGCTGTATGCTCTTGAACTGGAGTTCAGGGACCCCTTGTGGTGTGTTTTATGGATTCAATTTGTTGCCTGAAATGAGTTAAAAAAAAGACTCAACGACATTGTGATTTTTTTTTTACAAAGACAATAGGTCTGCTTTATGTATATTAGTATGCTAACCTTATGATAAAGCCAATATGCCCATTTTTTATATTTTGGTGTTCTGACCCATACAGAGTATTGGCTTTGTCATAAGGTAAGCATACTAACATACATAAAGCAGACCTACTGTCACTTTGTGTGAAAGTGTGTGAACGAATATAAATGTCATGTGGCAGGAATATACATTATGATGTGTAAATGTTCATTTTTGATAGTATGTGAAAATAGTATAAGTAGTGTTAAACTTATAACTTTTTAAAAATGTACTTATAGATTGTGCCATGTTATACCGTGGTAAGTTCTCGGTATACCACGGTACATGGGGCTGAGAAGTTATGTTATGTTATGTTATGTTATAAGAATTTTATAAAGCGCTCGTACACCAATTGGTTTCATGGCGCTGTCTAGGAGGATGAATTTGGCCTGCTGTCCGGCTAAGTAGCTGTCTGAAAGGGTAAGCCGATAGTTCATTCGTAAGCCTGGATGAACAACCATGTTTTAAGTGACTTTCTAAAACTCAGTAGGTCGATGCTGGATCTGATTTCCAGGGGGATAGAGTTCCACAATTTAGGGGCCAACGTGGCAAACCTGCAGCCACCTAGGCGCTTAAGTTTAAACGTTGGACGTTCAGAAGTTGGAGGTGAGCTGAGCGTAGGTTGCGAGAAGGGATGTAGCGGGAGATCAGGCTGTCCATGAAATTTGGGCTTTGACAAGACAAGGATTTGAACAGCAAGCAGCCCGTTTTGAAGGCGCAACGTTGGAGAATAGGTAGCCAGTGTAGCTTCTTTAGAAGGGGGGAAGCGTGTTGCCACCTGGGTTGCCTATAGATCACTCTGGCCGCTTGATTCTGGATCATCTGTAGCTTTTAGAGAGATAGAGTGGGATACCAAGGTAGATAGCGTTAGAGAAATCAAGGCGTGATAATACCAAGGCTATCACCACCTGAATTAAGGCTTCATGGGTAAGAAGTCTACTTATTTTCCTGATCTTGCGCAGCTGGAGGAAAGAGGCGGAGACCACAGAGCCGACATGAGTTTTTAGCGTGAGATCACTGTTTATGATGACTCCCAAGCTTTTAACAGAGTTGGCCGGAATCGGTGGGGGCCTAGTTCGTTAGGCCAATAGTGTGGGCCCCATGCATTTATGCCGCCACTGGTCAGGACTACTTCGGTTTTACCCGGGTTCAGTTTTAAATGGTTGCAGCCCATCCAGTGGCAGATAAATTGCATAGTAGACTGAAAGTTAGAGATAGACTGAGGGGAATTATCAATGGTGAAAAGTAGCTGCAGATCGTCAGCATAATTAAATGTGACAGTATTCCTTTCTCTTAGGGATCGTAACAGCGGGAGCAGGTAGAGATTGAAAAGGTGTGGCGATATCGAAGATCCCTGTGGGACACCACAAGTGATTTCCAGTTTAGGGGCCGTAAACTGACCAGTACGGACTGCCTGGGAGCGGTCTTTCAAATAGGAGTTGACCCAACTAAGGGCTGGACCTTGAAGGCCTGTCTCCTCGACACGGTCCAACAAGATACTGTGGTCGACCGTGTCGAAGGCGGCCGAGAGGTCCAGTAGAACCAGAGCCTGGGGGATGGTTCTATCTGCCTTTTCCCGGAGGGAGTCAAGTATCGTTAGTATGACCATCTCCGTAGAGTGTGCTGGCCTAAATCCGGCTTGGTGGGGATCAAGAAAGTTGGAGTTTTCTAGGAAGGCCGATAGACATTTAGCCACATGTGCCTCCAGCACCTTAGCTAGGTACGGGAGCAGGGAAATAGGGCTGTAGTTAGATGGTGTCTGTGGGTCAGCGCCAGGTTTTTTTAAAAGGGGGACCACAATTGCCTCCTTGAAAGCTTTAGGGACCTTGCCCTGGGATAGCGAGTTATTCAAAAGGTCCATAACAGGCTTAGGGTTAGCTGACAGTACCGTTTTTAGCACGTGAGGGGGACAGTGATCCTTTGGGGATCCAGATCTGATTTTGGAGAGCAGATCACAGAATGTCTCAGTGTCCAGAGTGAAGAAGGAGAAGTGAATATGTGATTGGATAATGGCTGTGTTTACTAAAGGTAAAAGGCAGCCATATCGTTTTTATCACAGTTTTGCTGTGTTCTGCATTGTGCTATGTTCTGGGTTAGGGTCTTATTTATAGGTAATTATTAAGTTTCATTCTGGACGCCGGCGGGAGGGCGGCACTGATCTTGCTCGACCTGTCAGCGGCGTTCGACACGGTCCCGCATTCACTGCTTCTTACACGGCTTGCCGAGATTGGTGTCTCTGGCACGGCCTGGGGCTGGCTCAGGTCCTTCTTAGAAGGACGGGTGCAGCAGGTTTGGCTTCCACCGTCCTTTTCCTCCCCCAGACAGTGACCACAGGTGTCCCCCAGGGGTCTTCCCTTAGTCCGCTCTTATTTAACATTTACGTTACTCCTCTGGTCTACTTGGCGGAGGAGTTGGGGGCTAAGGTTATGGCCTACGCTGATGACACCCAGCTTCTCTTCACATGGGGAAAAAACATGGACTCAGTTTCCTCAGCCAAAAACTGTTTGTCCTCGGTCTTCAAGTGGCTTGCCGCCGCACAACTCAAGTGCAATGAAGAGAAGTCGAAGATTCTCCTCTTTGGGAAATTTCCCCTTAATTTTAGGGAAACGCTTTGGCCACCTGAGTTCCCTCTGCCTACTTCAACAGGGAAGTCCGCTAAGAACCTGGGGGTATGGTTTGAGGAGAACCTCTCCTTCTTCACTCAGGTTAAGAAGCTTGCCGGCACGTGTTTCGGTCTTCTTAAAACCTTAAGGAAGTTTCTTCCTCTCCTTCCTAGGGCTGCGAAAGAAACAGTCATTCGCGCTCTCATTTTATCACAGCTGGATTATGCCAATGCTCTTTATGCTGGCATTCCGGGCTACTTGTTGAAGAAGCTTCAAGTGGTCCAAAATGCGGCTGCCAGACTTCTCCTTGAGATCTCTTCTAGAAGTAGTGTGAGACAACATCTACGCTCACTTCACTGGCTTCCCGTGGCAGAACAGGTTACGTTTAAATCCTTAGTTATTGCCCTCCACTCGCTCCACGGCTGTGGCCCTACCTACCTGCAAAAACGGTTCTCCTTTTATGCCCCTTTGAGACAATTGCGCTCTACGTCTCAACTTTTAGCCCAGGTCCCCCGCTTTAAATGCCAGAGGCTAGGTGGCTGCTCCCTTGCCCGCAAAGCCACCGTGGCATGGAACGCTCTTCCTATTTCTCTACGGAACACTCAGTACCCTTTAGTTTTTAAGAAGAATCTGAAAACGTACCTCTTTGTTTAACTGTCAGGCCCCCACCCCTCTTGGTCCCGCGCCGGGACACTCTCGAGTATCTGTGCGCGTTATAAAATAAAATAACATAACATAACATTGTTGTTCACGCTCTAGTACCACTGTATTAAAGTGGTCATAGGTGGAGATTTGTATTTGTAAATTTTTATATATTTTAATAGCAGTTTAGGGTGAACTGCACTTTTTTTAAAGTAGCGCGATAATATGTAGGTACATGAATAATATTAGCATTAATAATAATAATTGTAAAAACATATAACACAATTAGGTAAATAAATAGAAATAATATAAAAATATACATTTCAAATAAAAATAGATTTTTTAAATAAGAAACATAAAAAGATATGTAATTTAAAAAATATAACAGCAGTTAAAAAACAGCAAAAATTCGTTATTTAACTCCAATTAAAATAAAAGTAGGAAAAGTGATACACTTGAAAGGGGTTGCATTTACTATTCCCACTCCAATGTAAACAAAATCAGGGAAACTATTGGACTTCAGATGAGTTAGATTAACTATTCCCACTCCAGTCTTAGCAACAGTACAGAAAGGTTTGGATTTCGGAGAGGTTAGATTTACTATTCCCACTTTAATTTAAGCAACCTAAGGAAAAATGTAGGACTTCAGATAGGCTTCATTTACTAGCCCACTCCAATCTAAGCAACATTATGGAAAGTATTGGACTTCAGAAGGGTTGGAATTACTATTCCCACTCTGATCTAGGCAACAGTAGGGAAGGTGTTGGATTTAGGATGGATTAGAGTTACTATTCCCACTCCAATCTAAGCAATAGTAGGGAAAGTGTTGGACTTCAGAGCAGTTCAAATTTACTATTTCAATTCCACACTAAGCAAAATCAGGAAAAGTCTTGAATTTTGGAGTTTAGATTTACTATTTCCACTGCAATGTTAGCAACAGCTGGAAACGTGCTGGACTTCAGAGGTATTAGATTTGCTATTCCCACCCCAATATATACAACAGAAGGAGAAGTATTGGACTTAAAGGGGGTTAGATTTAGTATTCTAACCCCATCCTAAGCAACAGTAGGAAAAGCATTGGATTTTGAAAGGGTTAGATTTACTATCCCCACTCCAATTAAGCAACAATAAGGAAAGCATTAGATTTGGATGGGCTAGATTTACTATTTCCACTCCAGTCTAAGCAACGGTAGGGAAAGTGTTGATTTAAAAAATATTTAAATACCTAAAAACATAAAATGATTAACTATGTTTAAACAAAAAAATATATTTGTATACATTTAAATAAAATGTACAATTTAGTATAAATATACAAAATAAATGTATGACTAAATGAAATATTTAAATAAACATACATAGAATTCACTTCTCTCACTACTACTGAAAAAAACACAAACACTGATAAGATAAATTAAAATATAAATAAAAAATACGAATTAAAATAAACTAAATAAAGGAAACATATAAAGATTATAAATAATATAAACTTGTTTATAAACATTCTTAATTATTTCTTACATAGTCTAAATAAAACAATTGTACATATTAAATATTCAAGGAAGATATTATATAATGATTTCTAAATTAAATATTTAAATAATATAAAAATCTATAAAGAAAAGCATTTTAATTTAAATAATTTCTCACCCTATTCCCCTACAAATTGAACAACATGCTACTAAATTATAGATGATTAACTATACTATACAAAATATAAATTAGAAATCAAAAATTAAACCCAAATACATAAAAGAACAATTAAACAATTAAAACATTTACATAATAACGAATTAAATATTTAATTTAACTTGTATTACCTAATATTAAAAAATAATTATTTAAAATGTAATTAACTTCCCACCATGTGCCCCTACAAACCCAATACCCCACTACTAAATTTCAAACTACTAATTACATTTAAAAATTGTAATTGCACATTTAAAATTACAAACTGCATTTAAAAAAAGACAACTATACTAATATTATTAGTATATATATATATATTACTATAGAAATGGATATTTGGATTAGACTTAAGAACTAATGAGTTTACATTTAGATTGTCATTTTGTATTTTTGTTTTAGTTTTATTTCTATTTTTATAATTATTTTTTCTCACTAGTTTTGGGTAAAGTAATTTTGATTGTAAATAGTGGTTGAGTATAGAGAACTACAGTAACCAGAATGCCCAGCAACACACTGCAGGAAGTGATGTCATAGTTTGTCATGAATAGTTTGTTTTAAAAAAAAGAAAAAAATGCGGTAAATGTTGATTTACTAACCTCGTGAACAAGATCTTTGTCAAGATCGAAACGCGTAGAGGATTGCTGGAATGCTGGAATGCTGAATAAGAGGATTGCTGGAATGCTGGAATGCTGAATAAATCACAGCTTTATAAACTATTAAGCTGTATTTGCTTCGATTTTGTGAGTGCGAGCGGATTTGTCTCAATTGGGAGACGCTGGATGTAATATATATATATATATATATATATATATATATATATATATATATATATATATATATATATATATATATATATATATATATATATATAATCTACTGGCGGTCGCCAGTAGATAGTTATAGTTAGGACCTATTTTCCATAGGAAATTCACAACATTCTATTTCAAATAACTTTGGCGCCGGTTGACGAATCTTCGCGAAATTTTCAAAACTGATGGGGGTGCTCCGGTCCGCTCCTATCCTGAAAGTCTCGGGGTGATCTAGTCTAGTGGGGGCCGAGAAAAAGGGGGTCCCAAAACGTGTTTTCCCCATGCAATTTTCCATAGGAACCTTTAGTCGCAGCTACAGCTCGAACTGCTGAATGGAATTACACCAAATTTGGCAAAAAGGTAGCCCTTGGTTCAGAGTCGTGCCTTTTGGTTAAATGGTGTAAATCCGTTCAGTAGTTCCTGAGAAAATCAAAAGTAAAATCACATATATCTATGGCCGCGGGGGATCCGCGCACCCTGAGCGCACCCTCCCGACCACGAGCTTCATGCTAATTGGCTGACAACACTCCAAACCAGGAAGTGTTGTTGGCCATCTTGTGACTCAGTAGAACCGAGTCACAAGAAAACAGGGGAAAAAAATGTGCAAAAGAAGCGAAGGGGGCAGGGTAGAAACCCCCTGAGCCCCTAGGCCTGCACAGGGGGTCCCACAAGGACCCCCTGGGCAGAAAAAAGCATTTTTTTTAAAAATCACGGTGGGATGCGCGCCGGATACGCGGATCCCGCCGTGAATAAAAAAAAATCGAAGCGCGGTTTCCCGCGCTTTGAGGATATTTTGCCCCCGGGTGGGCCAAGTCCCGGGGGCATGCGGGGGGTGGGTTTATATTTTAGGGGGGGCCTCTAAGGTCCCCCAAGCCCCGGGGACCACCCCCCGGGGCTTCAAATAAATAATGCTGGCGGGGCGGCACACGGCCCCCCGCAGCCCCAGGGACCGCCACCCCCGGGGCTATTTTTAAAAAATAAATAAATAACCTGTGTGGGGGGCTCCAGCCCCCACACGCCCGGGACCGCCACCTCCCCGGGGCACTAGTAGTTTAAATTCGGGGGTCCGTAATGGACCCCCGGCCCCGAGGATCACCACCTCCCGGGGCTGTGCAATTGTTGGGAGGGGGCCGTGCGGCCCCCTCCTGGAGCCTGTGGTGGCTCTGGGGACCGCCACCCCCAGGCCGGCTCCTGCAGTGTCCCGGGTGCCTACCCCGGGACACTGCTGTTTGCAATGGCAGGACGGGAGCCGCGCGGCTCCCGTCCTGTCATTGCAAACTTGCTTGCTTCATTGAAGCGAGAGCAGGAAACCTGCTCTCGCTTCAATGAAGCAAAGCAGATTGCTTTCCATAAGGGGAGCTGCATGTCAGCAGCTCCCCTTATGGAAAGCATGCCGGCTCCCGCAGGACGCGGGGAGCCGGCGGGACCGTGCGAGGATTGGGGACCCCCCCACGGTCCCCAACGAGTGGCCAGGCCCCGGGGGATGGGGTCCACGGGGCCATTAGTGGCCCAGGAGGGGGGCCATGCAGCCCCCCTCCCCAAAAAGAAAATTAAAAAAAAAAAAAAAAAAACGTAAAGATGGGGATGGGATGGGGTCCCCGGGGCCTTAAATGGCCTGAGGGGGGCCACGCAGCCCCCCTCCAAATATATATATTTTTTTAAAAAGAGGGCATGCCCCGGGGGATGGGGTCCCCGTGGCCAATAGAGGCCCAGGGAAGGGGGGCCACGCGGCCCCCTTCCCGTTTAAAAAAAAAAAGGAAATCCTCAGGCCCTGGGGGATGGGGTCCCCGGGGCCAAAAGTGGCCGAGGGAAGGGGGGCCACGCAGCCCCCCTCCCATAAAAAAAAAGGAAAGAGAAAAAAAAAGACCGACATCGTGCCGGAGGCCCCGCCCCCTCCCTGCAGCAGTCTGCATACGCGCCTCCTGGCACGTTGTAAGAAGGGGAAGTAATTCCCCTTGAATACTGGGGGTCCCTGGGGGCCAACTAGCCCACCAGGAACCTCCAGTATGCGCCAGGGAGCTGCGTTGCAGAGAGGTGTTCAGAGGCCACCCCCTTTTTACACCTCTCTGCAACGCAGCTCTGTGGCGCTTTTGGAGGTACATGGTGGGCTAGTTGGACTCCAGGGACCCTCAGGATTCAAGGGGACTTAATCCCCCAACTTAAAACGCGCCACGGGGCGCGTTTGCACAGTGGTGAAGGGAGGGGCGGGGCTTCAGGTGAAATGTGTGCAAACAGGCCCCGTGGCGTGTTTTAAGATGGAGAATCAAACCCCTTCAATCCTGAGGGTCCCTGTGGGCCAACTAGCCCACCAGGTACGTCCAGAAAGCGCCACAGAGCTGCGTTGCAGAGAGGTGTAAAGGGGCGTGGCCTCTGAACACCTCTCTGCAACGCAGCTCCCTAGCGCATACTGGAGGTACAGGGTGGGCTAGTTGGACCCCAGGGACCCTCATGATTCAAGGGGACTTAATCCCCCAACTTAAAACGCTCACGGGGCGTGTTTACAGTGGTGAAGAGAGGGGACGGGCCTGATGTGACAAGTTAGTTAGTTAGTTTTAATCCCCCTGCCCTATTATGTACTAGGGACTTACAGAGGAGGTCATGCTAATCACATGGGTACCCCAATGCATAGTGTTCCCTAGTGTATGTAGGTGTTTTCACTGTATTCTAAGTGTCTTTTAGCATAGCACTGCCTCTAGGCCTGGTTAGTCAGAGCCAGTTAACACTAGTACCCATCTGAAAAAGTTGTGGGCATAGGATGATTTTGCAACAAGGCCTCTTTCTGCTCCTCTGTTGGTTCTTTCTGCACATCTTGCTTCTTCCTGCACTTTTCTTCGTCTTTGTGGACTTCTGTTGCTTGTTTGTGCATTTCTTTTGCTTCTTTCTGTGCGTTTTTTCTTCGTTCTTCACATGTCCTACCTCTGTAGGCATAGTTAGAAATTAGCATTTAAAAAACCTTTGAAATTCATTGAAAAAACCATAGGTTTCAGGTACGTTATAGTTAGAAATTAGCATTTAAAAAACCTTTGAAATTCACTGAAAAAACCATAGGTTTCAGGCACGTTATAGTTAGAAATTAGCATTTAAAAAACCTTAGAAATTCACTGAAAAAACCATAGGTTTTAGGGAAAGTTATAGTTAGTTGGACATTTCACTCGTACAAAACCATAGAAATTCCCCCGTTATAGTTAGTTCAGCTAACTATAACTCGCGCCCCCGCAATGCACTGCTGATGACGTCACATATTACATCACTCATGACATGGTCAGTGACATCACTGATGACATCACTGATGACATCCCTGATGACATCATCCATGTGATAATTTGATGCATCTTCTCACACCCTAATATAACCTTTGATACACCCACTCTAAATTACAGACTGCCTCTCAAAACCATAGACACTCCAACACCAATAACTACATACCCACTCACTGATTCTTAGGTTTACACACACATCCACTCACTCACCCGTACAGTCACTCATACTTATGGTCACTCAGTACAGGACTATCATATGCACTCATACTATTAGATAGACACTCACACACTGCCACTCATCCATAGAGGTACTCATACACCTAGTCAGTCATGCAAATAATTAATCACACTCCCATTTACTCACCTATACAGTTATACACACCAGCTCACTTACTCATACAAATACTAGCACATTCTTACGCTCCTATGCAATCACTGATGCAAGCACACACTCATCCATATAGCCACTCTCACTCTCACAATCACACACTCTCACTTATAGCCATTTATATACTCCAACACACATATATACTGCCTTTCACATATGTAGTTACTCACACATGTACCACTGAGATATACATTCAATCACTAACACACCCATACACACACTCACCCACCCATACAGTCCATCACAGACACACTCTTGAAACCATGCACCCAGTGAATCAACCACTCACACATCTATGCACAGAGTCACACACACCCCACCCACACAAACACTCAGGCACCCATACAGATACTCAGACAACCAAACCATAACCCATATAGACACTCATGTAGCTAGTCACAAACCCGTGCAGCTGCTTACACAACAACAGACAGACGGATACAGACATTCACACAGTTTAGTCACTAACCCATGCATTCAGTAAGATACGTTTAATCACTCACTTATAGACTCAGTCACGCACCTACTAAATCATCCATTCAGACACTTATACACCCACTCGTTCTTCAATACGCCTTTTCCTATATATATTAAACATATTTAAACTTTACAGAAACACACAGTCACTGGATGATGTCATCAGTGATTTCATTTGAGATGTCATCAGTGATGTCACTGACCATGTCATGAGTGATGTAATATGTGACGTCATCAGCAGTGCATTGCGGGCGCGAGTTATAGTTAGCTGAACTAACTATAACGATGGAATTTCTATGGTTTTGTACGAGTGAAATGTCCAACTAACTATAACTTTCCCTAAAACCTATGGTTTTTTCAGTGAATATATATATATATATGCATTTCGGCTAAAGTGCCTTCCTCAGATGGCAGCTCGTGACTTCACGAGGAGTGTTGGTTTATTGAAATCAGACCACGGCCCGGCAGACTTGTGCCCCACAGGTTGGAACGCATGCGGGGTCCCAGGGAGGCTTCGGGATTTTATTCATACTGGACACAAGGCGCCTTGCCCTGCGTGACATCAATGCCACATTGACTTTATTTCAACAAGTTTCCCCACGTACCACCCGCCCAGTCAAGGTGTATTCTGGGAGCTGTAGTACCTACCGTGTTGCAGCTGGTGGACGATCACATGGTTGGGGAGGTATGTGCTTCTCACTGCGGGAGGACTGCAGGACCATTTAAAAGCGGAGGCGTGGTTGTGTTTCAGTTTAGCAGCGGCATCTGAGGAAGGCACTTTAGCCGAAATGCATAATGCCCGAACTGCTGTCCAATTAAAAGCCTTTTCCTGGATTCCCCGTGTGGCCTCTTCCTTCTGCTTGCTGGAGGTTTGTGTATATATATATATATTACCTAATGGCGGTCGCCAGTAGGTAGTTATAGTTAGGACCTAGTTTCCATAGGAAAAACATTTTTTCTTTTCCCAATAACTTTGGCGCCGGTTGACAAATCTTCGCGAATTTTTCAAAACTAGTGGGGCGCTCCGGTCAGCTCCTGTCTTCAAAGTTTCGGGGTGATTCGACAAGTGGGGGCTGAGAAAAAAGGGGGGTCCCAAAACGCGTTTTCCCCATGTTAATTTCCATAGGAAACTTTAGACAAAGCTACAGCCCGAACTGCAGAACGGAATTACACCAAATTTGGCAAAAAGGTAGCCCTTGGTTCAGAAAGAGTGCTTCTTATTAAATGGTGTAAATCCGTTCAGTAGTTCCTGAGAAATTCTAAAAATAAAAAGTTTCGATATCTGGGTAGAGCCTAACCCCCGAGCACGAGCTTGGCTCTAATTGGCTGCCAACACTTCAAACCAGGAAGTGTAGGCAGCCATCTTGTGCTCCGACCGAGGGAGAAAGAAAAAGGTAAAAGAACGATAAAAAAACAAGAAAAGGGGGCAGGGTAAAAACACCCTGACTCCCCAGGCCTGCTCAGACCCCCAGGCCCAAAAAAAGCATTTTATTTTTCGGGCGGGGTCGCGCCGGGTGCGCAAATCTGTCCAAGTCCCAGGGGCATTCCTTAATTGTGTAGCAGGGGCCCGTGGGGGCCCCTGGGACCATCACCTCCCCGGGGCTTCATAATTTATTCACGGGGGCACGCGGCCCCCCCGCAGCCCCGGGGACCACCACCTCCCCGGGGCTTGCTTTTAAATCTGTGGGGGGCCTCCCAGGTGCCCCAAAGCCCTGGGGACTGCCACCCCCCCGGGGCTTTACAAAAATATGCACGGGGGCACACGGCCCCCCACTGCCCTGGGGACCATCACCTCCCCGGCGCTGTTTTCTTTTTTTTTTAAATAAGTGTGTGGGGGGGCTCGAGCCCCCCCACACGCCCTGTGGACCACCACCTCCCCGGGGCTCCAAATATTCAAATTTGGGAGTCCGTAACGGACCCCCAAGCCCCGGGGACCACCACCTCCCCGGGGCTGTGCACTAGTAGGGAGGTGAGGTGAGGTGAAGGAAGGGGGTGGGGCCTGATGTGACATGTGTGCAAACACGTCCTGTGGCGTGTTTTAAGTTGGGGATTAAGTCCCCTTGAATCCTGAGGGTCCCTGGGGTCCAACTAGCCCACCAGGTACCTCCAGTAAGCGCCACAGAGTTG
Organism: Calotriton arnoldi; assembly: GCA_963921515.1. Taxonomy (NCBI): domain Eukaryota; kingdom Metazoa; phylum Chordata; class Amphibia; order Caudata; family Salamandridae; genus Calotriton; species Calotriton arnoldi. Next base: position 2,109,191 of record CAWUFW010002338.1, on the reverse strand, counting down.
CGTTGCAGAGAGGTGTAAAAAGGGGCATGGCCTCGGACCACCTCTCTGCAACACAGCCCTGTGGCGCTTACTGGAGGTTCCTGGTGGGCTAGTTGGCCCCCAGGGACCCTCAGGATTCAAGGGGACTTAATCCCCTATCTTAAAACGCGCCACAGGGCGCGTTTGCACACTTGTCACATCAGGCCCCGCCCCCTCCCTCACCACTGTGCAAACGCGCCCTGTGGCCCTTTTAAGGGAAGGGGCCGGCCTGATGTGACATGTGTGTACTTATCCAATCACTCCGCCAAAACCCAAGCACTTATAAATTCACCATGCACTCTCCTTGCAGCACTCTAATCCTCCAGTCACTACCCATGTACTCATGCAATGACACAGGCACTAACACATGCACTGCTACAATCCCCTGAGCACTACTGATGCAGTCCAGCCATCTCCTTGTCACTACCCATGCACTCCTCCAATCACCCAGCCAGTTCCATGTACTTATCCAATCACTCCGCCAAAACACAAGCACTTATAAATTCACCATGCACTCTCCTTGCAGTACTCTAATCATCCAGTCAGTACCCATGTACTTATGCAATGACCCAGGCACTAACACATGCACTGCTACAATCCCCTGAGCACTACTGATGCAGTCCAGCCATCTCCTTTTCACTACCCATGCACTCCTCCAATCACCCAGCCAGTTCCATGTACTTATCCAATCACTCCGCCAAAACCCAAGCACTTATAAATTCACCATGCACTCTCCTTACAGTACTCTAATCATCCAGTCACTACCCATGTACTCATGCAATGACCCAGGCACTAACTCATGGCAAATACAGAGGAGGTCATGCTAATCACAGGGGTACCCCAACGCATAGTGTTCCCTAGTGTATGTAGGTGTTTTCACTGTATTCTAAGTGTCTTTTAGCATAGCACTGGCTCTAGGCCTGGTTAGTCAGAGTCAGTTACCACCAGTACCCGTCAGCAAAAAGTTGGGGGCACAGGAGGACTTTCTGCTCCTCTTTTGGTTCTTTCTACACATCTCTTGCTTCTTCCTGCACTTTTCTTCGTCTTTCTGGACTTCTGTTGCCTCTTTCTGCATTTGTCTTGCTTCTTTCTGCGCTTTTCTTCCTCTTTCTTCACATGTCCTACCTTTGTAGGCATAGTTAGAAATTAGCATTTAAAAAACCATTGAAATTCACTGAAAAAAACATAGGTTTCAGGGACGTTATAGTTAGAAATTAGCATTTAAAAAAACCTTTGAAATTCACTGAAAAAACCATAGGTTTCAGGGACGTTATAGTTAGAAATTAGCATTTAAAAAACCTTAGAAATTCACTGAAAAAACCACAGGTTTCAGGGACGTTATAGTTAGTTGGACATTTCACTCGTACAAAACCAGAGAAATTCAGCCGTTATAGTTAGTTCAGCTAACTATAAGTCGCGCCCCGCAATGCACTGCTGATGACGTCACATATTACATAATTCATGACATGGTCAGTGACATCACTGATGACATCACTGATGACCTCTCAAATGACATCACTGATGACATCACTGATGACATCATCCACGTGATAATCTTATGCACCTCCTCATACCCTAATATAACCTTTGATACACCCACTCTAAAATACAGACTGCCATTTTCAAAACCATAGCCACACCAATACCAGTTAGTACATACCCACTCACTAATTCCTAGGTCTACACACACATCCACTCATTCACCCATACAGTCACTCATACATGCAGTCAACCATCAATACGGCATTATCATATGCACTCGCATATCTATACAGACACTCACACACCGCCACTTATCCATAGTTACTCACACACCTTGTCAGTCATGCAAAGAATCAATCACACTCCCATTTACTCACCTATACAGTTATACACACACCACCTCACTTATTCAAACATATACTAACACATACTTACACTCTTATACAATAACTAATACAAGCACACACTGATCCATACAGCCACTCTCACAATCACTCACTCTCACATATAGTCACTTATACACTCCAACACTCACATATACTGCCTTTCACATATGCAGTTACTCACACATGTACCACTGAGGCATCCATTCACTCACCAACACACCCATACACACACTCAGCCACCCATACAGCCCTTCACAGATGCACTCTTGAACCCATACACCCAGTGAATCATCCACTCACACATCTATGCACAGAGTCACACCCCCACCCACCCACCCACCCACACAGACACTCAGGCACCCATACAGATCCTCAGAACCAATCAATAACCCATATAGATCCTCATTTAGCTACTCACCAACCCATGCAACCGCTTACACACCAACTGACAAACTAAACTGTATGAATGTCTGTATCAGTCACTAACCCATGCATTCAGTAAGACACATTTAATCACTCACTTATACAGTCAGTCACACACCTACTAAATCATCCATCCAGACACTTATACACCCACACATTCTTCAATACACCTTGGCATATATATAAAACATATTTAAACTTTATAGAAACACACAGTCACTGGATGATGTCATCAGTGATATCATTTGAGATGTCATCAGTGATGTCATCAGTGATGTCACTGACCATGTCATGAATGATGTAATATGTGACGTCATCAGCAGTGCATTGCGGGGCGCGAGTTATAGTTAGCTGAACTAACTATAACGGCTGAATTTCTCTGGTTTTGTACGAGTGAAATGTCCAACTAACTATAACGTCCCTGAAACCTGTGGTTTTTTCAGTGAATTTCTAAGGTTTTTTAAATGCTAATTTCTAACTATAACGTCCCTGAAACCTATGGTTTTTTCAGTGAATATATATATATATATATATATATATATATATATATATATATATATATATAAAAACAATGTTTATTACAACCATATGAAAGTACACAATATAATTGCAATTTTCTTCATAACGATATTGTATACAAAAAAAACTGTATTCTTACTTTTGGAATTCTGTTCCACTATATTTTCGCAGTAGTGATATTTTTGACAACATATTTATGTCACATGATATTTCGGAATCAATATTTGTTTCAGTTACCATATTTAACATGTGCCCATTTTGAAAATGTCCCTGGGCGTGTCTATAATCACACTCTGAGAATGTGCATTTTTCCATGAAGAAGGCTGTTGACCCCCCCAACTAACTACCTTTCTTCACTCTTGTAAAAAAAAACACAAGCCTTGGTTAAGAATTTCTGTTTTACACTTCAAATATAAAAGGTTGGTTCTCAAATGGACGCTTCAACTTTTGGAAAGTTTCCCATGTTTCACCTGGGCACATAATGAGAATGTTTCTTTCCATAAAAAGGCTAATGTACCACTGCCAATGTGATATTTTAGGTCGAGCCTAGAGTCAGTGCGCATACGCTGCTCTGCTAGGCATTTTGTATTCCATGTGTAATGGTTGAACATGCCCACCACACGCCCACTGCCTTTCATTGGTTGCACGGGCTGCCTTTGCAAATTCCATCGTTTTCATTGGTACATAGTGTAAGTTTGTGCCGCCTTTGGGCTGTTTTGTTCCCGCCCTGGTGATTGCCCCTGCTACAGGGATCCCTTTACTATGGGCCATATGGTCTGTTTCAATTAACTATATTTTCTTTCTGCCCACTCCTTGCTGGCACACGGCGGCGCTACTGGCAGTTCGCTTAATCTCCCCATGCCTTCTCCCAACGACACCTCCCGCCCCTCGCAGCTTTTTTTAGGCTGCTCGTGTCTTTGGTGCAGCTTGTTGACTAATGTGTCATGGTGTTGTGATTAGGTGTAAGCAGTCTCCGAGAACTCTGGCTGGTACCACCAAACCACAGGGATTTTGCTGAAGTTGACATACAGCTGGGTTCTTGAGAACAGAGGATACACTTGTGGTTTGTGTAACAAGCACTCCTCACTGGCTACATCTGGGACTATTGTTTATTTATAGTTATTTGTATAGTGGACTCGCATTGCTTCTAGGTGCTGCTGAGATAGCTAGAGGAGAGCTAAAGGGGGGAGATCAGAGGTTAGAACAGAAAGGCTTTCAGTTGTTTTCTGAACGTCAGCTAGTTGTTGAGTTGTGAAGGGTTTGAGGCATGTTGTTTCGCATGTTAAGTCCAACTACTTAAATGGACTGGTCATTTCCTTGAGACTTGCAGTTTGTTAAAGGAAATACGGAAACGTTGAAGTTGTTGGAGAGGAGTTTCCTGGGAGTATTTTTTTTTTATTTAGAGAAAAGTGTTCTGTATGTATTTGATGCAGAACTATCGAGACATTTAAACATGAGGTGGAGTGTTTTGAAGGTGACCCACTTGTTACCCCCCAGCCAGTGGAGGCTTCCGCGATGCTGCACAACAGGTTGCAATTTTTCCAGGTCATAGATAAGGCCTGCAGCAGTTTTCTGGGCCTCTTGACATCTGTTAATTTTGTATGCAAGCATTCCTATAAAGATAGAGTTTTAGTAGTTCAACCAGGATTTTACTAGAGCCCCAACAAGCCTGGGGTGGTGGTCTTTGAGTATGAATAGTAAAGTGTTTTTCTTGGGGTGGGGTGTAATTTTAGATGGTGGAATGAGGTGTTAAACACTGTTCCTATTTTGGAGTTGAGCGTCCCAGAGTTTGCCTCGGTTTTCTAAAGTGCCACCATGTGGGTGATACTGGAGGTTTACTGGAGTTTTTTGTTTTGTTTTATATAGCGCAAACTCGACCCGATGGTATCAGAGCCTCAGTTATGGAGGGGCACATTCATTTTTCTGGTAGGTACGTGGAGATTAAGGGCCCGATTCTGATGCGGGTTGGAAAAGCTTCCCGACCGAGGGCCTGATTCTGATGCGGTTAGGAAGGCCTCCTAACAGCATTTGCTCCTTCCAAATCGGATCGGGAACGTGTCTTCCCGACCGAGGGCCCAATTCTGATGCGGTTAGGAACAAATGTTCCCATTGAAGTCAATGGGAGTTCAACCAAATCGTATCTGGAAGCATCCGGATGCATCCTACTCCGCAGGTCGGACTTTCCCGATCCGAGTGGGTCGGACACCATTTCCCAACCGATTCGGTCAGGAAGCTTTTCCAACCCGCATCAGAATCGGCCCCTAAGTGATTTGCCCAGAATCACTGGATGTTGAGCGTCCCTGCCGAGACTCGAACCCGGTTCCCCAGCTTCGAGGTTGACCGCTCTAGCCGTTAGGCCACATCCTTTGTGACAAAACAGTGTCATGCCAGTGGTTGTATGGACATCCCTGTTTTCCCTCTACTGAGCAAATTACTCACTGAAAAGAAATGTGTTTCTCAGCCCTAAACTATAGTAAATTAGGGACAATTGGGAATGATCTATTTAACACGCTACAGGGCTTTAGTTTCCTGCCATATATTCCGTATTTGTGTTAGCCAGGGTCGTCTTATGTAGTTCTGCGATGGTGCCAGTACGACAAATGTTTTATCATCTAATTGTGGATGTAACTGCCTGCTATATAAAATGTATCTTTTGAGCCGTTGTAAGTCGTGTCATCGGTTTGCATTAAAAACGGTTAACCCAAACACGCCAATTTTCAATTACTTCAAGATGAGTGGCAAATTAAAAAAAAAAACTTTTTCCTTGTTATTCATCTACATTTCCCGCATGCTCTCTGCCTGTAATTCTCAATTAACAGGTGTCATCCTCAAAGTACATAGCTGCTATTCCTTTGAGCGTAGTGAACGTTGTGAATCGTGCTGAAGTTGATAGGTTAATAATGACAAGGTCCTTCCTGTTCTAAAGGAGGAATGTGACCTAATTTGTGGTACATTGAGCAAGGGTTTATGTCAGTGGCTGCAATGGCTGAATTAAAAAAAATAGATTTAAAAGTCGCACAATATCCGGTTATGATAAAGCAAACACTAAAACTAGTGTTTAGACTTCTGCTGGTGAAGTAATCTGACCGGGAGGACCAACACCGATAACCAATGGGCTGATGTCAAACGCCATGTAGTTTGACTAGGCAGGGTGTAGCCTCTTTTCCTGGTAGACAGTTACACTCTGTGCCCGTTCTTTTCATTCCTGGTCAGTGGACACCAACTTTCGATTGCACAATGCCTAGCATGTTGAATGATGAATATGAAAGGACGTGGCGGCAGGGTGTGGTTGTTCACGAGCCACCAGAGGCAATGGGTGGTGCTGTTTTTAGGTAGAAGCATAGACAGCACAGCTGCCTGGTTTGCTGATGCCATCTTGGGGACATTCCGAAAGCTTAACTGGGAATGCATTCCTCCCATTGCTTACCATTGGCTTTGTGGTTTGTAACTCAACTGTGCTTGCTTTCTGTTTGCTGGCTTTTTCTGTTTTAGACTGTCCAGCTTCAGTTCAGCCCTTACCTGGCCCAATACCTATTTACTGTATTCTTCCACTAGTACTCGCTTTCTGTAAACAGGGCTTCAAATCTTGTACTTATGTTGCCACATTTGCTGTGCATTCAAATACAGAGATCAGATGTCAGGCTCAGTCTTCCGAGGGAGCTTGGTGTTTACTTTTCTTTCTCTAACTTCAAAGTAAGAAGATTTGTGTGAGAATCATGCTGACTACTGAGGGTGTGCTGGAGAAAGGCTTGACAATATTTTTTTTCTAGCACACGACAACCTTTTAATGTCTGTATATTAACTGTGCAGATATTTCAGAATATATCAGGAGTAGGGAAGCACAAATGAAGCACATTTTATGGTAATTATGAAGTGTGATGGAAACAAATATTTGAAAATGATCAAAACAAGCCCTCTACGCCACTTCACTCTATGCCTCTCTACTCTACACCTGCACTCTTGACCACTCTAGTTTAGAGCACTCTACTCTGCACCACTCTACGCCAGTCCACTCTTCACCCCTCCACTCTATACCACTCTACTCTGCACTCTGACTCTGCCACTGCACTCTATGCCACTGCACTCTATGCCACTGCACTGTACTCTGTACCACTCCACTTCATGCCAGCGCACTCTATGTGCCCTCCAATCTAATCTGCACCATTGCACTCAAGGTCACTGCATTCTACGCTACACCACTGCATACCACCATACACCACTCCAATCCTCTCTGGGCCACTGCAATCTATGCTGCACCACTCCACTCTGCGCCGCTCCACTTTACTCTAATCACTGTACTCTACGTCATTTCACTCTACATCAATGTACTCTATACCACTTTACTCAAATCCAATACTCTACACCACTGCACTCTACACCAATCTACTCTGCACCACTGCACTCTATGCCACTACAACAATCTATGCTACGCCAGTGCACTCTACACCACTCTGCACCATTGAACTATAAGTCACTGCACTCTATGCTACTACTCTACACCACTGTACTCTATGCCACTGACCTTTATTCCACTCTACTCTGCACTACTGCACTCTACACCATGCACTCTACACCACTCCAATCTAGGCTACTCCACTTTACACCACTCCACTCTATGCCATTCTACTCCGCAACACTGCACTCTATCCCAATGCACTATACTCTGTACCATTCCACTCTATGCCATTGCACTTTGCACCACTACTCTATGCCACTTCACTCTACCCTGCTCTACCCTACTCTACCCCCACTCCACTTTGCTCTGAAACAATCTATGCTGCACCACTCTTTTCTCCATTTTGCACCACTCTTTTCTCCATTTTGCACCACTCTTTCTCCATTTTGCACCAATCTTTTCTCTATTTTGCACCAATCTTTTCTCTATTTTGCACCACTCTGCGACACTCTATTCTGAATCACTGAATTTTCCACCAATGCACTCTACACCACTTTACTCAAAACCAATGCACTCTACACCACTGCACTGTACACCAACTACTCTACACCACTCTATGCTAGTGATTCCCAGCCTTTTGACTCCTGGGGACCCCACTAACTCCCTACTGGAAGCCAGGGACCCCCAAGCAATTTGTACTATTTAAATTTCAAACCTTAAAACAGTAATTTGCAAAAAATACACAAACAAGTGCACACCAAACAAATTCTCTAATTACTAAAGACTTGATGACTTGATATTGACAAAGTCAATATAGTGGCCATGCTTATTTATGAATTAATTTTGTTTACTAGCGCCCATGCGGCGCTTTCACATTCATAGAGGCTGCACCCCTGTCTTTAGACAAGCCACATCTAAAGAAAGGTGCGCGGCCGATATTAAAGTGAAAGCGCTGCCTGGGTGCTTTTACCAAAATACCATCTGTTTGTCAACTTAACCAACATATACTTTTTTTTGTTAAAGCCCCCAATGCCACGGTTTGACTTTAATGTCGGCCACAACCCTTTCTTTAGACGTGGCTTGTCTAAAGAAAGGGGCGCGGCCTTGTAGAATGTGAAAGCGCTGCATGGGTGCTAGTAAAAAAACAAATAGTTGCAATGCAATAGGTCTCGCATTAGCAAGAGTTTAAGCCAATAGCTCAAACATTTGTAAATGCGAGACCTATTGCATTGCAAATGCTTGTTCTACTCTTGCACAAAGGACAGCTAGCCCCATTCTACAAATCCACTTACAGAATTCGTGCTCACAAACACAGTAAATGTTTTAAGTTTGTTAACCAAGGTTTACGTACATATATACAGGTATCTATAGAATGTGAGCCTGGGTAGCTAGAAAGAGCCCCAAGAGCAGGTAGAAGAAATACTTTGAGGGAAAGAAGAGTTTTGTGAGGAGAGGACCATTACATTCTCAAATTATAGAGACAAAAAATATAAAGATGTCTCAGTTCTTAAATCTATTTCTCTGTTGCAATAATCCTAAAGGGTCAGCATGGGGAGTTTGTTGCAATAAGAATACAGTTTTATCTTCCTTAGGGAGACGAGAGTTCATAAGATGGTGGCTAGAAAAGAAAATAAGAACTCAGATTCTTGGATTTTTAAGAAAGTGTGGACCTTTCTGGATGAACACAGTTTAAATCAGTTAATGCTGCATTTGAAGTGGGATTAATAGATATGGGATAATTTCAGTCTATCTCTGGTGGTGGTTTGAGTACCACTACTATCACAACATCTCATGTGCATATATAAAGCACACATTCACGCCTGGGAGTATCTCGGTGCTGAACACCATGTTTATTGTTATGCAAGTAAATGGTGCTTATTGTATGAACCTTGGAAGGATGAAAGGATGAGTAGAAGCACCAGGATACAAACATGTCAGAGAGAGCTTAAACAAATATCCCTCAAGTGGATTCATTAGTTTAATAAGCAACCAGACTAACACGATCTGTATGGGTTCTTCAACATAGCTATCATGACACCCATCACTGTGGAGACTTGAATATGACTGTAATCACACAATATCTCCATGGGGACTTGATCATGACTATAATCACACACTATCTCTGTGCACTATCCCTGTGCATCCCTATATTCATACACTATCTCTTTGGGTACATGTGCATCCTTACATTCACACACTATCTCTGTGGGGACCTGGGAATGTCTATAATCACACACTATCTCTGTAGGGACCTGGGCATGTCTATAATAAACACTATCTCTGTGGGGACCTGTGCATCTTTAAATTCACACACTATCTCTGTAGGGACCTGGGCATGTCTACAATAACACACTATCTCTGTGGGGACCTGGCATGTCTATAATCACACACTATCTCTGTGGGGACCTGTGTATCCCTATAATCACACACTATCTCTGTGGGGACCTGGGCATGTCTATAATCACTCACTATCTCTGTGGGGACCTGGGCATCCTTATATTCACACATTATCTCTGTAGGGACCTGGGCATCTCTACAATAACACACTATCTCTGTGGTGACCTGGGCATGTCTATAATCACACACTATCTCTGTGGGGACCTGAGTGTGTCTATGATCACACACTATCTCTGTGGGGACCTGGACATCCCTATAATCACTAACTATCTCTGTGGGGACCTGGGCATGTCTATAATCACACAATATCTCTGTGGGGACCTGGTCATGTCTTTAATTATACACTATCTCCGTGGGAACATGGCCATGTCTATAATCATGTGTTAAATCAAGAAGGAGGGAGAAAGAAGGAACTGTGATCCATTCAGCTTCCTTATTCGTAAATTAGATATCAAAATGAGAATGGATCACTTGACCTGAGTAACCAGGGTTTTATGAAATTCGTGCAGTGTACCGATAAAAAACCCTCATTCACGTACAAAAGTCGGAAAAGCGGTATATCTTGATTATCCGCCCTGCTCTTAAAAGCGTGACAGCATCATCATAGGGTTAGTTTTTGTATGCTTCCTCCACCGGGGGAAAACCACTGGTTATTGCAGTAGTGATCAAAGAAAGGTGAAAGTGTTTTTAGTGAAGTGAATCTCAAAATGTTAAAAACTCGTAGACCCCGATTTGTAAAATTTAATCAATCTGGGTTCGAGATATATTAAAATCTGTGTCGTGCGTAGGAAGACTAGTGGGCTTTCTTCAGGACCTAAAAAAAGGAAAAGTGGTGGAGACCTTATTTTGTATGGGTCTCTATGTATCAGGGTGTATTGACCCGATTCTCATGCGGTCAAGTAGTACCTTGAGTCTTAAATTGTGGATTTCAACGGGCACCCAGGGAGCTTGTTACCTCTGGTTGCCTGGATGTCACATCCAGGCAACCAGAGGAAGTGTCAGCACAAGTCGTACTACACTGCACAGCAGCAGGTAACAAGCTCCCTGGGTGCCCGTTGAAATCCACAATTTAAGACTCAAGGTACTACTTGACCGCATGAGAATCGGGTCAATACACCCTGATACATAGAGACCCATACAAAATAAGGTCTCCACCACTTTTCCTTTTTTTAGGTCCTGAAGAAAGCCCACTTGACCCACAAGGGCAATCACTGGGGCTGAAACATGTTGACCTTTTTATGGACACTCACAGTGCGTTAGACCACTAACTAGTCTTCCTACGCACAACACAGATTTTAATATATCTCGAACCCAGATTGATTAAATTTTACAAATCGGGGTCTACGAGTTTTTAACATTTTGAGATTCACTTCACTAAAACACTTTCACCTTTCTTTGATCACTACTGCAATAACCAGTGGTTTTCCTCCGGATGGAGGAAGCATACAAAAACTAACCCTATGATGATGCTGTCACGTTTTAAGAGCAGGGCAGATAATCAAGATATACCGCTTTTCCGACTTTTGTACGTGAATGAGGGTTTTTTATCGGTACACTGCACGAATTTCACTAAAACCCTGGTTACTCAGGTCAAGTGATCCATTCTCATTTTGATATCCATGTCTATAATCACACACATTTTCTTTGATGAGCTTTGTAATACTAAAGTCACATACCAACTCTGTGGGGACCTGGACACCTCTATAATCACACACTATCTCTGTGGGGACCTGGGCATTTCTATAATCACACACTATCTCTTTAGGGACAGTGGTAATACTATAATCACAAACAATCTCTGTGGAGACCTAGACATCAATATTATCAATCACACACTATCTTTGTGGGGAATTGAGCATGAGGTTTATCACACACTATCTCTGTGGGGACCTGGGCATGTCTATAATCACACACTATCTCTTTAGGGATAGTGGTAATACTATAATCACACACTATCTCTGTGGGGACATGGACATCAATATAACCAATCACACACTTTCTTTGTGGGGAATTAAGCATGAGTGTTATCACACACTATCTCTGTGGGGACCTGTGCTTCACTATACTCCCACAATATGTCTGCAGGACTTGAGCATGACTATAATCACACACTATCTGTGACTCCACCTCAGCATCACTTTAATCACATGCCATGTCTGCAAGAATCTGAGCATGATTATTATAACACACCATTTCTCCAGGAAACTGAACATTTCTATCAAAACCCTCTCTATATAGGGAGTTAAACATGACTATCATAACAATTTTTATGTGGGGACTTGAATATGATTGTAACCACTCACTCTCTGAAGACTTGAACATAACTACAATTATACACTATCCCTGAGGGGAACTTGAATATGAATATAATCACACTCTATCTCTATGGGAACTTTAGAGTGACCATAATTAAATGCTATATCTGTGGACACCTGGGCACAACTGTAATGACATACTATTTCTGCATGAATGTCAGCATAAGTATCATTGTATGCTATGTAAGACTTGACCATGACTATCATAACACTCTCTATGTGGGCACTTAAACATGATTATAATCACACACTATCTATGCGGGGACTTGAACATGACTGTAATCACACACTGTCTCTGTGGGGACCTGGGAATTACTATAATAACACACTGTTTCTGCATGAACTGCAGCATGACAATCATTGTACACTATCTCTAGGGGTACTTGAATGTGACTATAACCAGACACTATATCTCTGGGGACCTGGGCATGACTATAGTAATCAGGCACTATCTTTTGGAGGATTTGAGAATGCCTATAATGACATGCTATCTGTGTGGCAAACCTGGGCGTCACTCTAATGACACACTATCTCATGTGACTTCAACATAACTATCATTACACACTATCTCTACAGAGAATTGAGTATTATTATAATCACTCACCATCTCTGCGGGGGCTTTAACATAAATATAATCACACTCTGTCTATGGGGACTTGAGGGAGACCATAATTAAACACTATGTCCGTGGGAACCTGAGCATCAATATCATCATGCACTATCTCTGTGGGGGCTTGAAAATGACAATCACAACACACTCCCTATGTCAGCTCTAGAACATTACTATAATCATTTGCGATATCTTTGGGGGCTATTACTGTGCAGCCACACCAAGACGATGGTAAAGTAAAAACTAGGTAATTTCAACTTGGCTTTCCCATCTGACCAAATTGCATGCTCTTTGGCCTCTATATTAATGTAACTATTCGTTGGATCCTTATCCCTTAATGTTTGTGAGAACTCAGCAATAGACTAGATATCTGTGAATCCCTTTCCATGGACTTTATATACTATAGTTTCTACTGAGAAATGCGTTATCATCAAAATCCATTTGCTGGATGCTTATAGGACACAAAGGGCTATTCATATATGTTTAAACTATCATGTAATATAGGTAAAGCACTGAAAAATAACATTTAGCCATTTGTTTGTGAATGTTTTTAATCACAAAAGATAATTATTGAGTAAGTCCCCGCAAGGATGGTAACACATGTTCAAGTCCCCACAAAGATGGTTCTGAGCGCGCGATTAAATAATCATATATTTGCAGATTTGAAGCAGGATCCTATATAATGAATTTTTTCTTAACATTTTTCTGTTATTGGTATGTTTTAAAAACATTGGGAAAGGTTAGTCCCCACAAGGCAGGTGTCCACACATAGTCCCCACAAGGATGGTAACACGTGTATGTGTGTGTGTGTGTGTGTGTGTGCGTGTGTGTGTGTGTATATATGTGTATATATATGTATATATGTGTATATATATGTATATATATACCGGCTACGTTTGTACAAAGAGTACAGCACTCACGGGAGACTTCTGGACCAAATTTATTGGCACAGGACACAAACATATATATATATATATCCAGTTGCGGTTGCTGCTGGGAAGTTATTGGTAGGTCGGCGTTTCCACAGAAAATGACTGCTTTGTTTTGCTTATAACTTTGGCACCGTGCCATGAATCTTCACAAAACTTTCCAAAAAGTGCTATTGTTTTTGCCTGGTTTGTCACTGGAAAGTTTTAGGGAAATCCATTCAGCGGAGGCCGGCTGAGAAAAGAGGGGGGTCTCAAAAGCCCAAATCTCCTTGCATTTTCCATAGACTTAATTAAGAAGCACTACTGTAAAAACTGATGAACAGAATTACACCAAATATGACAGGAGCTAGAACTTGGTCTATCGATTGTGCTGTTTTGTGAATTGATATAACTGTTCAGTAGTTTTTGAAAAATGTAGGTTTAAAAATATTTGGATATTTGCAAGGTTGGGTTTGAGGGACTCTTGCAAGAGTCCCTTGAGCCAAGTTTTATTAAATAGAGCATTTTGATTGGCCCAGGAAGCTTTTTTTCCCTGTGGTCAATTCGCTCCTGCGGGAGCCTTGCGAGGCTCTGATTGGCTGCCAGCAGCATGAGAAAAATGTTTCTGGCAGTCATTACATGACTTGGGGATTTAGCCCCTGTCCTGAAGTATAAAAAGAAAAACAATATAAGGGGACAGGGTAGGGATGCCCTACCCCCAAGGCCCTGTGAGGTAGACCCTGAGGACCCCAAAAAATTGAGGCTTTTGCAGCGATCAAGTGGGACTACCATGGGATTGTGGCAAAAAAATAAGAAATGGAAGCACTTCTCTCCACAAACCCATTTTGGGCCCCACAGACCCCAACCCCACGGAGCCAAAATGAGTTAAAAAGGGGAGGAGGCCACACAGCCTCATCCCTGAGCCTTTGTAAGCCCTGGGGACTCTATCCCTGGGGTTTAAATAAAGTTTAAAGGGAGGGGGGCCATGCAGCCCTACTCCCTGAGCCTTAAAAGAACTTGGCATCCCATCCCCCCAGGCCGGGCCAATTGCTAGGTCCTGGGGAGCCCACACCTGGGTCAGAGTCCCCACCAGATGAGAGCAAACAATCCTTCCCTTCCTGGAGCAGCACAGGCAGGGAAGGCATATCTGCTCTCACTCGGTGAGAGCAGACTTCTATTTCCCATCCCACACTCCTGCGGACAGGGAAGTAGAACAGATATTTCTCCTGCCCATAAGGAGCAAGCATAAATAGCTGCTACCTCTTGGAGGGAGGAATGCCAGTTCCCGTACCATGTGAGGTGCTGGCTGGGGCCGTGGGGCCCTGGGGCTCCCCTCACAGCCCTCAAAGTGCTGAATGGAGGGTGCCCCTAGGTGGGCGCCCACCTCTGGCCCCAGGATGGGATCCCTGGGGTTAAAGAATATTTAAGGTGGAGGCCTCATGATAATTAATTTGGCCCATGAGGATGGGGTCACTGGGGTCTATTAAGGCTTGGGGAGGGGGTCCTCATGCCCCTTCCCCTAATAATCTTATTTGGCCCTGGGGATGGGGTCCCACGGGCCTAATGAGGCCCAGGGAGGGGGGCCGGATGAACCTCCTTTCCATTTTCATTATAATTAGTCCCGGGGTATAGGGTCCCCAGGGCCTAATGAGGTTTGGGGATGTGGGCTACACATCTCCATCCCCTTTTTAATTGCATTTGGCCATAGGCAATGGGGTCCCAAGGACTATTAAGGCTTGAGGAAAGGGGCCACATGCCCCTCTCCCCAAATAATAAGATATTTGGCCGTGGGAATGGGGTCCCAGGGGCCTCTTTTGGCTGGGGGGGCAGGTGCCCCCTTCCTCTATATATAAAATATGGCCCTGGGGGATGGGGTCCTCGGGCCCATTTCGGCTTGGTGAGGGGGGCTAAAGTCATAAAATAAGATTCTGTATTGGTTGTTTTAAGAACCTATGTTTTGAAAATGTTTACTAAGACTTATATGTTGTTTTAGTTAGGATAATTTTTTCAATGAAACTTTCGGCAAAAAACGAATTCTCAAATACCAGTTCAGGATTGCCTTCCTCAAATAGGAATTGCAGCACTGAACTATTTTGCAAGTTGAGGCACCATATTGAAGTTCTTTTTGGAACTGTGGTCCAGTGACACTAAAGGCTCTTGGGAACACTATTTCAGCTGCTTGACTTGAAAAGTTCACAAAGTCAAGTAAGAAGATTTCAAACAGTGTTTATTTTTTCCCTTGGATTACAAGTTTTCATTTGCTTAACTCCAAGTGAGTTTGCAAAGGTCACCTTTGGATTTATGAGTTTTCTGCTTCTTGACTTGATGAGTTCACAAAGGTTGAATTTGAAGACTTTCAACGGAGTTATTCAAGAGCTGGTAATGTGAAATGGAAAAATAACTTTCAAAGCTTTGTTTTCTTCTTTGTCTGATGGAAACAATTCTCAAGCATATCCTTTACTTTTGAGATTATTTAAAAGCATACCATTATTTGTTTGAAAGGGACTACAACCTAGAACAAGTTTCATTTCATGTATGTTTATTTATTGAATGCATGACAAGTCACTGAACTATATTTCTGTTGGACTTATAAACCAGACATTAACAAATAAAAAAAAAAAAATGGCACTGAAAATTGTAAATGTGAATTACATCACCCAGTTCATTCTTTCCTTTGTTCTAAACAAATGTGTTTTTGGAAGTCTTAATGTATTTTAGTTTTAAAACAGAGAGTCACTGTAAAGAATATATATGTGCTGTAACAGAATGCAGGCAGCCAAGAAAGTTCAGATAGCATAAAGGTTAGTGGCAAGAGTCTTTGTGTGTATAAAATTCACATCCTTACAATATCTGAAGTAATTGGTGTATTTCTATTTCCTTAGTTAACCAACCCTTGCCTAGTGCTACAGTGAACAACTGGCTTCTGTGTCTCTTTCCATCCCCTTTTTCTCGGTGGCCTCCTTTACTCAAGTCCAGCATTGGGTAGTCATCTCAGACCGTCATCCATGATCCCCCTGTGGTGGAGCTTAGGTATTTGTTTGAATTCTTGAGAGTATTGGGAACCCCTCAAATTGTTACCGCCATGAATCATGAAAGCTAAGAATCCTCCTGTGAAAGATATAGGAGAGGTATTACAAAGGATGTATAGGGAAATAGCATAATTGTTTCACAAAGTGGGTAGGTTTTGTGCTTCACAAAGTCCTCTCCCTGGTCCATCCACCAGTGCAGAGACCAATTCTGGAGATGACACAGGAGCTGTCTCAGAAGAATTTAATCAATTATTTTTGTCCTCAGCCACGATTCCTTTATCCACACCTGAGAGGTACACAGAAGATCCCCAAATGTTAAACATCTTTCTCATACAGTGTAGTTTGCACTATTTATGTAAACTACAACTTCTTCCTTCATCTTTTATTCTGTCTTATTTAACAGAAGATGCAGCAACATGGTCTATGCCATTAGTGTTATAAGATAGTCTATTTTTGCATAATTACAATAACTTTTGTAAGTAACTGAGAATATTTGACAGATTCACATTGGCACAATCCGTTAATAGTGAGTTGTTTGAGTTAAAATAGGGAAGGATCTTTTAAGTTATTTGACTCAGTTTAACAGGTTGATTCTAGAAGCATATTGGCCAGAGGAGAAAAGGAGTACTCTGTTTTGTCAAGGGCTTAGTGATGAGTTAAAGGAAATTTTGTCATAAATACCTAATCGTCAAACCACTTTAGAGGACTTAGTAGGACTGGTTTTACAGACATATCATAGGCAGTGTGAGAGAAAGGGTAGACATGGCGAAGTTATGTCAGAACGTATTTTTGAATTTAAGAAAAGGTTGACAATAAGATTTGCTCTAATTCTCCTGAACCTATGCAAATCTGTGCAGTTAGGCCCCCTCTAGCTAGAGATGAAAGAGAAAGGAGAAGATAAAATCACCTATGTATGTAGTATGGATCTGACAAGCATTTTGTACGGGACCATCACCAAACAACAGTCAAACAGTGGTCTGGAAATGGAGCAATCCAGCACTGACAGGAATCCCGGTGCTGGAAGAAACTACAGAGATTCCATCCATTTCTTCAACTGTTTCCCTTTTGTATGTAAAAGTATCCTTAATTTCTAAAGATGAAATTATATATGAAGTAAAAGCCTTGCTTGATTTGGGTTTTGCAGGAGTATTTGCAGAATGGGTATAGCTCAAAGACTGAAATGGCCTATTCTAAAAAAGGAAAAGGAATATTTGGTTAGAGCTATTGATGGCACAGCACTAATGTCAGGACCCATTACTCACTGCACCCTTCCATTCATCATGTCAAGTGTTAAAGACCATTCTGAAACAATCATTTTTTATTCAATCGATGGTCTGCAATAAGAAATCATATTAGGGTTGCTCTGGTTAAGGAAACATAATCCAAGGAGTGATTGGAGCACAGAAGAAATATGTTTCTCTTGTGATTGTTAAGCAGATAATGTACAGGAAACGGAAGACAAGGAACGAGTATTAGCAGAAATACATTAGCCAGGAATTTGAGATTTATTCAGATATAATTCCAGCGCCTTAGCATGACTTTATTGAAGTGTTTAGTAAGAAGGGGGCTGAAACCTTGCCACCACATTGTGAATATGATTGTCGTATTGACCTGATTCCTGGGGCTATATTACCTTGTTATAGAATTTATGCATTGACAGTGAAAGACACTGAGTATTTACGTAAATATCTTGATGAATACTTAGCAAATGGCTTTATGCACAGCTCTAGTTCTCCTGTGACTTCACCTTTGTTTTTTATCCCAGAGAAAGATGGTAGTCTAAGAAAGTGTATTGATTACCATACCCTGAATACTATCACTACTGAAAACAAATTTCCCATTTCTTTAATATCAGTGTTCTTAGGTTAAGTGAGAGGGGCAACAGTGTTCACAAAGCTATATTTGAGAGGTACTTACCACTTGGTTAGGATTCACAGGGTGATCAATGGAAGATGGCATTCAAGACCAAATTTGGGTTATTTGAATATCAGGGAATGCCCTTTGGGTTATACAGTGCACTAGCACCATTTCAGTTTTTTTTATCATTGAGGCATTACATGAGGTGTTGGACCAGTTTGCTGTTGTTTATCTTGATGATTTTCTCCAAGTCCTTAAGTGAACATACTTCACAAGTAAGAAACGTTTTATGTTTATTGAGTAAACATGGACTGTTTGTAAAAGCAGAAAGGTGTTCCTTTCATCAGGAATCTATTGAATTTTTGGGATTCAGGACTTCTAAACAAGGTGTTCAGATAGATCAGAGAAAGGGGGAAACTATTTTATCCTGGCCATCCCCTAAGTCTATCAAGGAAGTGAAAAGTTTCATTGGGTTCACCAATTTTTAAGGGTGATTTATACAGGGTTTTTCTAGAATTGTGATCCCCATCACTCAAACCACTAGAAATCATATGTCATTGTGAGTACATGAGAAGCCTTTTTCGTGGAAGCAGATGCTCCTGATATGGCAGCAGGAGCTATTTTATCACAAAGGCATCCTAATACAGGGCAGTTACATCCCATTCCCTATCTTCCCATAAAGTTCACTTTGGCTGACTTGAATTATACAATTACTGAGATGAAATTATTTGCTATAAAGATGGTATCTGAAGATTGGAGACATTATCTACTCAGTACTAGGGATCCAGTTACCATATACACGAGTCTGTTGGAAATGGCCCTTTTTGCAGGGTTATCCCCAAACTTTTTGCTTCTTCCTCCTACTTTTTCCTGACCTGTTTGTGTTGGTTTTAGGACTCTGGGCACTTTACCACTGCTAATCAGTGCTAAAGTGCATATGCTCTCTGTGTAAATTGTGTAATGGATTGGTGTTTCCATGATTGGATATTCGATTTACTTGTTAGTCCCTAGTAAAGTGCACTGAGTGTGCCAGGGCCGGTAAATCAAATGCTACTAGTGGGCCTGCAGCACTGAGTGTGCCACCCACATGAGTAGCCCTGAAAAGGTACCTCAGACCTGCCATTGCAGAGTCTGCGCGCAGTTTGTAACTGCCATGTCGACTTGGCCAGTGCACACACTTGCCAGTCCCTAACCTTCCCTTTTCTTACATGTCAGGCACCCCTAAGGTAGGCCCAAGGTACCCCTGTGGGTACCCCTGTGGGTGCAGTGTAGGTGAAAGGTAGGACATGCCCTGGTGTGTGTGGCATGTCCTGATAGTGAATTACAGCCAATTTCGTTTTTCACTATTGCAAGGTTACCTGTTCCCCATAGGACAGAATGGGAAGTTTGTTTATAACATCTTGTAGACAAAACTGGCCCGGGGAATTAGGTAAGAAAATAAAGTTTAGTATACCTGAACTCAGAATGTAAAGATGCATCTTTTAGTGAAGGTGATTTTTACATTCTGTGTTTGAAAATACCACTTTTAGAAAGTAGGTATTTTCTTGCTCAGTCATTCCGTGTGCCTCTGCTGGAATGTGGATTGCCTGTCTGGGTTTTGGATGACAGAAGGCTGGGGAGCAGGAGGGCTCCAGATAGTCTAGGTGGGTCAGGAAAGGGCTGAATAGACCTGGGCTGCAATGGGGGAAGGGGGAGGAGATTTCCTTCACCTCAAAGGGCCTGGTCTGCCTCTGACAATGCCGTCTCCACCTCCTGCCAGGAAATCACACCAGAGAAGGCAGAACTGGTTCTGGCTGGGCACAGACACTCTCTGCCTAAGAGATCAAAGGATTTTGGGATATAAATATTGGGGCCCAGACCCCTGAACTTTAGAACTCTTTTGGATCAAGAAGACTGCCAAGAAGAAGAGCTGGAGAAGCTGTGAGGAGGAACTACCACGTTGCTGTGTGCTTTGCTGTGTTGGCCTGCAGTGGCTGCTTCTGTCTTGGGCAGTGAAAGGCCTGAAACTGGACTTTCTGCAATCTACTTTTGTGAGTTTCTCCAAGGGCTTGAGGTAGAGCTTGCCCCCCTGTTCAAGAAGTCTCAGGAACAGCAAAGACTTCAAGTTCTTCTGCCCTCAGCACTGGGGACTGTGTGTTTTGTGCTGCAACAGAAGAAAAGCAACTAGACGACGTCGACGACGCCGCTGCCGACTCCGTGTCCCGAAGGCACCGCAGAGGGCACCGCCGCAACGCCACACTGCGACCCTGGTCTCACCGACGACACCTGCTGACGCCGCCACCGAGCCGCTGCTCGCACCGCGACCTGTGGGCACCGCACTCCGCACCGCCTCATTTCACGATGACGCCTTGGTATCCCCGACGACGCCGCTCCACACCGAAATTGATGCTGCTGCTTGCACCGTGGTTTGAGGGCACCGCTCGTAAAGTTACACGACGCACCGCCCTCATCCCGCACCGCAGCCTTGGCCTACCGTCGCCGGCGCCATCGACTCCAGTTCGTCAGCCGACGACAGCGCTTCAGCAGCGACGACGCCGCTGCTTGCATTGTGACCTGCCAGCACCATGATGAGCACCGCCTTCATCTCGCACCGTGACCCTGGTCTCACCGACGACGCCATCTGACGCCGCCACCGAGCCGCTGCTCGCACCGTGACCTGAGGGCACCGCACACCGCACTGCTGCACTTCTCACCGCAGCACCCGATGCCTGCCGATGCCAGCGCTCCTGACTCCATCAGAGAGGAGATCGACCTGCAACGCGTGTGACTTCGAGGGCCCCGACGACTCCTGCACCGACCTCCGGAACCGACGCCTGCGGGCGCCGTGTTTTTGGAAGCTCAACGAGAGGTCATCGACACCCTGCATTTCTAAAAGGTACTGTTTGCGGGTCTTCCCGACACCGTAGCTGGCCCGCGACGGCGCGGTCAGCCAGAACTGTTTGGATTTGTTTGCTCACGACGCCGTGATAGCCCCGGACGGAGCTATCGACATCAAGGAACTGTGTTTCAAGCATATTTTGATAATTGAAGATTTTTGAGTACTGTATTGTGGATTTTTATCGTTTTTGGTCTTGTCTTAAGTATTTAAAAATATTGGATATTTTTCTAAACTGGTGTGGTGTCCTTTTGTAGTGCTTACACTGTATTACTGTTGGTTATGTGCAAATGCTCTACACACTGCCTCCAAGCTAAGCCTGACTGCTCGTGCCAAGCTACGAAGGGGGTGAGCAGGGGTTATTTTAGGAGTGTAAGTCCCTTATCCTGACTAGATTGGTGGTTTCTGCCTGGCTTTGTCACATGCCCTAGCCTGCCAAAAATCCCATTTCTAACAGAGTCATAAAAATCTCATCTTTCAGCCAAAGTAATGTCACTGAGGCAGAAGCGCTGGTCACTTTTCTTTTCAGAATACAACTTTGTTTTAACATATAGACCTGGATGCAAAAATATAAAAGCTGATATCTTATCAAGACTATGTGAAGAAGAAGAAAGGATAATACTGGAGGTACCAATGATTCCTCCATACAAAGTTATTGATACCCTTGAGAATGATGACCTCTGTACGCAGATACAAAAGGAAATGTCAGTAGAGGAACAACAAGAATGGGCTGGTAAGGGCAGTGACAGACAAATTAGAACTGGTTTTAGAAATACTTTATATATTCTTGCAGCCCATTTGCGAACTAAAGTGTTAGAAGAAGCACATGATTCTCGACTTGCTGGGCATCATGGTATACAAAAAACTTTACAAACCAATTCATCGTTCCTATTGGTGGGAAAATATGTCCACTGATATGTCTAAGTATGTTGATACCGGTGCAATCTTTGCTCAAGCCAAATAAGATAAGTCGAGAACAAAAGGGTTTTTACAAATTACTGAAACTTCTACTCAGCCACGAACAGTAATTTCTATGGACTTTATAGCTGCTATGCCTCTAGAAGAAGGCTACAATACTATTTTTGTAGTGGTTGATACATTTACAAAAATGGCTCATTTTATCCCAGTTAAGGGTCTTCCCACTGCAAAGACAATCAGTCAATTATTTTGGAAAATGCAGATAGATTATGTGGAATGCTAGAGAAAATAATTTCTCCCACTTCCACTCACGACCCTCAAACTGATGGAAAAACTGAGAGTTAACCAGGACCTAGAGAAATAACTTTGTTGTTATTTAAGAAATCAAAATTCTTGGGTGGAACATTTATGGTTAGCATAATGTTGTTATAATAATGCTTACCATTCTTCTACAAAGAGATCACCTATTTTTTCATTTGCACGGTTATCATCCTCGAATGCAAATGAATAATTTGTCTCACAATACTACTAACCCTTCAGCGACAGGGAGAAGAAAAAATATTCAACAGGAGTGGAAAAAACTGGAGTCACAAATGAATCAGCCAAGAAAGGGTATAAGAAACATGAAGATAAGAAAATGCATGAAGTTCTCCCCTATGTTCCCATGTCAAACGTGTGGCTTCCTACTAACTATCTCCAATAATATGGAAAAACAAAAATATTACCCAGATTTATTGATCCAGATAAGGTGCAAAGATGTATAAATCCTGTGGTGGTGAGGTTGACTCTCCCTTCTTTTCTGAAAATACACCCTGTTTTTATGTCTCCTTGTTAAATCTTTTTATTCCTGGAACTCGATTGAATCAAGCACTGCCTCCAGTCCTTCAAGATTCAGAACCTGAGAATGAGACTGAAAGCATTTTAGATTCTTGTAAGGTACGGGGATCTTTGTAGAATTTAATCGACTGGAGAGGTTATGGTCTAGAGGAGCATTATTGGGAATCGTCAACTCAAATACATGCGCCTTGTTTGCTGAAACTCTTTCATCGTAGGTATCCTCTTAAAACCTGGCCCTGAGACAGGGTCATGAGGAAGGGGTACTGTCATAAATGAAGATTCTGTATTGGTTGGTTTAAGGAATTATGTTTTGAAAACGCTTATTGGGAGCCTGATTTAGATCTTGGTGGTACTACGCCATCCTGCCATGGCGGCCATCTTAAGTACTCCATTAAGCTGATGGTGGTCCACCCGCCCTATTTAGATGTATGTGGGCTGACTCTCTGTCTGCTTCGACAAAAAGTTTACCGCCGCGTACGCTCATTGAAGCAGCAAACTCCAATACTGGTGAATAGTACTCCATCGCCGTTAGGAAGCAGGATTATGCTGAGCCAATTTAGATTTCACAGTTGTGCTGGTGGTGTTCTAGGGGCGGGGTGCCGACAGAGTGAATGCGTCACGGGATTCGGTCAACATTGGAATATTCCTGTAACTGTAAGCTGGATGCTAGCATCACACACCTGATATGTTTTGGCTAATTGTTTGCACCTGCATACCGCACCATAAATCACACTCCATTTCAGACCATGATCCTTTGCCATTCCACAGCACTGCGACTTTCGAAAGATGAATTTTGGTCATGGAACTCAGGTTATTTTGATGCTATTTCCTGTTTCCTGTTTCTTGTCCCTTTTTCTTCTTTTATTTATTTCCTTGTGCTTAATTAGTTTAATTTCATCATATTTATTTGGATAATGCCAGGGCACAAAAATCCACATTTTACTGACGGGGAATTGTCAGTCATGGTGGATGAAATCATAAGAGTAGAGCCACAAATGTTTGGAGCCCAAGTCCAAAATACACCCCTATCTCAGGAAAGGCAAATGTGGTCCAGAATAGTAGACTGAGCGAATGCTGTAGCTAACAACCTGAGCACACAGGAAGAAATTAGGAGAGGTGGAATGATCTACGGGGGAGAGTACGTTCCCTGGACTCCAAGCATCACTTGGAGGCCCAGACGACTGGTAGTGGTTTTCCCAGGCCCCCCTTACAACTCATGCCCTTGGAGGAGAAGATCTAGCAGATCCTACATCCTGAAGGCTTGACAGGAATCCCTGGTGGAGTCTGGTAAGTTATACTTTTCAATGTGTCGCTAAACCTAAATGTCCTGTTTGCTTTGAAGTTAGCTGTTGCTAATGTGTTCAGCACAATTTATTTTACATAGAAACCTAAGTATATCAGTAACATCTTGTTTTGCTTGTTTTTTTGACTGCATTGAGTTGTATTCAAGATAACAGGTTTAAATAGCCTTCTCATTTCACATGATGTTATTGTGCTTGCAAGTGTTTGTACTACAAATAACAAATAACATATATATGTTTTACATATTAAATGTCTGTTCTCTTTCTACTGCAGATTTACACAAGGTATGTTCAAGTCACAATTTCACAAGTGATGTGAATGTTTCATTGAAATAACTACAGCTACCATGATGCCTTGTTTCTGTTTTGTGATAATAATATTGCCATTTAATTTTTCTCATTTTCCCGTTTCTATCGTATTTTCACCTTTGGTAAAGTGTAATTTATTGATCAATCTCTATTTAATGCACTCTTTTGAAAAGTGTTTGTATTGATGTTTGTATGTTTGTCCTTTTCCTGTCATGTAATTGAATTTATTCTCATTAGGTTCACAAATCAATGTTTGTTGACCTTAAAAATTGAAGGCATGTGAAATTGTATGCTGAAAAAAGTGGCATATGTGAAAACTGGACTCTGCACTGTTTATATGATGGCTAATGCTACACATCTCCCTAAGTTGTGCAAATGTCTGTTTTTAGCCCGCTACACCTTGGAATGGTTAATTTCACATTTCTCCTTCCTACTGTGTTGTGTTGAATGGTTGTTACATTTCATGTATACTTACTAAGGGGCATATTATCAAGCCCCAGCGATAATTATCGTCGGCTATCGCTGGAATATATCGCCAAGCTAGCGCTGCATTATCAACGCTTAGCGCTATGGCGATAAATATTCCAGCGATAGCGGGGTTTTCCATGGAACATCGCTGGTTTTCCAGCGATGTTCCATGGAAAACGGCGATAACTTGATGATAAGGCCCTGTGGCCTTAGCCCCACAATCCACCTCCCATGTTAACTATGCCTTAGTCAGGAATTTAACAGACGTTAAATTCCTGCGTTAAGGCATAGTTAACGCGATTTCAAATATCGCTAACCCTCGTTGATAATATCGTGAAGCTGGGTTAGCGATATTTTCCCATGGAGTTTTGTCAGGCACGCCTCTTTTGCATCTCATTAACAGTGCGATGCGAGGCGTGCTGACAACGGGCGCTAAGTCAAGGGAACACGCGCTAGCCTGTCCTTGATGATAATGCAATCACATTATCGCCGCTTTTCTTCCGAAAACGGACGCTAAAGCGGCGATAATCTTATCGCGGCCCTTTGATAATATGCCCCTAAGTTATCTGTTTTTATTCAAGGATATCTTCTTACCTTTCTGTTGAAGTAGTTTGCATGAAACATAAACTGTTTGTGTAATTAATTACATTTCCACTGAAAGGTCTAATCATGATTTTCAATTACTTTTCCCTTTTAGGTTGCTACATTATATCTGCTTAAACCTCATTGGATGTATAATCCACACTTTAAGAAAATATTATTTCTGTTACATTCATTATAGGTTAAACAACCAGAGCATATTGCCAAATATCTGTGTCTCAGGATACATCCACTCCAGCCCAGGATCAAGCCTCCAGGAATGACTCCACTCCTGAAAGTCCAGATGAAGAGCAGCGGCCTGGTCCACCTGAGTAGGCGGCTCCAGTGATTCTTCCTCGGCCCGCACTTGCAACTCCCACCTCAGCTGTTACAACACCTCAGCAGACTGATACCTCCACTTCCTGTGTCCAAAGCAATATAACACCCATTTTGTACCCCCCAGTCCTGGCTCGTGGTGAGACAACACCACCACCACCTGCAGTACAGCCAGGACCCAGTGCGATGGGGCACACAGGCTAAAGGCCACAGATTAGAGGGGGTATGGGTCGAAGGAGGGAATATGTGGGCCAGCATACTGAATCCACTGGGGTCACTGTCACCCAGGCCACCATCAACTAAGTCTTTGAAGCCCTCCATCAGTTCCAAGACATAATGAGCCAGGTCCTTACAGAGCTCCAGGTCATGAAGCAGTTGCAGAGAGAGAACAACGTTCAGATGGAGAATCTGAACTCCAAGTTGGGCTCCCTTACTGGGGTGTGTAGGATATTCTCACCCATATATGCAGGGCTTTCCCTGCACCATATTTCTCTTTCTGTGGTCCAATTACATCTGGCCCTACAATATCTGCCTCAGCCACAGAAAGGGAGGCCCTGCCACAAGAGGCAACATCTGCACCCACCTCAGTCCCTGCAACTGTGAATCCACCAGCCCCTCGCATGAGCACACGTTCATCCGGACCACCAGGAGAGGATGCCAAGACTCCCACCACCACCACCAAGAGACGCCAAACCTAATTTCCTCCAGTGTGTGACTACCATTCACCCTCTCTGGACAATTTACTCGTCACATTTGCCTTTCTGAAGCCAGTTATATTTTGGACATTGGACTTCAAACAATTTTGGCTCAACAATTATGGTTTCATTCACCATGACTGACTTTTTCTTATTTTGTTTGTTTTATGGGTTACATCCACTTTTACTTTATTAGCTTTTGTTTAATAAAAGCAAAAAACAACAAAAAAACAAAGTCAAAGTGCTGTAGTTATTTTCTATATGCATTCAATTGTTTTTCCTTCCATCATACATTTCAAAATGTAAACAACCAAAGGATTCTTTATTCATAAATGAATTGCAAGTAGGTAATGTTTCTTAATAATGTCTACCATGACAACAAAATACAAATACTAAAAACTCATCACTTAGTATTTTACTAAATCTGAAAAAGATTGGTCTGCCAAATTTTTGTTAAACATAACACACCATACATAACACAAATACTCAGTGCTATTTTTACATTTCCAGTTCCACACCTTGCCACCATGGAAGAAGGAGATATAATCAAAATAATCTGATTCAATAGTCAAAGTATTTTGGATGATGTCATCAGCTAGAGCCAGATCTTCTGCCTCAATTTCAGAACAATAATACCAATAGTCCCAAAACCTGGCAGTGCTCAATTTTGTGGCCACAGGATCTGGGACGCGTCATAACCAACTTTAAGTGGTATGCTACAAAAGGTTCTTTCTACAATGATGAGATACATCAACATTTTCATACACTTAACACAAAATGTGCATTTGGCCAAAGTGAAGGGGGATGACTATGCTTTTGATTGACTACCACATGTGGTTAGAGCAATTCAAGCAGCACATATTGGCTTGGTGCCACCATTCCACAAAAAACAAGTCAAATGCATTTTTTTTTTAAATTCTTTTTATTTACATGCTCAGGATTCAACAATTCAATTACATACTCATTGCAGATATTACCAGTTACAGACTTTCCATATTAGCGTTTCTTAGTCAGTATACACATTCAATCACTGTGCAAGTTGTCTCTGTACAAGATATGTACACATAAAGTCTGTGTGTGTCTTCCACGGGAACAACCCATGGACCCTTTGTACTTTGAAACAGCACCATTTAACAGCAAATGTCACAAGTTTGAAATGTCCAAATTAAGATGACATGGTGAAGGTACCTAGAACAGATTAAAACAAAATTATTAATGAAACATAATAACATAACATATCATCATTTTGAGGACACATTTTCCAAAACACAATTAGAGATAAACAATCAAAATGAACACAAAAGTCAATGTGTCAAAACTTTGATCAACAAAGACCTGCAGCCTAGATTTCCCAGAACTCGCCCTTCCTAAAACAAAGTCCAGCACACACTTTTTTCTTCATTACGTCAATAGTTGGTTTAACAGTTTATATGATAATATGTAAAGAGATACTTACACTCATATGAAGAAGTTGCCAATGACATACTGATGTAAGCCAACTCCCTCCTCCTCACCACTATAATCTTCAAATGGCATTTCAGGATCCTCACCCGGTGGCTTTTCATGATCTCCATCTTCTGCGATGTAAGGGATGTTCCATCATAGGGCTATGTTGTACAGCCTGCAGCAGGCCATGGTGATTTGGCACACCTTAAGGGGTGAGTTGAAGAGGGCTCCACCAGTCTTGTCCAGACAGTGAAATCTGGCCTTTAGGAGCCCGAAAGCCCACTCCACTGGCCTCCGTGTTCTTCCATGGGCCTCATTGAAGCGGGCTTCCCCTAGCATTGTTGGATTCCTCACCGGTGCCAACAACCATGGCTGTTAAGAATAAGCTGAGTCTCCTAAATGGAACAAAAAGAGAAGAGCCAAGATATATAACATCATTTCAGATGATTCACCTTTAAATTACCCAGACAATATTATGTCAGATTGTACTTACCAACAAGCCAGGCGCTCTCACGTTCAAGTTGTGACATTGGCAGGAGTATGCTGCTGTTCAGTAGTGCAAAGGAATCATGGGGTGATCCATGGAAACGCGCGCAGACACTTGCGATGTACAAATTAGCTAAGCAGATGACTTGCACATTAATTGAATGGAAGTGCTTCCAATTCCGGTAGACTTGTTCCCTGATGTGTGGTGGCACTAAGGCACTATGCATGGTAGGGTTGGGGGGGTCATGCAGGGTAGTGTTTTAGGGTAGGGAGAGGACTGTGGGTCATGAGGGGTAGTGTTTTACGGTAGGGTCGGGGGGATCGTGCAGGGTAGTGTTTTAGGGTAGGGAGAGGACTGGGGGTCGGGGGAGGGTTGTGCAGGGGTAGTGTTTTACGGTTTAGGGTAGGGTCGGTGGGTCATGCAGGGTAGTGTTTTAGGGTAGGGAGAGGACTGGTGGTCGGGGGAGGTTCGTGCAGGGGTAGTGTTTTAGGGTTTAGGGTAGGGTTGGGGGGTCATGCAGGGTAGTGTTTTAGGGTAGGGAGAGGACTGGGGGTTAGGGGGAGGGTCGTGCAGGGGTAGTGTTTTAGGGTAGGGTTGGGAGGTTGTGCAGGGTAGTGTTTTAGGGTAGGAAGAGGACTGGGGGTCGGGGGAGTGTCATGCAGGGGTAGTGTTTTAGGGTTTATGGTAGGGTCGGGGTCATGCAGGGCAGTGTTTTAGGGAAGGTAGAGGATTGGGGGTCAGAGAAGGGTCATGCAGGGGTAGTGGTTTAGGGTAGGGTCGGGGTATAACTTACCTTAGACACTTTTACCAAGTGTATGCCTTTAGCACGCATGCCTTTGCATTGTAATGGCATGCGTGTTAAAGGCATATGCGTGGTTAAAGAATGAGCTGTAATGGTAGGTCGTTGTAGGGATACTAGCGTAGTAATACCCGCGTTGTAATGGCACACGTGGTATTAGTATGCGTAGTACTATCATACATTCGCTACCAGATACTGCCAAAGTGTTTTGGAATGGTCCTGTTGCCAAAAAATGAAGTATCGCTATGAGCTTGACAATTGGTGTAATAGATGTGTGAATTCTGTTGTGATGCAGAAGATCTGGCTCCAGTTGATGACATAAATCCAGTATAATTTGCCTATTCAATCTGAACTTTTTGATAATATCCCATTCTTCCATGGTGGTAAGATCTGGAAATGGGTGGTACACTTGAAGCTGTTGTCTCCTCACTCTCCCAGGGTTCAAATATCTGCATTGGAAGAATTCTGAACATTTTACACATAAATAATTTTTAATTCTTAACACAAATGTTATGTTGTGCTAAAAATGTATATGGTTTAAGAACATATTTTATTCAAAAAATGTTTTGGTGATTTTTACTTCAGGAATGTCATTTTGTAGCTGTCAATATTTTAAATATGAAAGAATGTCTAAACAATACATTTCTAATGTATCATTTACACATTCTTTATATTTTATTCTTTTTCTACCAAAATCCCAACACTAGAGGTGAAAATATTGCATTTAACCAGAGTACCGCACTTAATATAAATGTTTTATTTTTAATACATGAATGTCCTTCCAAGTTTGAATATGTAAACAAACTAACCACCATTTTGACTGGTGGTGATGCACTTAACAGTCACAAACACACTATTTGCCCTTCTAAAATGGCGGCCGCCTGACATCACTGCCAGGACATTTGCAATCTGATGTCTGCGGCGGAAGTTGAGCGTGCAGTGGGTGTTCAACTTCACGATGGACACAGCCAACGGCTAACGTGTGTGAAAGCAACGTACGAAGGCCAATGGATGTGTCTGTGTCCGCTGACAATTGTGTACGTCGCGTACATGTAGGCGACAGTTTGAAAAAAGCTCACTTCCCTCCTAACACTGCAGCCATCAAGACCTCCTCCACTTTTGCTGCTGTTCATGACCTCTGGGAGCAATGATCCCAGGTCGAGCAAGTGAAAAGACCCCTGCCTTCTCGCCAGAGGAGCTGGAGTTTCTGGCACAGGAGATCCTTTCTCTGTATGGCCAGCTCTATGGCTCATCAGAGGAACAGGTACATGTTTGAAATGTATATGTGAATCTCCTAGGCCTCCCCACAGTGCTAAGCCTTTTGTGGCTATTTGGGGTGGTTCCCGCTTAGGTCCCCATAACATTTCGTACACATAAGGTATCCACCCCAAATTTGTGTCCTTTTTATCCAACATCTTTAGGATTCTAAAGGTATCCAGGGTTTGTGGATTCCCCTGGAGGGGACTAAGAAATCAGCCAAAATACTGGTTAATATGTTTTTTTGGGGGAAAAATGGGAAAAAAGCGCTGCAGAAGAAAGTGTCAGATTTTTTCCCTGCAAATGGTATCAATGAAGGGTTTGTGGTGCTAAAATCACCATCTTCCCGGATTTCAGAAATAGGCAGAATTTTGTCAGAAAGCAAACATTTTCTACATAGGTTTGGCATTTTACTGGGGCATAGCCTATTTTTCCTAGTTTTGGGCTTTCATCCTCCTTCCAGTTAGTGGTAGAAATGGGTCTGAAACCAATAATGGATCCCAGAAAGCTATATATTTCTGAAATGTAGCCACAATTCTGAATTCAGCAAGTGGTCATTTGTGTAGATCCTTCAAGGTTTTCCTATAAAAAGTAACAGTTGAATTAAATAAATATTGGAGATGGGTTGAAAAAACAGCCATTTGTGCATACATTTTAACCTGTAACAACTTCTAACTATAGCAGATTTTTAAAAACAATATACTGTTGCATTTGCTGGACCCTTCTGGTTGCGGAGATATAAAGGGTTTGTAGGTTCACCAAGAACCCGAGGTACCCAAAGCCAATAACTGAGCTGTACCTTGCAGTGGTTTTTCATTGAGTACTGGTTATACAGCACTTAATTAGGTAATTAATATTATTGTTAATCCAATTTGATGTCGCGCACAAATCACCCCAGCAGGGTTATCTCAATGCACGGTCAATTCAAGCCTGTGTGGGAGATCTAGAACAGTACTGTTTTCAATGCTTTTCTGAAGTTGGTGTACTTAGGGCAAGCTCAAAAAGATAAAGGCAAACTGTTATATGGTGGGAGCCACAAAAGAAAAGGCTCTACCACCACATCTAGCATGACAAATGTGTGGAATAACAAGCAGCTCTTTATCACTGGAACACAAATTCCTAGTGGGGAGATAGCGCTTGAGTTTCTGACAGAGATATTGGGAGCCTTTTCCCTGAAGTGCTTTATAGGTTAAGCGGCAGATTTTAAAAGTAACTCTTTTCTTTACTGGCAACTAGTGAAAAGAATTTAGAAGAGGAGCTGTGTGTGTTCTGGGAGGCTGATTACAGATCAGTCATGTGGCCTTGTTTTGGACAAACTGTAATTTGGCTAATAACGACTCGTTGACAGAAGTCAATAGCGCATTTCCATAATCCAACTGACTTACCATGAGAGCCTGTACCAAGGTCTCTCTGGCTGTCAGTGGGAGAAACAGCAGGGCTTTCTTTAGTAGGCGTAAAGTAGAAAAGCAAATGCCTATGGTGGATATATTCTACTCCCTCATATTAAGTTCCTGGTCAACCTTGACTCTAAGGTTTTTTGCTACCTTACTGGTAGAAGGGGCCTGGCCTAACTCTGGATGCCACCAGTCTGAAACCACAGATCTTGGGCTTATCTAACATCCAGCCAGCAATTACCTCCATACCATCCATGAAGCGAGCCTTCGATTTGTCAATGTCTCCCTCTAGAGAAATGACCAACTGTGAGTTGTCTGCGTAAGACACGGTTTCAAGCCCGAAAGCTCTAATAACTTTGACTAGGGGTGACACATAAATGTTAAACAGAGTCGAGCTCAGACAGAACTCCTGCGGTACCCTTTTATCAACCAGCCCAGGTTTGGATTTAAAGGTTCCCAGTGAGATCCATTGCCTTCCATCTTTCAAGAAGTCGGCTAGAGCCGACTTCATAATCCCAATCTCTTGTAGTAGTAAGCGAAGCTTGGCATGGGACACCGTGTCAAATGCAGCAAATAGGACTAAGAGCACGAGCATGGCTGGGACGTCTGAATCCTGTGAACACCTAACGATATCGGTTACGGCAACCAAGGCCGATTCGGTGCTATGGTCGGCTCTAAAACCTGATTGTGAGGGTCCAAGATCTGATTAGCTTCAAGATACTTAGTCAGCTCCCTGGACTCCCCTGGGTGTCTACTTTTCAGAAATGGCTGCGTTTGGTAGGTTAATGAAGAAAACAAGGACCTCCTGAACAGTAAATAGTACGATTCCTAGGACAGGGTGAAATCAATATGAAGAAAGTAACTCCTAGGCAATCAAAATCAAATTAAATAAACATCATAATATAAGGAGAAAACAGAAAGAAGAAAATATATGAAATGTGTTATCACTTTAATATTTGTTTGTTAAAATTTTTTTTTAGTATTTATAAAAATTGTGTCTATTACACAATATGCAGTACATCAATCTATATAATAATAACATATACATAAACAAAATTAAAATTAAAAAAATGGCAACATCTTTAAACTTTCGACGCGCGTTTCGGCATATTAAACGCCTTCCTCAGGAGTAGCCACACAATTATTTTAAAATATGAAGGGAAGATGTTTCTTTAAGCTGAAGGCATAAACCTAATCTTTATTAGAACGTGATAATATATCTGATAATTATGTGTTCGTATGACGTATGTTGCTCCTCTGAATATACGTACCGGTCTTCAGTATCGATTCTTAATACTTGTGCCTGGAAACACAGGTTCCATTCAGATTAATACAATACGGACGCTGTCTATGTGAGAGCAAAGGAAGGGAAAGAAGTGTTTTTATATGTTTGTCCGGTTCGATGGTCATCACAACATATGTCATGCGAACACATAATTATCAGATATATTATCACGTTCTAATAAAGATTAGGTTTATGCCTTCAGCTATAATGTCCCTTTGAATTCCTGAGTGAAGTGAGCGATGTGAAGTGTCATATATTTCGTTCCTTACATAGGACAACGATGTTGGAAATTTGTAAGCACTTTACAATGTTAAAAAACAACATTAGTATGTATTGTGTGTTTAAAGCCCAAGATTCTATTTGGTGTGTATGTAAAGATATATCTATGTATATGTTTCAATTACATGTGAAATGTAGAAATCTCACATCATGTAAATTAGAAAACACATTATATTTTCTTTACAACTGTAAATATATATGTTTTCTGTACAAACCAAATAAAAATTATGTTTGCTATGTTTATTGTGCCCACAAATCAATCAGCCTAGTGCAGGGGTCTCCAAACCCTTGATTTGGAGCTACCAGTAGCTCCTAGACTCCTTCAGAGTAGGACACAACCTTGAGTTCAGTTTTTAGATGGGCACAAGGTCATTTCTTCATATAAAAGTTAAGGGAAGGCTGTGTTCATTTGACATCATGATCATCAGGCGGCAGATGACGGGGCAAGTTGTTTAGCTTTCAGTAATTCACAATGTTTTGCACTGATCTGAAGTAGCTCACATCACAGAAAATGTAGGAGCCCCATGGGCTAGATGATGTCATTGGCCTGGATTAGTGAGTGTAGGACATAACAAGGGATGAGGGTAGTCCACAGGTCACTAGAAACATGTGTATTAATATATTTGTTGTGGTCAGCATATGATATACACATGTTGTATGGTAACATATGAGTCCTGCTTGTGATAGATTTAGTAAAATTGTGTTACATAAATACAGACAAAAGGTCACAAACCCATTTTTTTCTTTCATTTCTTGTATACATACAGGTCAATGCCCATCAGAAGTGGGATATCTGGAAGGCCATCACCACGAAGGCGTGGACCCTGGGGGTCTTCAAGAGGTGCAGCATCTATTGCAGGAAGAGGTGGGAGGACCTTCAACGCTGGAACAGAAAGTCAGCCGAAGTCCAGCTCAGGCAGACCTCCAAATGTGGGAAGCACGTGCGCCGCACCAGACCCCCCCTAATGGCCTGTATTCTTGCGGTGGCCTATCCCCAGCTTGATGGGGAGTTGAGAGCCCAACAGCAGCATCAATGGGGTAAGTACTTATTTGAGTTTCATATGTTACATGACTAATTTTTTGTTATAGCCAGGATTTTTCCCATCCACATTAAGGGTGACCCATGTCCAAAAAACAAGAAGAGTTCATGAAGGAGTACGTTTTGCACAATGTGTATGATGATGTGCTTTATCTATTAATTTGTTGGAAAGGATCCCACCTGATTCCTGTTCACTACCAAAGGACTGTTCTGAGCAGACACATGGCTGTCTAAACTACAACTATACATCAGGTTATTTGATATCATGAGGGACAGTTGTACCAAACAGCCCACTAGTTTTTGTTGTGTCAGGTGTGATGCTCCTTTTGTGGAAGATGTAATGGTAGACCAATTACATGTGACATAGCATACTATGCTGTTATGATACAGTGTATGTTCCAAACTTCATATTGAAATAATTTAAGATATTTTGGAGTCAAATGTGAATAAATAGTTGCTCTGTACTAAAATGGAGTAGAAATATATCAAGCCGTATGCCTTTACTTATGCTATTAGAGTCATTTGTCAATCCATAATAACAATATGTCAACATTTCTTCAACAGCATAGGTTAATACATAGTGTGTGATGCATTGATAAGCTACTTCAGTACTGAAACCATATAATAAGTTGTACAATAGTACAATACTTGAGGTAAGTGTTACCATTATGAAATGGCCAAACAAAGGAGACAAGCTTTCAGTTTCTACAAATATTAGTACAACATTGCAGAATTTGTTGATACACATTGATTCACATTTTAACTGTAGTTTAGGTCATTAATGCAGCTTTTTTGACCCTTTTACACACAGTGTCCAAAGGTATTCTTAGTGTATATCTTTATTGGTGATATAAATTCACTATTCTGTAGAACAAAGGCCAACCATTCAGAGGTGTTCAACAGTTCATTTAGAGAAATAAATATGGTTAAGAGACAAGATCCTATATGATGTAGGAGCTATCATGGGGAATTACAAAACTATGACTGAATGGTTTCAGAAGATGTTCCCTACATGAATGAGATGATGATATAAAGAAATAAAGTTTGTCAGCTGTGTAGCAGGTGCTATATGGAAACTGGGAAAATGTTTTGTGCTCAAAGTTATTGACCAATTCTACTCACACAGCTACAATAAAACTATTGTATATGTCTTTTCAGCTTCATCCGGAGCAGGCAAAGGAGTTGTTGGCCATGTAGGCGGGGTAGCTACTGGCCACTGTGTCTCACCTTGAGACCACCAACACTGAGGGACACAGTGCCATGGAGGGTGAGGCCTTCCCATGTGACCGGTCCCTAGTAGTGACGGACCCTACGGTTACACCTGCATCCTTTTCCACCACCCAGATATCCAACTCCATCCACCCTCTTGCTCCCCCCAGTGGGCCAACCTCGCCCCCTAAAAGGGCTCGGTCTCCTTCACCACAAGTACCTAACCCTCTGCCTCCCTAGCTGCGCTGAGTGAGGAGGCTATTGACCTCCTCTGCAGCATCGCTGTATGCAAGACTGCACTCCTGAATGCCACCCAGGGGCTTAGCTACCATATGCAACAAATGCTAGCTTACCTGGAAGGCATTCATAGTGGTATGTGGGTCCTGTAGTGGTCTTTTTAAGATCTGGCCTTCTCACTGACTGCAGCCTTCCAATCATCTCAACCTTGTGCTCCACCTCCCGTCCCTTACCCATCCCAATTCCCTGTTCCCAGCCTTCTCCCAAGCACAATCACACCTTTGCACGCACCCACTCCAATACATACAAGCAGCACACACACTAATAAACAGAGACAGCAAGAGACATAGGCACACACCCAAACATACATCCACAACATGCACTATGACACCCACACCCACATGCACCACCACCAGCACACCCACAGACACCGCAGCCACTACCACACACACAGTCACCACCCCACCACCAGCACACCCAGAGACAGCACAGCCACCACCACACCAACATGCACTATCCCCACCACCAGCACACCCACAGACACTGCAGCCACTTCCACACACTCAAGCACCACCACATCCACATGCACCACAACCTCACCCTTCACCTCCACAGTACACCCAGCCACACACACAACCGCCCTTACTCACCCAAACAACAGACACATAGAAAGCAAG
The DNA here is from genome assembly GCA_963921515.1 of Calotriton arnoldi. Lineage (NCBI taxonomy): Eukaryota > Metazoa > Chordata > Amphibia > Caudata > Salamandridae > Calotriton > Calotriton arnoldi. The sequence continues at coordinate 2,072,424 of CAWUFW010002338.1, read as the reverse complement.
ACATACTCAAACGTCCACAACATACACCAGACACACAGGCACCTGCACCCTCAACAGACACATGCACACGGCCAGTGCCACTCCCTCTACCTCCCAAACCCAACTCCCTGCAGAACATTCTACATATTTTCCCCATGACAGTTTGTTGTTTGTCCTTGGTTTATTCTCTTCCAAAGCCCAAACAACCTCTCCGAAACAAGAAGCTACATCTCCACACCCCAATCAACCCTTTCCACATCCCATCCCACCCTCCCAATACAGAAACTACCGCTACTAAAACCTAAAGTACCCCTCCCAAATGCAACAACTCTCTCAACTCAAGAGCATCCCTCCCAAACCCAAACCCCCCTCCCAAACCCAAGAGCATCCCTCCCAAACCCACCCCCTCCCAAGTAAGATCTTTGAGGTACCTGCTCTGCCCACTAGATGCCCCTTCCTGAAGAGGCTACCCTTGGCAGTGAATTAGAAGGTATGCTTTGTGCCAGATCAGTGCACAGGTCTTTGTTGGGACTTTTTGGACTGCCATTAGGCTTTTATAATTTATTGAGAGACATCTCATTTTTTGGAATAAATCCATAATTTTGATATCACCAGACTAGTCCTGGCATTAATTTTCCTTTGCAATTGTTTCATTCCTAGCAATGTTTGTGACTAAAATGTTAAGTACTTATTTTTCTTTACTGTGATGGCAGATAATACAACAGATTATTTTAATATCTACTTTGTTAAGTGCATACATTGGTTAACATAGTATGTGATGGTAATTTAAATGTAGGTGTAGGCATTCATCATAGTGCTGGCCACTTGCCCCTGCCAATTGATGTTAAAAAAAATGTGGGATGTGTTACTACAGGTTTGTTTGTTTCACTTTGATTACTGATCAGTATGAGCACATATGCATTACACCTTAGTAATTATTGTGCCTATTGAAATTGGATACTGTACATGACTTGCACTAGACAAGGGGAAATGTTACATGGATATATATGTTGAATACTTCAAATTTGGGACTGACATTGATTTTACCGGTAATTCATATGCTAAAGGTTACACCTTATCTAGTGCAATTTCTACATCGTGTTACATTGCACTTATCCCAATGATGTGTGTTGCATATGTTTTTAATGTGACAATTTTCTAAATGTATTTAAACACACCTATATGGTGTTTTTTAAATTTTTGATTTGATATCCTTTTTTGTCCATTTTTATGTAGGCAGCTTGCACCAAATTTATAATAACAATGTGGCCATACTTGGTGTGTTTCTTTACATTTCTTTAACTTCAAAATTACAAACAGATTCATTGCACATTGGTATGCTATTGCTTGCAAGAGATATTTAAAAATGCATGAGTCCAGTGCAAATGTTTCAGACAAGTCAAAAGGTAACAGATAAAAGTGCAGCTTACCATCTATTCCATCCACAACGGTGTTGATTTTGTTCATCATCAAGCAGCAACAGCGGCAGGACTTGGAAGTTCTGGTCCATGGCAGAAAAGTAAGTGTGAAAGTGATAAAAGGTGAGTTTCTGCCTTTTTTCCCTCCCAATCCACCAACTCAGGTGTGGAGGTTTTACTGCCACAGTCACATTGTTGGAAAGGCACATCATGATTGGGCCGGTGAACACAATAGCGGTCCTCCTTCTGACAGCTGCTTTTGCCTATTGCGCTGTCGATGAGGGTGATCATACCTGGTGAGGTTGGCAGCACTTCGACGGTCTTTTGTCTGTCGAACCGCCAGCATCTAAATAGAGCGGGTGGACCACTTAGTATGTGGTCGGGAAACCATTGAAAAAGCAGTGGCCGACCAGGTCCGCCAAGATTTAAGTCAAGCGCTAAGACTCATCTGTTGCTTTAGTTAAGATAATTTTCTTAATAAAACTTTTCAGCAAAAAAATAATTCTCAAATATCAGTTCATGGATTGCCTTCGAAGAAGTTGTCAAATTGGAATTAAAAGACATTGCAGCACTGAACTACTGCGCAGGTTCAAGCCCCATATTGAAGTTCTTTTTGGAACTGTGGTCTAGTCTCTGCTGATGCAGTGACATGTTATGTTAAAGACTCTTGGGAACGTGAAAACAATGTTTCCTAAACTATCCATTTCTCTGCTGAGTTTGCTTTGATGCAAGCTGCTCTGCTGACTTTTGGTGTGAAGATATTAAGCATGATTAATTTCAGCTGCTTGACTAGAAGAGTTTGAAAAGGTCAAGTTAGAAGATATCAAAGAGCATTTACTTTTTCCTTTGGATTACAAGTTTTCATTTGCTTAACTAAAATGGAGTTTGCAAAGGTCACTTTTGGATTTATGAGTTTTCTGCTGCTTGACTTGAGTAGTTCACAAAGGTTGACTTTGAAGACTTTCAACAGAATTATTCAGGAACTGGTAATGTGGAACAGAAAAATAATTTAGAAACTTTTGTTTTCTTTTTTGTCTGATGAAAACAATTCTAGAGCATATCCTTTACTTTGGAGACTATCTGAAATAATTGGTGTATTGTTATTTTCTTAGGTAACAAACCCTTTCCAAGTGCTACATTGAACAACTGGCTGCTGTATTCCTTCCCATCCCCCTTTCCCCGGGGCCTCCGTTACTCAAGACTAGCATTGGATAGGAGTCTCAGAGGGACGAGGAGTGAACTATTCTACGGTCATCCATGAGCCCCCTATGGTGGAGCTCAGGTATTTGTTTACATTTCTGACAGCTATGTGCCCCCCTCCCCTACTGTTAAAGTATTTGGCCCTGGTGGGTGGGGTCCACTGAGCCTCTTAAGACTCAGAGAGGGGGCCATGATCCCCCTCCCGTATAATTAAAGTATAGCCGCAGAGGATGGGATCCCCGGGGCCCATATGGCCTGGAAGAGGTAGGTTAAATGGCCCCTTCCCTAATGTTAATGCATTTTGCCCTGGGGGATGGCTTCCCTGGGGCCTTTTAAGGCTCAGGGAGGGATCCCTCACCCCATATAATATATTTTTGACCCCAGGGGTTGGGATCCCCAGGGCCAGTAGTGGCTTGGGGAAGGGGCTGCACTACTCCCTCCTCCTTTAGGGGTTGGTTGTGTGCTTGCGCGGGTTTGGACACTGCTGCCAACCCCACATCACGCATGGCCAAAGGCCATGCATGGCCTGGGGTCTCTTGACTGCAAGGGATTGGCCACAGGGTTTGACAGCAGGCCATGCCATGCAACCGACATCCTACCACACACAGTCAAAGGTCGAGCGCAGCAGGCGTTGGCTTTACGTATGGAAATAAAATATTAATTTGTGTTTAAAAAACCCTAAAACTTAACTGAAAAACACAAAGGTTAAAGTGAAGTTATAGTTAGGTGAATATGTCAGTATCAACATAATGTTTTGAACCAAAAAATCACAGAATTGCACCAGTTATAGTTAACAGAGCTAACTATAACATGCACCCCCGGCATGCACTGCTGATAAACTCACATATAAAATGCTTCATGACATGTTCTATGACATCATTGATGACATCACTGATGGCATCTCAAATGACATAATTGATGACATCACTGATGACATCATCCAATTTGATTGTTTATACTTTACATAGAAGTTGGTAACCATGATCCTATTTTTCCTTTGAAATTTGTACAGCTTGTTTCCTGCTAATGAGTGTAAGTATTTACAACATGCTGGAGATCCTATTGGTTCTAAGGTGTGTAGAGATAGTGAACTTGCTATTAATGTTTATGTACTGGACTAACAATGTGTGGCGATGACAGTTGATGATTTGTGCTGAGTAGGTTGAACAGAAGCACCTTGGTTGGCACTGATAACAATAACCATTGAATTTCTATGCTTTTTTAGAGTTTAAAACCTTATGTTGCCACTGAAATGTTCACCTAACTATGATGCTCCTTTAGCCTTTGGTTTTTCAGTAAATGTTTAGGGTTTTTAATGGAAAGTAAGAAACTATTACCAATCCTAACTATAACGTTACTATACCCTTTTGTTTTTTCAGTGAATTTCTAGGGTTTTGTTTAATGTTGAGTAACATATTATCACCATATCTAACTATAATATTACTTTAACCTTTGGTTTTTTCACAGAATTTCTAGGGTTTTTATAATGTAAAGTTTTATTGTATTAGTAAACGAAACACCAACCAGCAACTGGAAATGCTGAGATCTCCATTAAAAGACAATGGAAGTGCAGTAGAGAAACAGAATAAATTGCATTCAGTTCAGGACTAGATATATGTATACACATCTGCTTCATCATCACTGATTGGAAAAAGCAGGGTGGACACATCCTAGAGTAAAGTTTGAGATTGAGTTCAGCCAATGAGAACAGAACATTTTTGCTAGAAATGTGGCCTATAGTTAGCAGAGGTATGCACCCTGTCCAAGTTGGGAGCACCACACTAGTCAAGGTAAGCATGAGACACACTAAAAGATAACATGCTCACCCTCTGGTAGCTTGGCACAGAACAGTCAGGCTTATCTAAAGAGGCAATATGTAAAGTATTTGTGCAACACACACACAGTAACACAATGAAAACACCACATTCTATTCCTGCAAAAGTGCTGATGTACCAGTTCTACTACACGCATTCTCTGGTGCAATTATCTGGTCTACTTCCAGTAAACCAGGCACAGGAGCAGGTGTAGACACTTTGATAGCCCTGAGTCTCAAGCAACAGGAGGCAATCCAACAAGCCCTTGGAAATCACTCCAGTTGCAAGGCAGAGTCCTAGCCTCCCTCAGGAGGGTCAGAGAGCAGCAAGCAGCAGGGTAGCATGGCAGAAAAGCAGATCTTCCAGATCAGCAGTTCAGCAGAGTATCATTCGTTGATGGAGTACAGCAGTTACTCTGACAAAGTCCAGTTTCAGGTTCAGAAGTGTCTGAATTTGTGGGGTCATAGACCTAGTACTAATACCCATTGTTGCCTTTGAAGTGGGGATGACTTCAAAGAAGGGTCTTTGAAGTGCACATATGCTCTTTCTTCCCTCCAGCTCTGGCTCCAGACTATCAGTAGGGGGTAATCAGCCCTTTTGGTGGGGACAGGACACTGCCTATTCAGGTGTAAGTGTCAGTCCCGCCCTCTCTTCCTGCCCAGGAAGAGCCATCAGAATGCAGATGAGTACTCAGACACACCTAACATTGCTGTGTTTGTGGCTGTCTAAGGGGAATGAATTAAGTGTAGCTGTCACCCATTCCAGATATGTATTGGAAACAGGCTTCAGGCACACAGAGCTGTAAGAGCAGAGAAATGTCTACTTTCTAAAAGTGGCATTGCTAAAATAGTAATGTTAAATCCAACTTTACCAGTAAAGAGGATTTATCATTACCATTCCAAAGATACAAAACATGTGACAGCTACTCCTTTCTAACCAGGAATTATATCTTAAAAGTGAATAAAGGAATTACCAATGTTAACCTATGAGAAGAGTTAGCCTCACAGTAGTGAAATATGAACTGAGACTCTTTTAGGGGTTTTCACTACCAGGACATGCAAAACTTAAACCTGCATGTCCTACCTTTAACTTACACAACAACTTACCCTTTGGGCTACCTAGGGCCTACCTTATGGGTGACATATGTATAATAAAAGGGGAATTAAGGGCTTGGCAAAGGGTTTGTTTTAAATGCCAAATCGAAGTAGCAGTAAAAGTGCACACACAGGCTCTGCAGTGGCAGACCTGAGACATGTTTAGAAGGCTACTGGGGAGGGTGGAACAATCAGTGCTGCAGGCCCATTAGTTGCATTTAATTTACAGTCCATGAGTATATGGTATACCACTTTACAAGGGACTTGCAAGTAAATTAAATATGCCAAACAGGTGTAAACCAATTATACCATGTTTAGAGGAGGGACACATGCACTTTAGCACTGGTCATCAGTGGTAAAGTGCTCAGAGTCCTGAAGCCAACAAAAAGACGATCATAAAAATTGGAGGAGGAAGGCAAATGGTTTGAGATGGCCCTTCAAAGAAGGGTAATTTCCAACATTTTTCATTACTTTTCTTTAAGTTTGCGGGACTCTCGCAAGAAGCTTGCAAGACTCTCACTGGATCGTAGAACAATGAATTAATATTGTAGTGTTCTAAACTTATGATATTCTTTTTTTATATTTTAATACATCTTATAAGTTTGTGTTTTATTTAAATATTTGCCATGGAGTTATTTTCACTTTGTAGCGATAGGAATTCTCGTGAGATGCCCACAAGAGTCATTGGTGGAGAAGTGTGGCTCAATGGTTAGAGCGGCAGACCCTGATGCAGAGATCTGGCCCGGGACCAGGGTTCAATTCCCGCCTCGGCGGGTCTTGGGCTCAATTTCCTCGGACCTGATAATTCTCGCCTCGGTGCCTATTCTAATCATGGGTCCCACTCTGCAACTCTGGGCAATAGCTTGCTTAATCTCCACAACGGCCCCAACAGCGCTGGGATGCCTGGCTTCACCCTGGGGGTGCCCAGGAGTGGACATTTCACAGGGAAAATCCAGGAAGGGTTCCACAGCGGTATGCGTACAGCGCCAGGACACCCCTTTGGGGGTATAAGTGCGCTTTACAAGTACAAATTTCATTTCATTACAAGTACAAGTACAAATTTCATTTCATTCACACTATCCCTCATGTGTATTATGTGGGGCGGAATTCCAGTTTCAATCCTGCGGACTACCTGTGACAGCATATTTTGCAATAAACTATGAAATTACCATAATTAAGTCAATGTAAATATATGGTAACTATATGCCTTTTGTTAAGAACTTAAATAATAGCAGACCAAGATATATTATGAAAAGAATATTACTAATTTTCATTTATGATCCTGCAAGCGACTTGTGAGAGTCTTGCGAGAGGACCGCAAGAGCGTAGGCACACAATTGAAAGACATATGATTGGTTAATATTAATGGTATAGTTTATTACAGGAAGTACCTATCCTCCTTTGCTTATTTGGGAAAAGCTTTCGGGTGAATTCACATCTACTGTTCCAATTAGCGTGAAAGAATCCCTTGTATGGAAATTTGTGAGATTCCACCAGGTGCTAAAAAGATGTAATCCAGGATGGTGACATGAAAATTGTGCCACAGAGATTTTTCATTAGGCGCCTATTAATAATATTCTATTAGTACCTTAGGAATGTGGTGCCATTTGTGCTCAATGCATCCTACAAGGCTTGCTACAGCTGAGATGCAAAGAAGTGCTAAGGCATCTTCTGGCACAAGTGCAGCACCATCTGCACAAACTCGGGATGTAGTACTTCCAGAGGTATGGGCTAGGGAAGCAGACTGCAGCCCTGCGTATCAGAACAAGGCGGTATACTGCCGATTCTGCGGGCCATCCTTTATGCATCTGAAATGAGCAGAAGTGCAAGAGATAATCTTGTCAGGTGCACAAATGCCCACCAAAGCACTACATTTTTACCATTTTTCTTTTGCCTCCAAGTTTATAGTTCCTCTTTTCGCTCACATCTTTTGCCTGAAGATGCATGTTTTTGTTTTACCCTGAAACAACTCCTGTTTTTGGGAGGGGTTAATCTCCCGCACCATTCTCTCTTCATTTGTCTAACTCGGCAAGAGTCTTTCAAGCTCATACATCTCATCTACAGTATCTGGTTGAGAACTGTTTAATCTACAACATGCAAAGTGACTAATCTCTCTGTTAAGACCCCTCAACAGACAGTTGAAATGTGAAGTGGAGTGTGGAGAGAGACTGCGCTCTCCACTGATATTCCTCTCTATGATTATAGGATTATGGGTTTGCATAGTAGGGTTTAGACTGACACTGCGCTATCTGCTAGAACTCTTATATAATGGCTGTGTGTAGTAGAGTGTGTGATTGGACTGACTTCTCTGTTGAGAGCTATCTTTAGATTGACAGTTGGTATAGTAATATCTGGGGAGAGACTAGCATCTTCATTAGACCTGTATCTTGCGTGACTGGTGTACGTACTAGTCTGTGGAGTGGTAGTAGCCTGCCTGCTGAGACCTCTCCCCAGAGTGATGGGTGTGCTTAGTAGTGTATGTGGGAAGGACTGACCTCTGTACTGAGACCCCCGGGGGACAGTTGTGTATATTAGGTGTGGGAAGGGACTGGACTCCCCATAGACACCTCTGCCCTAAGCAACAGGTGTGTGAAGTAGGCTGTGGAGAGGGACTACCCTCTCTGTTAAGACATCTCTATTTTATGACAGATGTGAATAGTAGGCACTGTGGAGGGACTGGGCTTTCTGCCGAGATCTCTCCCCATGGTGACAGATGTACATTGTAGGGTTTGGGGAGAGACTAGCCACTTTGCTGGGGCATCTGTCTATGGCTACGGGTGGGCATAGTAGGCTTTGGGGGGGCTGGCTTTTACTCTGAGACCTGGTGCCTGGGTGAGAGGTGTGTAGTAGAGTGTGGGGAGGGACTGGACTTTCAACTGACACCTCTTTTGGATGACGAGTGTGCATAGTAGGGTGTGGGGAGGGACTGACCTCTCTGCCAAGGCCTCTCCCCAGACTGACAGGTGTATGTAGTAGGGTGTGGAGAGAGAGTTGACTTTCCACTGAGACACCTCCGCAGGGTGATGGGTGTGCATAGCAAGGTGTTGGACACACTGGACTCCCCTCTCTGAGACCTGAGACTCCTCCCCAGGGTGATGAGTGTGCATATTAGAGTGTAGGGGGGACTGACCCCCCCACTGAAATCTCTCTATTGGATGATGGGTGTCTGTACTAGGGTGTGGGGTGGGTCTGGTCTCTCCACTGAGACCTCCCTCTGGAATAACAAGTATGCATAGTAGCGTGTAGTGAGTACCTAACCTTTCCACTCAGACTTCTCTCCTGGATGACAGGTCTGCTTAGTTAGGTGTGGAGAGGGACTGGCCTCTCAGCTGGGACCTTTGTCTTGGATTACAGGTGTGCATGTTAGAGAATGGAGAGGTAATGACCACTCCACTGAGACTTCTCACCAGGGTGACTGCTGTGCTTAGCTGAGTGTATGTAGGGACTAGCCTCTCTGCCGAAAACTCTCTCTAGGATGGTGGATGTATATAGTAGGGTGCACAGAGGACCTCTCTGCTGACACCCCTTCCCATGGTGACAGATTACAAAGTAGGGTATGGAGAGAGACTGGCCACTCTGCTGAGACCTCTGTCTTGGGGTGACAGTTGTTTGTAGTAGGGTATGGGGAGGGACTGACTTCTCTGCTGAGACCCCTCCCCAGTGTGATATGCATGCAAAGTAGACTGTGGGGAGAGGCTGGGTCTCCGCGGAGACATGCCTCTTGGACAATAGGTGTGTGTAGTAAGATGTGAAGAAAGGATTGGGATTTTGGTGAGACTCCTCCACAGGGTGATGAGTGTGCATAGGTGGGTGTGGGAAGGGACTGCCTCTCGGCTGAGACCTATCCCCATGGCAACGGGTGTGTGTAGTAGGGTGTGGGGACAGAATGGCCTGTCTACTAAGACTAATCCCCAGCATAGCAAGTGTGTATCCCATCCGCCAAATTACAAGTCCCCTGTGATATAATGGAATTGTAATTTGGCGGACGGGATATCCTTCACATTTGTGACAGTGTAACACTGTCAGCCATGATCATAATCAGGCCCTAAGTAGGGACTGGCCTCTCCACTAACACTCCTCCCCAGAGTGAAAAGTGTGCATAGTGGAGTCTGTAGGGGAACTGGCCTCTGTGCTTATTCCTCTCTCTTGGATGACAGGTGTGCATAGTAGGGTGTGGGGAGAGTGCCTTCTAAACTGAGACCTTACCTCAGAGTAATGGTTATATGTAGTAAGGTATGGAGAGATATGGGTCTCCCTTATGAGACTCCTCCCTAGGGTGATGGGTGTGGATAGTAGGGTGTAGGGAGAGACTAGTATTTATACTGGGACTCCTCCCCAGGGTAACAGGTGTTTGTAGGTGGTTGTGAGAAGAGATTAGCCTCTACACTGAGACTCCTCCCCAGGGTGATAGGTGACCCTAGTACGGTGTGGGAACACACTTGCCCATTGTCTGACAGTCCACTCCAGAGTGTTGGGTGTGTGTAGTAGAGTGTACAAAGGAACTGTCTTCTTCGCTAAAACCTCTGTCTTGGATGATGGGTGTCCATATTAGCATGTAGGGAAAGGCTGCCCCCTCTGCTGACACTTCTCTATAGAGTAACAGGTGTTTCTAGTAAGGAATAGTGAGAGACTACCCTCTTCATTAATGCTCTACTCCAGGGTAACATGTGTGGTTAGTAGAGTGTGAGGAGGGACTGGCCAATACAAAGACACCTCTCTCCAGAGCGAAAGCTGTTCACAGTAAAGTGTGTGGAGGGACTGGCATCTCTACTGATTATACATTTAAGTACTAAAATTAGCCTATTAGTAAACCAACCTAAGATCTTTGTCTCCGGTATATTTATAAATATTAAGTTCGTTTTTGGAAACTTCCTTAATTACCATTTTAAAAAGTACTTTCTTTAGATGGCCGTTATTCTTGGTAGGCCACACAATGACGATGAACATGAACTTTCACTCTTTTTGCCTAATTAAATGCACAAAATAAAATCTAAACCTGATATTTACTGAAACTTTGGTTCCAGAAATATGAGATAAAAGTTTGGAAGTTTCCATGGTAATCTTTGTTTTAATATAAGACTTGTGCCATTACATTCAGTCACATAAATTGTTTAGGTACACTGTGTAGTGACCTGAGATGATGCAGTCTCCCTGATGGGGAATGATGGCAACAGTTTATCTTTTCCTGTAAATTGATATCTGATCAGCTTTAAAGTTGGTGATATCAGACTTTTTGTTTTGCTGCCTTCTTCTCTATACCTTTGTAGCATGAGAATAATATATATTGCACTGTGTTTTACAACTAATGTAGAAAGCACTTCTGATCATCACTCTGGACACGAGTTATTCTACACAGCTTTGACAAATAGTTTTTCTGAAGGCAATGACTTGCTAGCTGGTACAGTAAGGTACACCAATCACTCTGAATCAATGTGTTCTCCTTGAATAGGAACAATTTTCCCATTCATGATTTAATGAATACCTTATTCCCAAAAAATCAATATATGGAATTCCCTCATTTTCCAATACATTTAGGACTATCATTTGAAATGCCTGATCATACTTTTGAGAATTAAAAGTGAAATGTATAACTCCAGTACAGTGGTCAACAATGTCACGTATAACTGTTGTTGAAGAACAGACATGCTTTTGAGCCTGCACTAAACTCAGTAGATTTGTGAAAGCTCAGCACAATTTTTTTCTTTGTTTCATTTAATGTATTCAGCTCCTACTGGTAAATGGAATTCAACATTCACAACTACATTACAGTAACAGGAAACACCTGAATTGTTTGAAAATGGAAAGCTTATAATATTCTGCGTTTCATCAGTTTTCATCCTTTTGAATATCTTTCTAGAAACTTTACTTTCTGTTGTTTTGTATTACCTGCAACTTCAGTCCCTCCACACACTCTACGCTTTTATGCTTCCGATAACTTCCATGTCTCTCAAAAATGGGATATAGACCCAGATGAGGAGCATACAGCCCAATCAAATTATTATATTCCATCACACATAATGTGTCAGAATTCACCTTGCTGTCATCAAGATGAAGAAGATACAATCCTGATAGTGTCCTAACCCGTGCTAAAGCAATATAAAACATTCCTTCTTTGAAGACTGTGTGACCTATATTATTCATTACGGCATCCAAACTTAATCCTTGAAATTTGTGAATGGTGACACCATAGGACAAAAACAGAGGAAATTGTTTTCTTCTGACAGAGGTCTTTTACCAATAGAAAACTAGCAGTGCACCTGGCAATTTTTGCCTTCTTCATTGTGGTCAGTGTTAGATTTGGCATCTTTTGGCGTGTTCCCCCTGAGTTTTTGCTTCCTGACCTCCCGGTTTTGACTCTGTTAGTGCTGGCTTAGTGTCTCTGTGCACTTCTCACTGCTGTTCAGTGTTAAAGTGCAAGTGCTCCTGTTGTAAATTGTGTTATGGATTGGTGTTTCCATGATTGGCGTATTTGATTTACTTGTCAGTCCCTAGTAAAGTGCACTGAGTGTGCCAGGGCCTGTAAATCAAATGCTGCTAGTGGGCTGCAGCACTGGATTGTGCCACCCACACACTTGCCTGTAAATGTAACTCTGGCCTGCCATTGCAGAGCCTGTGTGCAGTCTGGGACTGCCATGTCGACTTGGCAGGTGCACACACTTGCCTGTCCCTAACCTTCCCTTTTCTTACATATTAGTCACCACTAAGGTAGGCTCAAGGTACCCCTGTGGGCAGGGTGCAGTGTATGTGAAAGGTAGGACATGCCCTGATAGTGAACTACTGCCAATTTCGTTTTTCACTATTGCAAGGCTACCTGTTCCCATAGGACAGAATGGGGAGTTTGTTTATAACATCTTATACACATAACTGGCCCAGGGAACTAGGTAGCAAAATAAAGTTTAGTATGCCTGAACTCAGAATCTAAAGATGCATCTTTTTGTGAAGGTGATTTTTACATTCTGTGTTTGAAAATACCACTTTTAGAAAGTAGGTATTTTCTTGCTCAGCTATCCAGTGGGCCTCTGCTGGGTTTGTGGATTGAATGTCTGGGTTTTGGATGACAGGGGCTGGAGAGGGGCCGTGGCTCCAGATAGTCTAGGTGGGTCAGGAAAGGGCTGAATAGACCTGGGCTGCATTTAGAGTAGGGGGAGGAGATTTCCTTTCACCTGAATGGGCCTGGTCTGCCTCTGACAATGCCGTCTCCACCTGCTGCCAGGAAGCCACACCAGAGAGGGCAGGACTGGTTCTGGCTGGGCACAGACACTCTCTGCCTGAGAGGACAAAGGATTTTGGGCTATAAAAAGTGGGGCCCAAACCCCTAAACTTTAGAACTCTTTTGGACCAAGAAGACTGCCAAGATGAAGAGCTGGAGAAGCTGTGAGGAGGAACTACCACTTTGCTGAGTGCTTTGCTGTGTTGGCCTGCAGTGGCTGCTTCTGTCTTGGGCAGTGAAAGGACTGGACTGAGCTTTCTGAAATTTATTTTTGTGAGTTTCTCCAAGGGCTTGAGGTAGAGCTTGCCCCCTGTTCAAGAAGTCCCAGGAACAGCAAAGACTTCAAGTTCTTCTGCCCTCAGCACTGGGGACTGTGTGTTTGGTGCTGCAACAGAAGAAAAATCAACCCAACGCTGCTGCCGGCTCCGTGTCCTGAAGGCACCGCAGAGGGCACCGCTGCAACACCGCACCATGACCCTGGTCTAACCGATGACGCCTGCTGTTGCCGCCACCGAGCCGCTGCTCGCACCGCGACCTGTGGGCACCGCACTCCGCATCGCCTCACTTCATGACACCGCCTTGGTATCCCCAGTGACACCGCTCCACGCCGTAATCAATGCCGCTGCTTGCACCATGGTTCGAGGGCACCGTTCGTAAAGTTACACGACGCACCGCCCTCATCCCGCACCGCAGCCTTGGTCTACTGACGCCAGCGCCATCGACTCCAGTTTGTCAGCCGGCGACAGCGCTTCAGCAACGACGACGACGACGCTGCTTGCACCGTGACCTGCCAGCACTGCGATGAGCACCTCATCACTTCGCACCACGACCCTGGTCTCACCGACGACGCCATCTGAGGGCATCGCACGCTGCACCGCTGCACTTCACACCACAGGACCCGGCGCCTTCCAACGCCAGCGCTCCCGACTTCAACCGCGAGGACTTTGATCTGCAACACGTGTGACTTCAAGGGCCCGACGACTCCTGCACCGATCTCCGGAACCAACACCTGCGGACGCCGTGCTTTCGGAAGCTCAACCAGAGGTCGCCGACGTCCTGCATTTCTAAAGGTACTGTTTTGCGGGTCTTCCCGACACCATAGCTGGCCCGCGACGCCGCGGTTAGCCAGAACTGTTTGGATTTGTTTGTGCACGACGCCGTGATAGCCCCAGAGGGAGCTAGCAACTTCAAGGAATTGTTTTTCAAGGTTATTTTGATAACTGAAGATTTCTAAATACTGTATTGTGGATTTTTATCATTTTTGGTCTTGTCTTGAGTATATAAATATTTTGGATATTTTTCTAAACTGGTGTGGTGTCCTTTATAGTGCTTACACTGTATTACTGTGGGTTATGTGCAAATGCCTTATACACTGCCTCTAAGATAAGCCTGACTGCTCGTGCCAAGCTACCAAGGGGGTGAGCAGGGGTTGTTTTAGGAGGGTAACTCCCTTATCCTGACTAGGAAGAAGGGTCCCTATTTGGACAAAGGTGCACCCCTAGCCAACTAGAGACCCCCATTTCTAACAGTCAGATTTTATAATAAAATATACTCATATTCTACTTTATTGGGAAATGTGGTGAAATCTATCATATTCCCCATTGTGCCACTGACTAATCTCTCCTTGATGTTGAGATTCATCAGAAACTTTTTCTGCAATTTTTACAGATGTTTAGAGTCTTTTCTGAACCAGCTGTATGTGAAACTGTTTTCTCTAGTGATTCCAGTTTCTTTACCACTGATTGACATAGTGATAAGTTCAAACCTTGATGTTCCCTTTTATCTTTAATATTAAGATTCACAATCTCTTTTTTTTCTAAAATAAACTGAGCGCACTCGTACAATGTTTCCTGTACCTGCCTGACCACTAACATATACACATGCTGTGTAATTAAAAGGTTAGATATGAACTTTTAAGTTTTACATGTCCTGGTAATGAAAACTCCTAAATTCGTTTGTCACTAGTGTAAGTCCTACCCCTCCCATAGGATAACAGTGGGGATTCCTTATTACATTTAATAAGGTGTAATTTCCAATTGGGGATAGGTAGCTATGTCTTGTACTTTTCTCATTGGAGTTATGGCTAAAAGCTCTGTTTATTGGTAACGTTGTTTTTTTTATCATAATTTAAAAAAAAAACACTTTTAGAAAGCTGGTATTTTTCTTTCCTTAGCCCTTTTGTGCCTGCAGCCTGGCCTGGGTCACATGACTGGTATAACTGACAGTAACACTTTGTGAATTCCTCCCAGACACACAATAGAGGGATTCAGTATAGCTCAATGGGCCATCTGCTGGCAGGATGGCGGGGTGGAGCTGAGCACAGCCTCACTTGCAACTGAATAGCGTGTACTCACACAAAGGGGCTAATGACCCCACATTGTCACGGCAGCCAGCTTGGAGCCAGGTCAGGGGAGACAGGGAATTACATGCACTTCAAAGCAACTGTTTAGAAGTTTCTCCCACCTTCCAGAGGGAGGGCACCAGGGAATAAAAAGGGGACTTCAAACACCAACTGTTCAGTACACTTCTAGACCTGTTGCTACTCTGCCAGAAAGAAGGACTTCTGTGCCGCTGGATGAACTGCCACTCTGCTGGACAGCAACTCTGAAGGACTGCTTCCCTACTGGATTGCTGCCCTATTTGTCCTGTTGCTTTACTACCTTCTGCCTGGGGACAAGGACCGGATATTCAACTGTCCTAGGAATTCCAGAGTGACTCACAAGAGCTAGTTTGCTGGCCTCCTTATCAGAGCCTCAGGGACACAAAAGGCTTCCCCCATCTTGAACCTGCATCTGGACCGAGCTTGAGTGATTTCTTACCCTGCAAGTGGTGCCCCTGCAGTCCTGGACTCTTGGGAGTGGTGCTAAAGGTACCCAGATAGCCAAAATCCAAAAGTGAGGACTTGGAAAGTTTTTGGCTAAAAACTGCTCTGAGAATCGTGAGGAGACCAGGACCAACCTGTGCACCTATCCGACCAAGCTGCATCGCCGGTCAGATTGATTTCGCTGCCTCTCCAGCTACGTTCTTCTTCTTCGCAGCAAAACCATTTCAGCGGTCCTTCACCAAAGGGGTATTCGCATTGTTGAACCTTCTTCGACTACAGCTCTTTGTCTCTTCCCACTGGAGATCTTCGACTTCCATTTCAGAAACAAGTCGACAGGTAGAAATCTTTACTGCTGCTTTGACCCAAGGCCATCCAACAAAGATCCTCCCCCTTCGAATACCTCTTGCAGCCTTGCCCCACTGAACTTTAGCTTTTTAGAACATTTTCTTTAAGAATTTTTATAAGTAAGTACTATCTGGCCCCAATCTACTTCTTGTATTTGTACTGCACTTCATTGTGGTTGGCCATATTTTTCTACTTTGGCCTGGTCTTGTGCGACTAGATATCCGCTGTTGGCGCTTCGATCTTTTAGGCTTCAACGTTTACAAAAAACTTTTAAAATTCCTAACTCCGGTTCTACTGATTTAAAATTTGTCATTTTGGTGTCAAATAATTTATAATAATGTACTCAACTTTTCTATATTGGTTTGGGATTTTTCTTGTCATGTATTTTCATTGTATTACTGTTTGTGTTCTGCATAAATACTTTACATATTGCTTGTAAGTTAGACCTGACTACTTTTTGTGCCAAGATACCCATGGTTAAGCATGGGTTAATTTAGTGACTTTTTGTGGTTCACCCTGTAAGCGATTGTGGCTGTTGCTTGACCAGGGCTCACACCCTAGTCAACCAACAAGCCAATTTCTAAGAGTGCACAATTTCAGTGAATGATTTCAACATACATTTTAGTGTTGATGCTAGACCTAAACCTGCCCAAATTATGGATTTTGATTTGCCATATAAGCTAGAAGAACTCAACTTATCATAAGCTTCATGGGATCCAATTTCCCTGTGGGAAAGCATCTTTAAACTGAAACTGTAAAACCTTTTACTTAAAGACTTCTCTTCTGTTTTGTTATGTATAAAAGGATATATTGAGCAACGGCATTAGAATTATTTGCTACAAACTGAATATCCACGTTGGCATTCCTTATAAACAGGATTACAGGACTGTAATTGTTGATGAGTTTTGAAGCCTCACTTCTCTTTATATTGTATGTGTTTTAGGGAATTTACCAGTTATAGTGTGCTTGACTACAGACATAAAACTGTTCACTCTTCCTTTTGAGATTATAGGCCTAGGAAATGCAAAATTACAGATAAAGTGGAGTATGGCTTCAAATGTGTACAACAGTTTGCAGAATCAATGGAACACAATTCCAAGGAGTTTTCAAATGAATCACTGCAATGTTTGCAGTAGCTAACTTAAGAAAGTCATAAAGATCATCCCAAGGATACTTTGCACAGTGACAAACCAGGTAGGTCCACCTAGACTGCTTAACATACACTTTGGATCACTGTGGCGATGGAACCAATATTCATTGGAACCACATTGGCAAGCCATGATGTTAATCAGATTGCTCTCTAGAACCTCATCTTTTCCATTTACTTTTCCCACACAATCTCTGCCAGTGTTAACATTGAACCGTGTCCCTGTTTTCATTAAATGGCTACAGCATAAGATAGCACTGGTTCAGTGTTGAACTCTTCACTGGGGGCTTGGTTATCTGCAGAGACCAAGGCCAAATGCGATTGCTCGCAGGTTTGGGGTTCAAAGGAAGATGTTTTGCGCGGATCTGGACCAATCACAGTTAACAAAGGGAGTAGGGCTGGGCGACCTTTTGTTTCTTCCAGGGAAAGTTGATGCCCTGTAAGCTCTATCTCATGCAACAATGCGCTAGCAGCCCTTAGCAACCCCCCACCTGGGCTTCACTTGTTGCCTTTCTATTATTCCTTATTATAGCGGGCACTCCTTAACGTGGAGAAACTGTACTGGAACCCTCTTGGAAGATGGTCGTTAGAGGGGTGGCCCAGCCCAGCCTCCTCTGGGCTCCGACGGGCGTGGACGGGCCTGCCCTTGGCCCGGGCTTTGCCCAGTCACGTCCCCGCATGAATCCCGCGCCGCAGGAGTGCGGTACGCTTTTGAAGGTCCTGGGAGGTGGAAGCAGGAACCGGAAATGATGTCAGGGGGTGATGGGAGTTGTAGTCCACTCCCCAGCTGTGCTCAGTGAAGTGCAGCACTCCCCTCGGCCCTCCTCAGCATGGTAGATGGTGCACAAGTCTCCCCTCTGCTCCCTTCTGCACAGCAAGTGAGTGACCAGAAAGAGTAAGCGTACAATCAATTGCACCCAGTACACGTGGGAAGCGGGAAAATTAGATAGAAATCCCTAGCTGCCCTTTGTCTCCTGTCCAGTGTATGGGGCATTCGTATGTAGAGGTGGGCTCTTGAATTGATGCAGCTCAGTACCTGATGCAAGCACTGCGACTGGCTTGCCTGAAAGATGCCCACAAGGTCACTGGAGACCCTTTGGAACGACCCCGTAACAAAGAAATGGAGAGCAGAAAGTATCTTGAGATATGCTGGAATGGCATGGGAGTAGGAGGTCACAGAGTGAAGTTCCTGCTCCCACTCACATACCATCTCCAAGATGACTTATGGAGCGAAACGGTATCTAGCCCTGACATCTTGGCTGGACATCCCAAATAGGTTGATCCCTTGTCTGAATATCCTCTCTACTCTCCTCCTCCTCAAGTCTGCTTGCCGCATGCAATGGGCAGAGCAACAAACACTTTCAGCGTCATGTTGGAAGATTTGTGTGTGTCAGCTCTGATTTCATATGTGCTGCAGGGCTGGGATTGGCTGTTGGGCTGCAGTGTTTCAGCTGGAGCGTGGTGGGGATGGTAGATACTTGCACAGGTGTTTAGCATTGAAGAAAATGATCATCTGGCCTGAATACGGATATTCTGGCCCGGAAGCGTAGATTTTGCCCCGAGTGCTGAAATTTCGGCCCGGGTGTGGGATTTCCGGCCCGGGTGCGGAAATTCCGCCCAAGTGCGGAAATTCCAGCCCAAGTGCAGACGTAAAGATACGAGTCGTAGGTGACTTTTGTGAATACCAAAAAACGTAAGTGAGTTCTGTGAATACTAAAAGTCGTGAATTTAGACTTTTGGCTCAAATTACTTTTGTGAATCGGCCCCTAATAAAAGAGAAGAGAGGAAAACAGAGGGAGGAGAAGCAAGGGGAAGATAATCATCACTGTTATAGCTTCTCATCACATGTATATTATAAACTGCATATCACCCTTCAATAACCAAAGAATGTTCGATAAATTAGAACTAAGGATTGATTGAGTCAAAATAGACAACAATAAACACCCGGAGAGTGATCAAGTAACGAGAGAAGTCCAAAGCTGGCATATGATTCTCGCACCTTTTTCCCCCCAAAGCCGAGGTATTGCTGTTTCTATCTCAAATATCTGGCCCAATAATACCAACCAATGGTGAACTGTGAGGAGCATCGACATAGTCCAATCTCTCGCAATACATAATTGAGCTGTTACAATAGCAATAGAGGCAATGGTAGAGATACACCTATCTGCTATCCGTTTATGAACCAGCATGATAGCCAGAATATTAAATTGCAGATCGCATGGTAAATGCTGAGAAATAGAGCAGGCAATGTCATCCCAGAATTGTGAAAGATGTGGACAGCTGGCAAACGTGAACGATATCCGCGGCAGGGAGCCCACACTGAGGACTGCTTTTCCTATTCACATTGCAACTTTGATCCCCTTCCACTTTGCATATATTCGCTGGAGTGTAATACAACATGCATAGAATTTTAAATTCTTGCAGTTTCAGGCTGACCGAGGTCACGGAACAATACTTCAACTTCAAAAGTGTCCTTTAGATCAGACTCCTGTACCTCCGCCCCTATTATAAGACTCCTACTGCTTGCCAATCGGCTTACATCATCTTCTTTATGCTCAGTCAATATACCATAGAGTACATAAATAATTAATTTGTGATCACTGCTACATATATATGTGAGAGGAGCTCAGAGTCATCATTGATAGTTCTATGAGAAATATTGCAGTTGAAATAGATGTTTACCTGCAAGTACTTAAGACGGTCTTATAAGGAAAGTCATACGCAGTTTGCAAAGCGAAAGAAGAGCAAAACCCTTGACAATCAAATAATTGACTGGCTGTTCTAAGGCCTCTGAGAGACCATGATTTGGCAACTACATCATGAAGTATAGTTGGTAAAGAGGGATTCCTGCAGAGAGGTGTATAATAATGCAATGATGGGATCTTAAAGACAGAACAGATTTGAGCCTAGATTCTATGAACATCTGTAACCAGCTTAAAGAGTACTCTTTTAAAGTAATTGGGGTCAGTTTGTCTGGCCAATGAGAACTTCTAATCCTTCCCTATCACAATCTGATAAGCGAAGGTGTTACAATCTGGCTGACAATTTATGACGATCCAAACGTGGCCCAAAAAAGCCCAGTCGCTATTGAAAGGGTGAAGTTTCAACAGATAGATAGCCTGACTGGCCCTTTTATATCCCCATAGGAAGCAGCGCACTACCCCATCAAGATGCCGAAAAAAGGATCAGGGACCCGTAGGGGGTAGAGCAAAAAAGATATAGAAATTAGGCAAAATATTCATCTTCACTTTATTGCAATGGCCAATATTACTTATTGGCTGCTTACTCCAAACCCACGTCTTAGCTGCACATTGACCATTGTTCATAATTTTGCTCAATGATAGGGTTAAAAGATGAGGTAATCTTGACGTCAAGGTAAGTTGCAACTGAGATCACATTGGGCTGTTTCGTGGCTATTGTGAAATTAGCAAATATTTAAGCTTTTTTAAAATTAAGACGATACCCAGAGAAAGCCCCAAATCGTTCTGCCTTGTAAATAATTAGCTGGACAGCATGAAGAGGGTCAGAAGAATATTCGGCCACATCATTGGCATTAGCACATATTTTAATATTGTAGTCATACGTCGAGACTGGTACTATCCCTGCATTCTGATTTATATGCCTTAAGTAGGGTTCCAATTAAAGGGCGAATATAAACGGGGCTAGTGGACATCTCTACTGGGTACCACAAGTAATCCTACATGGAGAAGAGATATTTTCTGCTAATACTAGGCGGGCCATTGGGCTCTGATATAAATTCTGAAACCACCTTAAAATTTGGCTCCCAAACCCTATAGCCTGCAGAGTTAGCCACATATATGACCACTAGACCCTATTGTACTCCTATCTGGCGTCAAGTAATATCATACCAGCCTGCATCCCAAGAGAATTATAAGCATCAAATAATGCAGTGGCAGCATTGGTATGGCTAGTAGTATCTTTACCGGGAATAAAGCCATGATGCTGCGGGAATAGCAACTCTTGGATGTGGACAGCCAATCGGCTAAGACTTTCGCATAAATTTTAGCATTGGTATTAATCAGAGATATGGGGTAATAATATCCTCTCTTGTCGGCAAGTTGTCCCTTTTTAAGAAATTCCACAATATTAGCCTGACGCCAAGAATCAGATATGTAACCTCCTTATTCAGCATATTCAATAACGGAGAGGAACACAGGTGTCAAAGTATTTATAAATATTTTATAAAACTCTATAGGCAGCGAATCCTCACCTGCAGCCTTACCAGAAGGGAGTGATCTGATAGCCCTTTCAATCTCCTCAACAATAATTGGTTCCTCCAAAGCCTTAGTTTAATAGGGCTAAGCCTTGATTTATTGGCTGCAAGAATATATTCTTCAATCATCTTTGCACATGGCTCATAGGTTTCCATGTTTAGTTCTTGATAAAAAAGCCTAAACTGACCAAGAATTTCCTGAGGGTCATAACATTAATTACCTTGGCTATCCTGGATGTATTGGACCATATTCTGATGTCTATTCTCAACAATTGTATAGGGCAGAATCTTCCCAGCCTTTTCCTGCACTCAGAAAGAGAGACTCAGCCATTGAGATAAGCAGCAGCTGCTTTCTCTCTATGTACATGGTCCAAGCTACCCTGGCATTTAATGAACTTGGACTTTATCTTGGATTCATTAGGACTATTTTCCAAGACTATGTGGGAGTGCTTCTGCTCCTCCTCCGCAGCTTTAAATATGCAGACAGGGAGGCGTGGCCAAGATGGCGGAGCGGTAGGACGCAGAATCGCGTTCCTCCGGCACCGCCGATACTTAGCTTCGTAATAGCGCCTGTCCCGGGAATCAGCGGACCGCCTGTGGCGGTGGACGTCCCCGCTATCGACTGGGGGTGATGCTGGTGCGACCCTGGGTCCGAAATCGGCACGAGTGAGGTGCGGTGCGGGCCCGGCTGAACGGAGCCTGTGAGGCCGATAAGCTGCGACGCGCGGATGTGGTGCGGTGAGGCGTCTATGGAAGGGTGAGGCCAGGGAACGCTAACCGGCCCCGCGGGGCGCTGTACGCTGCTCCGGGAGGTGAGGGACGGCCCCGGTTGCGGTGGGAGGAGAGCTGCGAGGCTGGAGAGACCCCTGAGACGGTGCTGCGGAGGACGGGTCGCCGCCATTTTGAGGCGCCGCTCCGAGAGGCCTCGGGGTGCCTGGAGGCCGGGCTGAGCAGAGCTAAGGGGGCACGGGAGCAGGAGAGCTTGGCGCCCAGCGGTGTTGCGCCTGTACCAGAGTGGCTGCCCCTCACGACCGGAACCCACCGGGAGACAGAGAGGAGCTGCCGTGCTAGATCACCATGCCTGGCGAACCATCGGCCTGGAACCCTAGGAGTTGCGGCTGGGCAAAGCAGGCCAGGGGCTCCGACCGGGCCAACTACAGGCTGGGCCCCACAGGACACTGTGCAGAGCAAGGGCAAGCCGGGCGGAAGGTGCCCCAGTGTGTGATAGCTAGCACTCGGGTGGCTAAAGGGGCTGTGGAGGTGCCGGCGGTGACCGCGAAGTCCTGTGGCGCAGCAAAGATCAGAGCCAGAGTTGGGGCAGGTGCCCCCCCGATGAGGCTGCCTGCGCCGGAGCGCCCGCCGACCCAGTAAGGAGGTGAGGGTGGCGGACAGGGACCGCGGAGAACTGCTGGCTGGCGGCCGGAGTGGATGGAGACGGAGGCATACTGAGCAGCGGTGGTGTACGTGAGGCCTCTCGCATCCCTGCTCGGCTGAGGAGGGGATACCTACGGACCGGTCTACAGGAGGACAGCTGCAGTGGCACAAGAGAGAACGCAAGGGCTGGCTGGGTGCGGCGGTGAGTAGAGGTGGTGGACTATCCCGCATCCTGGACGACGGCGTTGGAGCGACTAGCCCAGCGGAACAGAGCACGAGGGGTATGGCAGTGCCACGGGGCCGTAAGGATAAGGCGCTGAGGGATGCCCTCTCCAAGCCGATGGGGCAACCTGGAACCTCGGGTGAGGCAGGAGCAGGCCAGTTGGAAGGCGATGAGACCCCCGCTACGAAAGCCTTCATGGTTGAACTTTTCGCGACCATGAAGGCTGACATCCAAGAAATCAAGTCACAGCTGGCGGCGGACTTGAGAGAGGTGCGGCGCGACGTGGATGAGGTCGGGGAGCGAGTTGCGACGTTGGAAGAGCACGACATCAGCAGGGCAGAAGAAGTGCACCAGCTACAACAAGAGATGCTGCGCTCCGGGAGCAAAACCTCGACCTACAGGCCCACACCGAGGATTTGGAGAACCGCTCCCGGAGGAATAACATCCGCATCCGAGGCGTTCCGTGGAAGGAGGAGGGGGACGACCTCCGGGCCTATGTCCGGGCTCTGTTCCAACAGCTTCTGGGAGAAGGTGAGGAGACAGACATCCAGATGGATCGTGTCCACCGAGTAGGTTTCCCCGGGGTCTGAAGGCGCCCCACCAGACATCCTGGTATGCATCCATGACTTCCAACTGAAGGAACGACTCCTTCGCCAGGCCAGGGACTCTCAGCCTACTCTTTTAGGGGTCATCGGCCGGCTCTCTTTCAGGATCTGGCGGCCTCTACGCTCAGCAAACGGCGAGCCTTCCGTGAGGTGACCATGCATCTGCGGGAGTCCAAGATCCCATACTCCTGGGGGCATCCTTTTCGCCTCATTTTCAAACACAATGGGAAATTACTACAGATAAGGTCGGTTGCGGAAGCTGTGGAGGTGCTGGGGCTCGAACAGGCAGTGGCGTCAGAAGACGTGGACTTGCCCAGGTCACAACGTCTGAAGCAACCTGGGGACTGGCAGAGGGTGGGCAGGGGGTGTGGGCCACGAAACCTGACCAAGCTATGAGAGAGAGGGAGAGGGAGGATGTGTTGTCTACCCTTTCTCAAACATCAGCGAGGCCTGTCACCCCTTGAGATGTGTGGATATTTTGATGGCTGATACTCTCGGGACGGGCGAACAGAGAGGGGCCGGGGGGACGGACTGGTGTGC
The DNA here is from genome assembly GCA_963921515.1 of Calotriton arnoldi. NCBI lineage: Eukaryota > Metazoa > Chordata > Amphibia > Caudata > Salamandridae > Calotriton > Calotriton arnoldi. Next base: position 2,048,417 of record CAWUFW010002338.1, on the reverse strand, counting down.
TACACCATCTCCACATCTGTTTCCTGCGACTTGTTGGAGGTACGATCGTCCAGCCAGGGTCGTGAGAAGCTGCTGCGACCCCCTGACTTTCTTTATCTGTGACAGACTTTCGTCATGTGGGTTTTTTCTTGGAGGGTGGTTTTTGTTTTTATAAGGGTAGGTTATAAGGGGAAATGGTTTTTTGTTGAGGGTTTGGGGATCTCCGCATCAGCCTGCTTATAGATACTCCATACGGGGGTGTTACCATGAAGAGTGGTGTGGGGACGAGACAAGATAGGGACCTAATGAAAGGAATAGCAGTAACATACTCAAGACTAAGATATGGGTAGGGAGCTTAAGGTTGTGAGCCTCAATGTTCGGGGGCTGAACAACCCGGTGAAAAGGGCAGCAGTGCTCTCCCTTCTTGAGAATATAGGAGGTGACATTTGTCTCCTCTAGGAGACTCATTTGCTGGGCAAGGACACTGCACGCATGCGCGACAGGCGATTTCCCAACAGGTATGGTCTACAGGGCCGTCAAAAAAACGGGGTGGCTATCTTAATTGGGGCCCAGTGCCCATGCAAGGTGATCTCGACTGTAGCTGAGATAAGGGGGAGGCTGCTGGTCCTTAGAGTACAATGGGGCGACACGCATCTCACTATAGGGTCAATATACGGCCCCAACGAGAAACAGGAGTCTTTCCTTCTGTCAGCATTGTCGGACGTCCTCACCTCACAGGATGCAGCGATCTTGGTGGGGGAGATCTGAATCTTGTGATGGAGGCGGGGTTAGACAGGTCGGGCCTAAGAGTGCACCAGTCAGGGGCCCTGTCCCCAGTAGGCAAAGGGTGGCTTGAGGAACATGGGTTGCATGATGTATGGCGCGCACAACATCCATTGGAGAGGGATTATACTTATTACTCAGCTGCCCACAAAACTTACGCGAGGTTAGATCACTTTCTAGCCTCTACAGAATTAATGTCTAGCCTGGGCTCTGCTACTATTGAACCACGCACACTGTCAGATCACGCCCCACTTACCGTTCTGCTACCAGTGCAGTATAGGCGTACGTTGCCACCAGGGTGGAGACTTAGAGAAAGCTTGCTGCACTCCGAAGATCAGTGTCAACGAGTGAGGGAGGCGATAGTGCATTATTTTCAAGAAAATGATATCGGTTCCACTCCACTGGCGGCGGTTTGGGAAGCCCTGAAGTTAGTGGTGCGCGGAGAATTTATTGCGATAGCAGCCAGGTACAATGCAATGCGCAGGGCAAAGCGTGCAGAGTTGGAAAGGGAGGTAGGGGAACTAGAAACAATACACAAGCGGACAGGGGCACAGAGAGTGTGGCGGGAGCTGGAGAAGCGTAGACGGCTGCTGAAGCACCTAGATATAGACAGAGCGGAGCATGCACTGCTGCGGCTGCGACATAAATTTTTCCTTAGTAGCGACAAATGCGGGAGAATGTTGGCGCATAGGCTTCGAGCGCAATCACACAAGTCTCTCATTCAGGCGGTACGAGACTCAAGGGGGACGGAACACACCACGGATGCTCGCATAGTGGAAGCTTTCCAAAACTTCTACCAGCAGCTATACACAGAACAAGACCCTCCGCCGCTAGACCCAAAGGAGTACTTAGATATGAGCGAGATAACTCCGATCTCTGGAGTAGCGGCAGAACAACTAGATGCGGAGATCCGTGTAGAGGAGGTCATCGCGGCTATAGCGAGATTGAAGGTAGCGAAGGCCCCGGGCCCGGATGGCTTCCCGGCAGCATTTTATAAAGCGTTCTGTGCGGAGCTGGCTCCCTTTTTAACGAAATTGTTTAACTCTTTTCTCGAGACCGGTGCGGTGACACCGACAATGGCGGAGGCAGCGATTTCGGTGATTTTGAAACCCGGAAAAGAGCCGAAGGAATGCGGTTCGTACCGACCGATTTCGCTCCTCAACATTGATGCAAAACTTTTGCTGGAATTTTAGCAGCCCGCCTGAACCCCCTTATGACTGATATTATTGACCCAGACCAGTCCGGGTTCATCCCCACACGGCAAGGAGGGGATAATGCAAAGCGATTACTACACCTCATTGACAGTATACAGCGCTCCGGGAAGCCGGCCTTCCTGCTGTCAATGGACGCGGAGAAGGCCTTTGACCGCGTGGGGTGGGGCTACCTGTTCGGAGTATTACGCAGATTTGGGTTCGGGGACAACTTTCTGAAGTGGATCGGGTGCATCTACCAAGCCCCGAAGGCATTTGTGCGAGTTAACGGAGATAGGTCGACATTCTTTCCCATAGCACGGGGGACACGGCAGGGATGCCCTCTGTCCCCTCTGTTATTTGCGCTCTATATGGAGCCCTTCGCGCAACGCATTCGCGCTAATCAACACATAGTGGGCCTAAAATTTGGAGCTGACGAGCATAAGATCAGTCTATATGCCGATGATGTCATTCTCTCGTTGACACGGGCCCGGCTGTCGTTCCCTGCGCTGATGACAGAACTTGCGTCCTTTGGGGCAACCTCCGGATTCAAAGTAAATCTGAGCAAATCGATGATTCTCAATCTGTCGCTCCCTGAGGCTGACGTGGACACCCTGCAGAGGGACTTCCCCTTCCAATGGACGCAGACCGACATCACTTATTTAGGATTTCGGCTTGCCCCGACCATCGCACGGACGGTGGCGCTGAACTATGCCCTGCTGCTAGAAAACACGGCCAAGGCGCTGGACGCCTGGTCACGGCTGCGGCTGGCATGGTTCGGGAGGATAGCAGCGGTGAAGATGACGATCCTGCCACGTATCCTGTACTTATTTCAAATGCTCCCGCTAACACCACCACAAGGGGCGCTTAAGAAATTACAATCCCTCATTAATAAGTTCTGTCTGGGAGGGACGGAAACCCCGGCTCTCCCTGAAGCAGATGGTTAGCCCGAAATCGAAAGGGGGCCTGGGACTACCACTAATAGAAGGCTACTATCAAGCGTCCTGTCTCCGGTATCTCATTGAATGGAACAGGCCGGAGTCCAGTAAGCACTGGAACTTTATGGATCAAACAGTGGCAGGTATCAATATTTGGAGAGAGCTATGGCTGCCTCGGAAACACAGGGCATGGGGATTGTATTCTTCTCCGGTGACCTCACCTACCCTCAGGGTTTGGGACAGAGTGGCGGTGGCAAAGGGCTGGACGACCTTCCCTCGCCTATGACCCCCATTGTAGATAACCCGGACTTTGTACCAGGAAAAGCCTCAACGGTGTTCCACAGATGGCGGGAAGCAGGATGTAAAAGGGTAGGGTTTCTATTCGACTTAGAAGGGGTAATTCCCTTTAAACAGCTGCGAGAAGATTATGACCTCCCGGCGAAGGATGCCTTTGCTTACGCGCAGGTTTGTCACTGGGTCACTAAGCCTGCTAACTGTACACACATGTCAAGGCCCCTTTCGGCGTTTGAGCGATGGGTGGTGGGTAAGACGGACGACCGGCGGCTGATCTCGGAGCTATATGCGCTGCTGCAGGAGCGTCCTGGGGAGCACAGAACGAAAGCTCAGGTGCGATGGGAGACAGAACTGGGTAAGCCCCTAACCTTCAAAGAGTGGGAGTACATTCTCTATAGGGCGCACCACACTGCTCGCAGCACGACGGGCACGGAGGCAGCATTCAAGGTGACCTCCTACTGGTATTATACTCCAGCTCGGGTGCATACCTGGAACAAAAACAAAACAGACCAGTGTTGGAGAGGCTGCGGAATGACAGGGACGCTAGCACACCTCTTATGGCACTGCCCGAAACTACATCGATATTGGACGGCAGTCCTAAATGATATAGATGCAGTTTTCCAGATTGCGCTACCCCGCTCACCAGAGTATACGCTTTTGGGTCTCCCGCATGCGAAAGTTTCCCGCTGCGCACTATACAGGGCAGGCAGATAGCGCTGGCGCTTCTGGCAGCTAGACAAGTTCTCTTGGCTTCGTGGGGCACGACTAAGCAGCCGGAGGTGAGAGCTTGGGTATACAGACTTTGGCAGTTGGTTGCTATGGAATGAATGTCCATGACAGTGGAGGGGACGGGGCGGGAGTTCCCAACAGGGTGGAGGCCCTTCCTAGGCTTACTTACCAAAGATCTCAGAGAAGTGACGTGTCCAAAATACCTGCAGATCCTGCGATTGATCCCCCTGGAGCCCTTGGGCTCTACCTCATCGTGAATACAGTAACTGGGCTCACCAAAGGAATGAGGGTTCTCAGGCCTTAGTATGTGTTACATAGCAGAAGCTGATGCGGAGGAGGGTGGGTGGGTGGGAGGAGGAACAGGGAGGAGGGAGGGGGGTTGTTGTTTGGGTTTTGTATTTTATTTGGTTTTTGTTTAGTTAAATAGATGGTTTTTAGTAACATTTTGAAAATGGAATTATAGTATTGCCTTCGCACGGCACATAGTCATGCCCGGCCTCCGGGTTGTGAAGTTAAGAATTGAAATGTATATTGGGCTTCGCTCTGCCGGCTTTGAGTTGTAGGCAGTAAGCTGTGTTCATCGCTTGCTTATTCCGTTAATTAAAATGATTGAACATAAATATGCAGACAGTGTTTACCATTCCGATCCTTATTCTTCTGCATGATCAGTTGCTCCGTAACTCCTGTACATATGCTTTTAGAGTATCCCAGACAAACTAAGGGGCAGAAGAGCTGCTATTTAGAGATATAAAGGCAGTAAGCTCAGTATTCATTCTTTAAATGTATTCAGAATCCAACAATAAGAACCTAGGAAAGGTCCATCTTTGAGACTCCTGTGCAAGGTCGACGCTGTGAAGTGTGAATAATAAAGGATTGTGATCAGAGCTCAACCTTAGATTTATATGGTCAAGTTCTAGGGTATAAAGATCATGTTAATCCTAGAGTAGTGGCCATGGGGAGCTGAATAATATGTATAACCAAGGATGGTTGGACATGGAGTTCTCCAGAGATTGACAAGACTGTGTACTTTTACTAACTTCTTGACAGCCTGTCTAGTGTTAATTATATGCAAAATGCCTGCCCTATTTGTTGTATCCTGCTTATAGCACATGATGCAGTTGAAGTCGACTAATATCAGTATTCCTCCAGTCCAGCATGACAACTCAAAATTTTGAAAGTCAAACATCTCTGGGTCGTCACTATTAGACCCATATACAGTGCAGACAGTGTAGATTCTGGAGTTAACCATGACATGAGCATTGCCCACCTGCCTTGTGGATCAGATGCAGTCTGAATAGTTTTATAATCCAATGTGCAATAGCTTAGTATCGCAACTTCATGAATTTAAACCTGCTGTGCCGTAAATACAATAATTTTTTAGCCAATTTGCCAGTCTTTGTAGGCTACTTGAGTTTCGGTTAAGTATAAAATATGAGGTTTATAAGCTAAAACCTCTTCCCTAATCAGCCGTCCCTTCAAAAGGGCGCATTAGGCCAGCCACATTCCAGCACATTATTTTAAGCTGTGCCGTGGTGAAAAGTACAAACAATAAACAATGTGGCCCCAGCAATATCCCCTAATCGGGGTTGCATTGGATGTCTCTGGCTCTTCTTCCCCTGTGCCATCCCCAAATTTGAGACAGATCAATACTATTTGATATTATAGATGTTTCTAAAAGGCTAATAAAGTCTAATGACCTCTCCAATTCTTTCCCTTTTTTACATCTTATACCAGCCTGTCGTGTCCCTATCCCCACAAATGCACGGGAGACAGGTAAGGATCTGCAGTTTCTTTATTAGTATACATGCGCAGCGCTGTGTCCACGCACGTCTCCCCACGCTTCTTCCTCGATCTGTAGTGTCCCTCTTCCCCCTTGACCGGATGTGGTGTCCGGTTCCCTTGGTGTCCCCACAGTCCACTGCAGGGTCCTAGTGCCCTGCCCCCAGGTCACTACATCTCCCCCTTTTGTCACGAAGAAGTGACTAGAAAAGTGAAATACAGAGATCTGTTGATAGAGATAGATGCAAGTCTGCCCTGGCACAGGTCACTGTGTTTCCCATCATTACATTTCTTCTATTAGCCTTTTTGGCCGTCTGCATGCTCTTTTCGGGCCGGCCTCCATCTGTTGCTCCTTTGCTGGTCCCTCACCATTGTCTCTTTCCTTCCTGGTCTGCTCCTGCTCTTCTTGTTCTGCTGTTTCCTTATCTTGGTCTTCCTCTTTCTTCTCCTTCAGTTCTTTGAAGTGTGAGCTGTTCCGCGTTATCCTCTGATGTTCTGACTCTGCCGTGATCATTGGGCCCTTCACTTTAGTTACTATTAGCGGGTCTTTGGAGAACATGCTGTCCGATTTCCTTTGTTGTCGTTGGCGCACTACCACCGTGTCTCCTTCCTGAGACCTGACGATCTGGCGTGCCGCTTGGCGTCTGCATATCGTTTCATTTTTTCTTTCTCCTCTCTGTCTTTCTCTGCGATATTGCTGCGATCTGGCGCTGTCATTGCTTCTATTTGTGGCAGCCTTGTTCTACTTGTCCTCCCCAGCACGAGCTCCGCTGGGCATCTTCCTGTGGAGTTGTGCGGTGTGTTTCTGTAGTCCCGCAATACCTGGCATAGAGCTTGGCTAAGTGATATCTGCGCTAGCTTCGCCTTTGAACTGCTTTTTTGATGTTCCCCATGAACCTCTCCACCATTCCATTAGCTTGAGGCCACAGTGGAGTTATCTTCCGGTGAATTATCCCTAGATAGGTCATGAATCTGCAGAAGTCTTCTCCTGAGAATGGAGGACCATTGTCCATCTTTAGAGTTTCCAGTGAGCCCCATGCAGCGAATATATAATCTAAAATTGGTAGTGTTGCTGATGCTGATGTCGATGAGACGTGTCGCACTATTGGAAATCTTGAGTATTCATTGATGACCACCAGCAAGTAGTTTCCTGTGTCCAGTGGGCCAAAGAAATCAGCTGCCAGTGTTGTCCATACTGCTCTTGGAAGCTCTGACATTTGTAGTGGTGCGTGTCTGGGCGGTGCTCCTGTCACTTGACATAGGTGGCATGTCGTTACTGTGTCTTCGACCATGCGATCTAGTCCAGGAAACCACACTTTCTCTCTTAACAGTTTCTTTGTTGATACTACGCCTCGGTGTGACTCATGAGCCAAATCTATCACTTGTCTCCTGAGTGATCTTGGTATCACAATTCTCGTCCCTCTCATTAGTATTCCGCTTTCCGTCTCCGACAGTTCTTCATTTATCTTTTGCAGAGCTAGCACTTCTTTTTACATATCCCTGTTTCCCAGGTGCAGTTGTTGTTGATGTGCCTCCATCTTTGTCTTCTCGTTATCTCCATTGCCAGTTGCAGCGTGCCATCTTCTTTCGTCTCCCTTTCTAACTCCGCTAGTGTTATTGGTGCTGGCATGCTTTGCTTGAGCACAAAGTTTAGGTATTCCTCTGCTATCGATGTCGTGTCGTGAGCCTGTGGTAACGGGTGCCTTGACATGTAGTCTGCAGGATTGTGTTCTTTCCCTGGTTTATGCACAATTGTGAAGTCATAGTCCATCAGTCTGATGCCCCAGCGTTCAATCCTGGGTGACATTTTGGCCGATGGGCTGCCGTAGATTGTCACCAGCGCTTGGTGGTCCGTTATGATGGTGAACGGCTTCCCATAGATAAACATGTGGAAATGCTCGCACGCCCACACCACAGCCAGGCTCTCCTTTTCTGGTTGCGAGTAGGCCTTTTCAATATCCGTCAAGCTTTTGCTTGCGTATGCGACAATCTTCCTTTGTGACTCTCTTCCTGGCAGGTGCTGTGCTAGTATTGCACCCAGTCCCACTGGGCTGGCATCCACAGTCAGTTCGGTGCAGAACAGGGGGTCGGAGTAGGCCAGATGTTCCACCGTCACCACCGCTTGTCTTATGTCCTCAAATGCCTTGTTGCATTCCTGAGACCAGATGAATTTCTGACCCTGTTTGGTCAGTTCCCTCAGTGGTGTGCTTGCTGTAGCGAAATCCTGTATGTATCTCGCACAGTAGCTGGCGAGTCCTAGGAATGATTGTACTTCCGCGACAGACGTTGGTGGCTTTGCATTTTGTAGCGTTTCAACTTTGCTGGGATCTGGCCTCATCCCTTGTTTCGAAAATATGTGTCCAAAGAACACTAGTTCCTTTCTTCCTAGCTCACATTTGTCTCCATTGAGTGTGAGGCCCGCTTTCTCCAGTTGTGTGCACACTTGACATAACGCTGTGTCATGCTCCTTGTCTGTTTTCCCAAACACTAAGATATCGTCACTGTAGTTTAAGCTGTTCGGGACCGGTCTGATCACTTGTCGTATGGTCTCCTGAAATATTTCCGCTGCCGACGATATTCCGAAGCTCAGTCGCTTATATCTAAACAGGCCCAGATGAGTGGAAAATGTCGTGATGTACCTGGACTGATGGTCCAACTCTAACTGGTGATACCCTTTGCATAGGTCGAGCTTTGAGAATCGGCACGCTCCAGTGAGGCAGCTAATCATGTCGTTCAGGTGTGGTCCCGGGTGGCGTTCCCTTGTGATTGCGGTGTTTGGGATCCTCATGTCCACGCATATGCGGATTTTGGAGGTGTTCTTCTTTGGAACCGCCACAATCGGAGACACCCACGGTGTTGGGCCGTCTGCCGCCTCTATTATATCCTGTGCCAGTAGGCTATTGATCTCCTCTGCCACCTGTGGTTGTAGGTGAATTGGTACCCATCTGTGATGTTGTGGTACTGGCTTGATTGCTTCATTTATATGCAATGTTATTTGTTTCCCTTTCAGCTTGCCAAGCCCTTTCAGTATGGCTGGGTATTCTTGCAGGATGTTCTCAGTTTCCGACATGTGATATGTCATTGCCAGTAGCCCCATCAATTGTGCCGTCACATTGCTTAGTAGGCATGGCGCTGGGATGTCGCCCTTGAGTACATGTATTTCCTCACAATAAGATCTGCCTTTGTATGTTAGTGTCTCTGTGAACTTTCCCATGTTTTCTACCGGGCTCTTGGAGCCCCAGGTGAATACGTCCACGGTCGATGGCAGTAGCTGTGGCTTTGTTCTCATCTTTTTGTATTCGGACATGCACATGATGTTGCATGTTGCTCCACTGTCAAGTACGAAGCTTGCCTAGTGGTTTCCCACATCGATGTTCACAGTGGCTGTCTTCTTTATTTCTCTCTTGTCTACCAGGTGAACGTGCTCTGCCTCACCGCTTTCTCTGGGCGCGTCCGACATTAGGTAGAGTCTTGCTGCGCTCGCAGGTGCTGCCGTTTCTTCTGACTCCTCAGAGGAGCTGCGATTTGCTGTTTCCATGTGTCAGGCATACCTGTTGCTGGTCATCCGCGGTCTTGTCGCTCGGCCTCTCTCACCTCTGAATTGCCTGGTCATGCACACGCTTGAGAAGTGGTTGTCCCTGTTGCATTTTCTGCACTTCTGGCCCATTGCTGGGCAAGCGCCGATGTGGGGAAACTCGAGCCCACATCTGTAACATGTTTGTTCGCCCTTCCGTGGTGGGACCGGCGCCTGGAATTCCTTCTTGTTTACGTTCCTTGTGATGCGATGTGCTAGCGCTACTCTCTTCTCCTTTCCAATTTCCATCTGCTTTGCCTGTTCCGTTGCTTGTGCTTCTGTGCGAGCCATTGTCAATATCTTTTCCAGCGTTGTTGGTTCCTTCAGCACTCGTGCTCGGAATTCCACTGATTTACAGCCCTCAATTATTTGCAGTCTTATCGCTTGCTCATTGTCAAATTTGTCGAATTCGCAGTACGTGACCAGTTTTCTCAGTCTCGTTGCAAAGTCATCTAGGCTCTCTTCGCCTTGCTGGCACGCCGTGTTGAACGTGTATCTTTCGAAATCAACGTTGCGTTGAGGGTCGAATTTTTGTGTGAGACACTTTATCACTCCCTTGTAGTTCTGTGTTTGTTCAACAGGAAACGTTAGCAATAGATCTTCTATCTCATCCCCTGCTAGATTCAAAAGTAGGTGCAGTTGCTTGTTATCCGGGACGTCCGTGGTACTCATGTAGCGCTCAAATTTTCTGATCCATCTTTCCCACCGGATGCCTGCCTGCGGCTCCGATAGGCTGAATGGTAAAGGCCTGGGGAAGACTGCTTGCGTGCTTTGTTTCTCATTGTTGTCGCTCATTTCCTTCCTTGGCACTCCTCTACTCTTCTTCCTCTTTTTATTTCCTTTGTTTCTGTATTTGTCCCTTTGTTTCCTCTCTTATTGCGCTTTATTTCCACTGTTTTCTTCTTCTTTTTGACTCTTTCGCTCTGTTTTTCTGTTTCCTATCTATTTCAATGGCCGCCTGACTTCAAAATGACCGCCGCACTGTATTTTGTTCTTATTGGCTTAGTTGCCTGACTCCAAAATGGCCGCTGTAGTCTCGCGATGTTTCTTTGTCCCTCTCGCTTTGCCTGACCTCTCAAAATGGCCACCACTTATTCCTGGCTTCTAATTGGCCTGCTCTGCCTGTCCTCAAAATGGCCGCCGCTCTCGCGATAGTTCGTTTGAACTAGCGCGCGTCTTTCTATTTAGTTCTCTCTGAGCACTCTCGGGTGCAGACGCTTGTCGGCTCTTCTGTTTGCTGGCCGATGCTTTGTTTCTCTCCTCTCACAGCGCTCTTACCGCTATTTCGGCAGCCGGGTGGGCTCCGCGTCGCTGTTTCTTTGCTGCTTGACTCGGACCAGGGTGGGCTCCTGGCTCCGCTTTTCTTCTTTACCGCCGCGCCGATTGCCACGATGTTCCTTGTGTTGGCCAGCGGACCAGGGTGGGCTCCTGGTTCCGTCGCGCTTTCTTCGGGGGAACAATGATCCGATCCACTTCTGCTCTTCTGAAGGGTGGTGGACGATCCCATCCTCGTCGCCAGTTGTCGTGTCCCTATCCCCACAAATGCATGGGAGACAGGTAAGGATCTGCAGTTTCTTTATTAGTATACATGCGCTGCGCTGTGTCCACGCACGTCTGCCCACGCTTCTTCCTCGATCTGTAGTGTCCCTCTTCCCCCTTGACCGGATGTGGTGTCCGGTTCCCTTGGTGTCCCCACAGTCCACTGCAGGGTCCTAGTGCCCTGCCCCCAGGTCACTACATCGCCCAGCAAGCATCTGTGACAAACCCTATGAGAAACACCCCATGAGTCTGCCCAGAGACAATGCCCAGATTTATCCCTAGATCCACTCCAACCCCCAACTCGAACAAAGCAAAACTATCACCCCCTTACCTTGGCTGTCAGGAAATAATACAGCACACCAAGCTCTCCTCTACCCCCTGTTAGACCTGTCATCCTTAGAGTGATCTTTCCCCACATTGTTTGTCTTTTTGTCTCTGATTTTTGCTGACTCTTTTTTTTGGCCTTAGGACTCTGAGCACTTTACCACTGCTAACAAGTGCTAAAGTCCATGTACTTCTCCCCTAAACATCATGGCATTGGTGTATATCTGATTGGAATATTTGTTGTACTGGTAAGTCCCTCGTAAAGAGGTATACCATATACCCAGGGCCTGTACTTCAAATGCTACTAGTGGGCAGCCTTTCAAACCTGTCTCAGGCTTGCCACAGCAATGCCTGTGTGTGCAGTGTACTGCCATTTCGACTTGGCATTTAAAATCACTTGCCTAGTCATAAACACCCCCTTTATTATATATATGTAGGCCCTAGGTAGCGCTGAGACCCATAGGTAGGCCCTAAGTAATGCTAAGAGCAGGGTGCTATGTAAGTAAATAGTAAGACATGTACTTTTATGTTTTACATGTCCTGATAGTGACAAACAGCCTAATTCATTTGTTCACTACTGTGAGACCTACTCTTCTCATAGACTAGCATTGGGAATTCCTCAATACACTTCTAAGCTATAATTCCTGATCAGAGAGGGTTAGCTTTTTCATGTTTCATCATATCAAACATTATTTTGGCTCGTTGCCATTAAAGCACATATAATTGAATAAATCAGTGTGATAAAACATTAAAACATCCCAATAAATACAATTAAGAAATCCAGGATAAAAATATATTATAATAGCAGCAATGAGTGGTAGTCATTCGATAGGACCAAGAATTAAAATGCTTAAAAACATACATTAACTAGGGATCCAAGTCCACACTACCAAACAGCACATAATTTGTATATTCAGAGCCAATTGCATAGTAGGACGTAGAAAACTCAACCCTAGGCTGGTGACAACAGAACAACTCTTTTCTGTCTTCATCTCTACATGCTCAGTAAAAAACAGGAGACAACAAAGACAATTGGTTGGGTTGTGTTGGATCTTAAGATCCTCAAAGCAGATCTAAAGTCCCTAGCACCCAGATTGCAGCACAGCGGCAGGAGCTAAGACCTCTTGGGAGCTTGGTAAAACAGGCAAAAGAACAGGACATTTTCTACGGATTTCTAGGTATCTGGGCAAAAGGAGCAGCTCGTCTCTGGTTCTAAAAAGAGACGATGCCATCTTGCGGTATCTGTTCGGGGAGGCCAAGTCCCTATCCAGAAGTTAATGTACAGAGTTCTGGCTGCCAGGGGCTCAATTTCATCCATGTACGCCTCCAGATGGTAACCATCTTTAAATTCCAGAAAAGCTGAAGTCAAGGAACCTTCCCTCTCGGTCTTAAGTAAACCATCATTTACACAGCTCCAATACATCCTCTTTAGCATGAACTTGGCTTTGCTATGTGTAGTCCCATGGTGCACCCAAAGATTCTCACACCCAATCTCGATTGAACAATGGTTAATGTACCCCAGCCATGGGATCCTAACAGCCCCAGGTAGCTTTAAAATGTCTCCTAGTCCCACCTGATAGGGTGTTAAGTCAACTGAGGACTGCATCCTCCTCCAGTACATGTAAATGAGAGATTGAATACCCAGATCTAGCCTGAGCGGGACAAGTGGGATATCGGCAGGGAGGTTGGTAAGGAGATGTAAAAAACGGTTCCCCACCAACTCTAATGTGATATATTCTAATTTGCAATTACTAGCATGTATTAATTTGCAGTACAGCAGAACGTTTGTATACATGGTTCAGATCCCCTGTTACAATGAAACACTGCATGTTGCAATATGGCCGCCGTGGTTACATTGCCATTCCTACTTGCAAAAATAAGAGTCCTTTGTTTATTTAATTTTTCTATGTAATGTACGCTTGTTCGTTCGTTCGCTCAGCGTGTGATCAAGGCAGTCTCTGATGAAACGTGTAGCAATCTGAGGAATAAAGCCAGTTTTGCACTTGCATAAGTCTTTTGAGTGTGCGCTTTACTCGAACGTTACTTGATACCTTTGACCGGCTGTGGTTCTGCCGGCACAGCACGCCACCTGACTACGGGCTCGGTCCTAGGAGGAACTCTCTTCATTGATGATTTATACGGAGGGACCGTGAGCCGGCGGCAGAGATCACTGGAGAAGACTTACTTTCAACGAACCCCAACGTACCTGCCGACGTCCCAGAGGTAAGCGGGGCCCCTGGGGGAGTTTTCCGGGAGGGGGGCGTGCATGCACGCTGTGCACATACTTGCTCACTCGTGGGCACGACACCGGGGGTTTAGCGCCCGCGTCTCTGGTTGGCGGCAGGGGGGACGTGTAAGAAATACACGTGTGGCACTAGCCGGGGAGAATTTGTTAGATCGGGACAATCATTCAAGCTGTCTGTGTGTGCTTTACAGTACAGTAGAACTTCAACATAGGACACTGCCCTTTCCTCGCACCGCAAAACACCACACAGTGGAACGGGTGTTTGAAATTCCTAAAAAGCCTCTCGAGTGTGCAAAAAGACATTGGCATTAGGTTAAGCCCTCACTCAGGAACAGGAAAAATGAGCAGTCCCAGTGACAGTATTCACCAGATCACAACCCGAGCACGAAACCGTGCACTAACTCATGCCTCCCCTTCACCCTGTATTCCTGCTGGGATCCAACGAAGATCCTCAAAAGACCTGTCACAATACGAAGCGTGGGACAAACGGGGTGGTGTGTCTGCAGCTCTCCACGCTGCGGGACTCAAAGGAAAGGTACCGCAGCATCAGGAACTCCCTATTAAAAGGAAGGAAAGACATTTGCTTAAGTGCAAAAAAGCGGGAACGGTGGGCTCAGTTGCCCTAGAATTCCCCCCAAAAATATGCACATGAACAACAACAATAACCAGCAATTGTGACAATTTAACACCACTGAACTAACATGGAGGATGAGAACGAACGACGCATGGCTGCGCAGATGCTATTTGCACGCCCTCCAGGCAAAGGACAAACAAGTGTGGTATCCCGAAACCAAGATACCTCATTAAATACAAAGCTCAAACGATATGAAAAACTGAAGAAACAGGAAACATCTAAATGGTGGGAGGCAATCTCCCTCCAAGACTATGTAGACAAGCAGATGGTACCGCGCGGACTCAGAATTTATGTCACCCCTTCACATGAATCGCCTAACCCACGTATGCTGGAAGAGTGGGCAGAAAACTCCGCCACAAGCTCGAGGAATATGTTATGCATACTCATCAAATACGCATGGGAAGACAGAGAGAAAATCATAAAAGAAATATCTGAAATCGAAGATGAGTTAAAACAAAACAGTGATCAGGATAACATTAAAAAATTCAAAGATGACCTCAAAGGAAGATTACTCAAACATGAGGAAGACATCAAGCAGCGCAAGCAGAGAAAATTACATCGCGACTGCATTGATTATGAGGATGGACGCATTTTAACTTACAGCCACAAGTACGACCACCTTTATAACATAAAAGCAGCACATGACGATCCTGCACTTCTGACAAACGCCAAACCCAATCCTCCTCCGACACCGATTACAAGTGACTCAGACACAGATGTATCAATCAACACAGCAAGCACATCCTCAGACATTGAAGTCCTAACAAAACCAGCGACTTTTTTAGACGAGTACCGGATGCTGAGGAGGGGGCGGCAAACGGGAAGAATGACCCCCACACCAACACCCCCACCCAGAGGATGGGGCAGGGGACGAGGAAGAGGCAGGGGCGCAGCAAACAAAGGAGAATCAGACGGAAACACAGGACACAGAAACGCAGAGCCTATGGGAAGCAAACGGGGCAGCTCCAAGAAGAAACAACAATGATGGACAGTGGAATGGTAAACAGAACCATTATTAATTTATCAACCCGTCCCCTATCCTTATATGAGAAGAAAACCTTATGCTTAGGACTGACTTTCAGTCCAACAGAAATGTTCAACTACTCAGAGACACGTGTTGATATTTTTAAATTTATTAGGTAGCTCAAGCTTAAAAAGTGGCACAGTATCAAAGACAGCAGACCTCCTAACACTGAGGGGACTGTACAGGAAACATCCCTGTTTCCGAATCTCACAGTTGGGGATGAAGACACACTGCAGGTCATACATGATCTTGATTTCATCAACAGGGGGGACACCGATTGGGGGGTGAACTCTCATAGTGATCTGGATATTCCCACGGACAGAGCTGCATGCACTAACTTTAAACCACGCTCTGTCTTATACCCCAATCTCCCACATGAATGCAAAGACACTTTCCATGACGTGGTCACACAAGAACTCCTGAAACAGAAACATCAGAACATTACAAAAAACACTCAAGTATCCAACTTATCCCACAGACAAAGAAATATCATCTCTTCCCTTTCTAAAGACAAGAACATTGTTATCCGTCCATCAGATAAGGGCGGTAATATTGTATTGATGAGTAAACAAATGTATATTGATGAGGCTCATCCACAACTAGACGACTGTAGGTTCTTCTGCCCATGTCACACAACGACATATAATGAGAGCATTACCACCACTTGGAGTAAGCTTGCGGAGTGGCAACAGTCGGGGATAATCACATGGCACGAATACTGCTTCCTAAAAAAAGATTACCCAAGACTGCCCATTCTGTATCTTCTTCCAAAGATACACAAACACCCCACAGCCCCTCCGGGTAGGCCGATTGTGTCATCTATAGGGAGTGTGTTTGAAAATATCAGCAAATATGTGGATCATTTTCTGAGAGATATACAAAGAATTCCTCAGCACACGTCTGTTATGTCACAATATACATAGACATGCTTGATGTGAGCATAAATTAAATACAAGTGGGTAAGTTCTAATTCCGTTTTCTTTTTATTTCTTGATGTTCAGACAGCCGACACGTGTTTCGTCAACACATGGGAATTTTTCCCGCGACTTTATCAAGGCTGCATAAAAACAAAATGAATACTCAATGTATCACCTTCTTTAAATTGGGTGTACAGAACTAATCGAACGTTACATTCAGCGGCCGGTGCCATGCTTCATCACAATACGATATCTCATTGGCTGGGTGCCCACATGCACAAGATATAATACACCAGAAAATTATAAATTTCCTTCAACGGTGTCCCAATATTTTCTAGATCAAATGATCCAGAATCCCAAAGGAAAAAGATGGAGTAGGAAGAATTCAGTGGTGAAGACTAGGTGGTAGGTGCAATATAAGCCATATATAGTGCCAGTCGATAGTGTGGAAATATAATCTACTCAGATCGTGCAGGTGATCGACTCCAAGAATGATACATTCCTGGAGTGAGATGGGAGTGGAGCCCAGAAGAGTTACAATGAAAAATATATCTAACAAACAACCAAGTTATGTTACATAAATACCTATTGTCTTCTTATATGTAATCCCTGTAAAGAAACCAGAAAGCGCCCTGAGTATAAATAAGACCATCAGGCAAAAGTCACATAAAACTAATGTCGCAAACACAGAGAACAATTGGTCCACCTACTTTCTTAGTGGTGTTAATTCCAACCCACATTGGGATTCAATTTCTCGCGACGTCTCAATTTTCAATCTTATATCCAAGGGATCCCTGTATGTCCCAGAAGCTCAGAATCTACAAAAATATAGCCAATCATGTGTCACTCCATAATAATAATTAGTTCAAATTGAATACATCATCCAATTTCATCACTAACTACCCATGTTGTATTTCTTTCCTCTGAACAGTGTCAAGCTCTATTTTCCCAAGCCTCAGTAATCGAAATCTAGGTGCAGAGTGACTACTCTTATAACACACCATTCGTCATAACTCAGAATACAGCTTGACCTCAAAACAAAACTGATCCGTTTATAAACGCTTTATCTATCTCATCGTGATATTGCTAGAGTTCCATTCGATCCTTCTAGTATACCGTTAAAATAAACCCCTTCTATTCCTCTGCTATATTTAGAATGTCAACGAGCTAAAATGAATTTGTTTATGCTAGTTGCTCCTTTAGCGCTATCATGATAATCGGGTGTCTACAATCTGACAATGTGAGCTAAAAAATATATCCTATTCTTCCACAAAAGTCCAGAGCCCCCCGGTCGCTGATGCCCTTACCTTTTTTCTAGTAGTTTGATCCCACACATGGACGTCGCTCCTCGTGTTGCCGAGTACGGTGCACGAATGAGGCTCCCGGTTCCTACCATTATATACCGGCTCCACTTCAAAGTTTTGTAGAAACTGAGGAAGGACACATACCCACTCTTCCTCAGCAATAAGAGAAGAAGGACTCATATATACAACCTATTTGTATGTCGGCGGCCATCTTGTAATGACGCTAAATCCCTAACATCAGTATGTCCTTTTTCATTAAAGGCACAATGCGGTCTTCTGGCAACAACAATACCTTTAGCCCATAATTTACAATCCGATATATCATTAAGGGGCTACCGTAATGGTGCGGGATACGCGGTGGTATAGTCCTGTATGCACGTGCTGCATCATGCGTTACAAAAACAAGGGCTGATATAGTGCAACGTAAGGGGTGTAATGATACTGTGTGTTGGGGCTATATAGTATGCCATTTTCCTGCGAAAGGTGCCTCATGGTCTATAATACATGCATTATCCAAGTTTCATGAACATCTACATAGTGACGTGTCTATATATAGGGCAGTGTGAGAGTACAGAGCAAGTGTTCAATTCTAATCCTGTTCTGATAGGTGCATATTCTTTGTCTCCATCTCCTAAGGGTCCAGATTGCCACATCGTTGTTAGGGACATTAAAATGTTCTATCCACATAAATATTAAAACAATAATGCTCATGGGGAGAAAATAACGTCATAAATATAATCAGCATTGAAAAGTAAAACCAAAACAAATAGCAAACAACAGTTAATAAGAAAACAGAACATTGTGTACTCCGTATATGTAACTCACATACAGGTGTATCTGTAATTAGCCATGGTGCTACCTTGAGTCATTAAGTCATTTTTATCTTGACACGGAGACCTACGGAGGGTTATAATGTGTGGGGAGCAGAAGAAATATATGGAGTGTGGCGACTCCATGTATTCATCTTCCCAAGAAGTAGTGTAATTCTGGGTCAATGTTAAGCCCTATCTCTGTGCTGCGTAGTCTAAGGATCCAAAGTGCCTCTCGTCTACGCAAGGCCAATTCTCCGTTTCCCCCTCTTTGGTGTCGCTGGACCTGTTCTATACCATAGAATTCAAACTGCTTATGAGCTGCCTGTGCTTGACACTGTGTCACGTGAGCGGCAATGGGATATCTCACATCTCCCTGCTTGACCGCCCTTATGTGCTCGCTTATTCTCTCACGTAGTGTCCTAATCGTGCTGCCTACATATCTTTTCATGCATCTGCATTCAATAATATAAACAACAAATTTCGTCATGCAGTTGATGTTGGTCAGTATGTTGTAAACTTTGCTGCCCAGACCCTTAAACTCAGTTCTTCCGTTACATGCCCATTTGCAGGAACTGCTGTGCCCACATCCATAGAAGCCTTTTGTCAGCGATGTCAGCCAGTTGTTTTTTCTTTCACACCTGGGGTAACTTGGGCTAAGTAGGTTCCTGAGTGACAAGCCTCGTCGGTATGTGATGTTGGGTGTGTCAGTAATGAATTCACTAAGCGATTTGTCTGCCTTGAGTAAATGCCAGTGTCTGTTCAGACTACGACGTAAGACACCAGACATGTTATTGAACCCAGTCACCATACGTACTTTTCCCTCCTTACGTCGATGCTGTGGGCCTTCTCTAAGTGTGTCTTGTCTCTTCATCCTGAGTATCCTATTCTCTGCATTACGTAATGTAGTTTCGTCATAGCCCCTATGTCTAAAGCGGGCTAACACTCCCTTCTTACATTCTTCAAACTCAGGTTCAAAGCTGCAGTTCCGTCTCACTCTAACGAGTTCCCCATAGGGGATTGATCTTATCTGATGTGAAGGATGGGCACTGGATGCGTGAAGTAGTGCATTACAGGCTGTCTCTTTACGAAAGAGTCTGCTGTGAATTTTATTTTCCCTTATGTACAGTTCTACATCTAGAAAGGAA
Source organism: Calotriton arnoldi (assembly GCA_963921515.1). NCBI lineage: Eukaryota > Metazoa > Chordata > Amphibia > Caudata > Salamandridae > Calotriton > Calotriton arnoldi. The sequence goes on along the minus strand of CAWUFW010002338.1, from coordinate 2,029,207 downwards.
ATCAGACTTTTGCTGTACTTGAAGGTAAATTTAATGTTAAATTCATTTTCATTCAAGTATCTGAGGAAATCAGTCAACTTGTGTTCCGTGTCTGTCCAGATCATGAGGCAGTCGTCAATATACCTGCCCCAGTAAAGAATGGAATCGTTCCATTCCATTCCTGGAGGGCCCCAGATCATCTTCTCCTCGAACCTGCCCATAAACAGATTCGCGTACGAAGGAGAAAATCTGGAGCCCATGGCCACCCCCTGCTTTTGTCTGTACCATTGTTCTTTAAAGAGAAAGACATTATTGTCAAGGATCAGCTCGATCATCTCGATCAGCATTTCAGTGTGACTCCAAGCGCTGGCTGATCTGGTGTTCAGTATTCTCCTGATCGCACTTAAGCCAGTATCTCTTCTGATGCTAGTGTATAGCGCGGTTACATCAAGGGTAACTAATGTCATATGATCATCCAAATTCAGGTCGGCCAGGACTCCTAGTATATGTTTAGTGTTGCGGATATGTGATGGTAAGTTCTTCACCATAGGTTGTAGAAATGTATCTACATTCTCTGAGATTCTCTCCGTCGGTCCATCATTACCAGCGATGATGGGTCTACCTGGCGGAAAGGGCATATCTTTATGAACCTTAGGTAATGTGTAAATGCAGGGATACTTCGGCCTGTCTACTCTCAAGTATGTGTACTCATTATCATCCAGTAGCCCTTGACCATGCCACTGTTTCAGGTGTCTGTTCAGGTGCTCTGTCAAAGTCCATATCGGGTTATTGGGGAGAGGCTCATAGCACTGTCGGTCACCCAGTTGTGATAACAGTTCGTTGTCATAATCTGTGCTGCGCATAACCACAATGTTCCCCCCTTTGTCAGCTTCCTTAATCGTGATGTCTCTGTCGTTCATCATATTCTTAAGGGCCTTACGTTCACCATATGTGAGGTTATCATTTCTGGTCTTAATATGTGTTTTCTTATCTGTCTGTCTGTCTAAATCTGAACTGACTAGCTTGTAAAAAATGTCTATGTTGTTACCCGTAAACAACGCAGGTGTCCATTTCGATTTCTCTTTCAAATTGCTAGTAATGCTCCAGTCACTCGCTACATTCAGATCACGCATAATCATCTCAGATGTCACAATTTCATCCTCACAATCTGTAATTGATAGGAGTAGTCTAGTGTCTAGTATTTCCTGGATGGTATGTTCACTAGAAGCAAAGACTCCATGACTTTGTTCAGTATTTTTATTGCCATAGTCCATATTTTGAAATGTTTCTTAATTTTCATTCTTCTTACAAATTTATACAGATCTATTTTAACTTCGCAGATGTCACCAATACTTTTTGGACAAAAACTCATACCTTTCGTTAAAACAGACAAAGCATCATCAGAAAGGCATTTCTCTGTTAGGTTCACAACATTTACATTGTTCACTTCCCCTGGTTCCAGGATCTGGTTCTCATCCCTGGACGTTCCTCTCCCTGCATTCCCTCTCTTTCCCCTCCTTGTTTTCCTGGTGGGGCGGGGCGTCTGTTTTCCCTGTTTCCTTTCTTTATTCTCAGTACTTCGGCTAAAAAACGGCTCTCACTATTAGGTACCCTGCTGGTGCTATCCCCCTGGTCAGACTCACTCCCATTTGTTAGTGCTGTATCGAGAGATGTAGAACTGGAGCTGACTGATTTGCCCTCAAGTGTGCCTGGCTGACTCTCTCTGGGTATCAAGTGATCATATTTCTTTGCGAACGTGAAAATTCTGCCACTCGAATAGTCACGTTCGTCCCTCTTGAGCTTCCTAGTTTTGCGTAATTTTATGTCTGCAAGATGACGTTGTAGGATGTCATTCATGATAACATAATTTTTCTCCGTTGCCTCAGCTAAGTTGAGTTGCCTGATCTCTGATTCTAATTGGTCTATGTCCTTCTGTAGCTGTAAGACTTTTCTCTCACTATTTTCAATCAGAATCCCCATGAGCTTATTAGAATTCTCTGTTAGTTCTCTCTCCCAGGCAGCTAATAGATCCGGTTCCAGATCATCATATGTGGGTATAATTTGTGATCGAAGGCCCCTGGGAATTTGTTTGATCCTAGTATATTGCTTTAAAGTGGCGGCGTCCCACCACTTCGACATTTCACTTTTCCTCAATCTTTCTAGCTTGATACATTTTTCTCTCAGTCCTTCATGTCTGAGGGGCAAGACACCCTGTGCCACTGACATCAAAGTGTTATTGCCGGATACATTATTAAAAAGGGCCTCAGCCTCTCTGTCTCGGTTCATCCTTTCATTTGTAAAAGTGTAGTCATTGTGCCACCCGGGGCTGCCACCCACTTGGACTGTGAGCACGTAAAGAGCAGTGGTATTTAATTGGGTGAATGAAGGCGCCACTCGGGAGAAATAACACAGGTATTCGATATTTACTTATTGTATTGATCACGGTGCTGCAAGGTGAGGAGAACCACTGACCTCCCCAAAAACTAATGGCCTGGGCCAATTAACAGATATACAAAAGAATTCCTCAGCACACGTCTGTTATGTCACAATATACATAGACATGCTTGATGTGAGCATAAATTAAATACAAGTGGGTAAGTTCTAATTCCGTTTTTATTTTTATTTCTTGATGTTCAGACAGCCGACACGTGTTTCGTAGCTTACATGGGAATTTTTCGCGACTTTATCAAGGCTGCATAAAAAACAAAATGAATACTCAATGTATCACCTTCTTTAAATTGGGTGTACAGAACTAATCGAACATTACATTCAGCGGCCGGTGCCATGCTTCATCACAATCACGATATCTCATTGGCTGGGTGCCCACATGCACAAGATATAATACACCAGAAAATTATAAATTTCCTTCAACGGTGTCCCAATATTTTCTAGATCAAATGATCCAGAATCCCAAAGGAAAAAGATGGAGTAGGAAGAATTCAGTGGTGAAGACTAGGTGGTAGGTGCAATATAAGCCATATATAGTGCCAGTCGATAGTGTGGAAATATAATCTACTCAGATCGATGCAGTGACGACTCCAAGAATGAAACATTCCTGGAGTGAGATGGGAGTGGAGCCCAGAAGAGTTACAATGAAAAAATATATCTAACAAACAACCAAGTTATGTTACATAAATACCTATTGTCTTCTTATATGTAATCCCTGTAAAGAAACCAGAAAGCGCCCTGAGTATAAATAAGACCATCAGGCAAAAGTCACATAAAACTAATGTCGCAAACACAGAGAACAATTGGTCCACCTACTTTCTTAGTGGTGTTAATTCCAACCCACATTGGGATTCAATTTCCGCGACGTCTCAATTTTCAATCTTATATCCAAGGGATCCCTGTATGTCCCAGAAGCTCAGAATCTACAAAAATATAGCCAATCATGTGTCACTCCATAATAATAATTAGTTCAAATTGAATACATCATCCAATTTCATCACTAACTACCCATGTTGTATTTCTTTCCTCTGAACAGTGTAAGCTCTATTTTCCCAAGCCTCAGTAATCGAAATCTAGGTGCAGAGTGACTACTCTTATAACACACCATTACGTCATAACTCAGAATACAGCTTGACCTCAAAACAAAACTGATCCGTTTATAAACGCTTTATCTATCTCATCGTGATATTGCTAGAGTTCCATTCGATCCTTCTAGTATACCGTTAAAATAAATATAGCAGAGGAATAGAAGGGGTTTATTTTAACGGTATACTAGAAGGATCGAATGGAACTCTAGCAATATCACGATGAGATAGATAAAGCGTTTATAAACGGATCAGTTTTGTTTTGAGGTCAAGCTGTATTCTGAGTTATGACGAATGGTGTGTTATAAGAGTAGTCACTCTGCACCTAGATTTCGATTACTGAGGCTTGGGAAAATAGAGCTTGACACTGTTCAGAGGAAAGAAATACAACATGGGTAGTTAGTGATGAAATTGGATGATGTATTCAATTTGAACTAATTATTATTATGGAGTGACACATGATTGGCTATATTTTTGTAGATTCTGAGCTTCTGGGACATACAGGGATCCCTTGGATATAAGATTGAAAATTGAGGCGTCGCTGAAATTGAATCCCAATGTGGGTTGGAATTAACACCACTAAGAAAGTAGGTGGACCAATTGTTCTCTGTGTTTGCGACATTAGTTTTATGTGACTTTTGCCTGATGGTCTTATTTATACTCAGGGCGCTTTCTGATTTCTTTACAGGGATTACATATAAGAAGACAATAGGTATTTATGTAACATAACTTGGTTGTTTGTTAGATATATTTTTCATTGTAACTCTTCTGGGCTCCACTCCCATCTCACTCCAGGAATGTTTCATTCTTGGAGTCGTCACGCTACGATCTGAGTAGATTATATTTCCACACTATCGACTGGCACTATATATGGCTTATATTGCACCTACCACCTAGTCTTCACCACTGAATTCTTCCTACTCCATCTTTTCCTTTGGGATTCTGGATCATTTGATCTAGAAAATATTGGGACACCGTTGAAGGAAATTTATAATTTTCTGGTGTATTATATCTTGTGCATGTGGGCACCCAGCCAATGAGATATCGTATTGTGATGAAGCATGGCACCGCCGCTGAATGTAACGTTCGATTAGTTCTGTACACCCAATTTAAAGAAGGTGATACATTGAGTATTCATTTTGTTTTTATGCAGCCTTGATAAAGTCGAGGGAAAATTCCCATGTAAGCGACGAAACACGTGTCAACTGTCTGAACATCAAGAAATAAAAATAAAAACGGAATTAGAACTTACCCACTTGTATTTAATTTATGCTCACATCAAGCATGTCTATGTATATTGTGACATAACAGACGTGTGCTGAGGAATTCTTTGTATATCTGTTAATTGGCCCAGGCCATTAGTTTTTGGGAGGTCAGTGGTTCTCCTCACCTTGCAGCACCGTGATCAATACAATAAGTAAATATCGAATACCTGTGTTATTTCTCCCGAGTGGCGCCTTCATTCACCCAATTAAATACCACTGCTCTTTACGTGCTCTCAGTCCAAGTGGGTGGCAGCCCCGGGTGGCACAATGACTACTTTTACAAATGAAAGGATGAACCGAGACAGAGAGGCTGAGGCCCTTTTTAATAATGTATCCGGCAATAACACTTTGATGTCAGTGGCACAGGGTGTCTTGCCCCTCAGACATGAAGGACTGAGAGAAAAATGTATCAAGCTAGAAAGATTGAGGAAAAGTGAAATGTCGAAGTGGTGGGACGCCGCCACTTTAAAGCAATATACTGGGATCAAACAAATTCCCAGGGGCCTTCGATCACAAATTATACCCACATATGATGATCTGGAACCGGATCTATTAGCTGCCTGGGAGAGAGAACTAACAGAGAATTCTAATAAGCTCATGGGGATTCTGATTGAAAATAGTGAGAGAAAAGTCTTACAGCTACAGAAGGACATAGACCAATTAGAATCAGAGATCAGGCAACTCAACTTAGCTGAGGCAACGGAGAAAAATTATGTTATCATGAATGACATCCTACAACGTCATCTTGCAGACATAAAATTACGCAAAACTAGGAAGCTCAAGAGGGACGAACATGACTATTCGAGTGGTAGAATTTTCACGTTCGCAAAGAAATATGATCACTTGATACCCAGAGAGAGTCAGCCAGGCACACTTGAGGGCAAATCAGTCGGCTCCAGTTCTACATCTCTCGATACAGCACTAACAAATGGGAGTGAGTCTGACCAGGGGATAGCACCAGCAGGGTACCTAATAGTGAGAGCCGTTTACTAGCCGAAGTACTGAGAATAAAGAAAGGAAACAGGGAAAACAGACCCCGCCCCACCAGGAAAACAAGGAGGAAGAGAGGGAATGCAGGGAGAGGAACGTCCAGGATGAGAACCAGATCCTGGAACCAGGGGAAGTGAACAATGTAAATGTTGTGAACCTAACAGAGAAATGCCTTTCTGATGATGCTTTGTCTGTTTTAACGAGAAGGTATGAGTTTTTGTCCAAAAGTATTGGTGACATCTGCGAAGTTAAAATAGATCTGTATAAATTTGTAAGAAGAATGAAAATTAAGAAACATTTCAAAATGATGGACTATGGCAATAAAAATACTGAACAAAGTCATGGAGTCTTTGCTTCTAGTGAACATACCATCCAGGAAATACTAGACACTAGACTACTCCTATCAATTACAGATTGTGAGGATGAAATTGTGACATCTGAGATGATTATGCGTGATCTGAATGTAGCGAGTGACTGGAGCATTACTAGCAATTTGAAGAGAAATCGAAATGGACACCTGCGTTGTTTACGGGTAACAACATAGACATTTTTACAAAGCTGGTCAGTTCAGATTTAGACAGACAGACAGATAAGAAAACACATATTAAGACCAGAAATGATAGCCTCACATATGGTGAGCGTAAGGCCCTTAAGAATATGATGAACGACAGAGACATCACGATTAGGAAGCTGACAAAGGGGGAACATTGTGGTTATGCGCAGCACAGATTATGACAGCGAACTGTTATCACAACTGGGTGACCGACAGTGCTATGAGCCTCTCCCCAATAACCCGATATGGACTTTGACAGAGCACCTGAACAGACACCTGAAACAGTGGCATGGTCAAGGGCTACTGGATGATAATGAGTACACATACTTGAGATAGACAGGCGAAGTATCCCTGCATTTACCATTACCTAAGGTTCATAAAGATATGCCACTTTCCGCTAGGTAGACCCATCATCGCTGGTAATGATGGACCGGCGGAGAGAATCTCAGAGTATGTGGATACATTTCTACAACCTATGGTGAAGAACTTACCATCACATATCCGCGACACTAAACATATGCTAGGAGTCCTGGCCGACCTGAATTTGGATGATCATATGACATTAGTTACCCTTGATGTAACCGCGCTATACACTAGCATCAGAAGAGATACTGGCTAAGTGCGATCAGGAGAATACTGAACACCAGATCAGCCAGCGCTGGAGTCACACTGAAATGCTGATCGAGATGATCGAGCTGATCCTTGACAATAATGTCTTTCTCTTAAAGAACAATGGTACAGACAAAAGCAGGTGAGCCATGGGCTCCAGATTTTCTCCTTCATACGCGAATCGGTTTATGGGCAGGTTCGAGGAGAAGATGATCTGGGGCCCTCCAGGAATGGAATGGAACGATTCCATTCTTTACTGGGGCAGGTATATTGATGACTGCCTCATGATCTGGACAGACACGGAACACAAGTTGACTGATTTCCTCAGATACTTGAATGAAAATGAATTTAACATTAAATTTACCTTCAAGTACAGCAAAAGTCTGATTTCCTTTCTAGATGTAGAACTGTACATAAGGGAAAATAAAATTCACAGCAGACTCTTTCGAAAGAGACAGCCTGTAATGCACTACTTCACACATCCAGTGCCCATCCTTCACATCAGATAAGATCAATCCCCTATGGGGAACTGAGAGTGAGACGGAACTGCAGCTTTGAACCTGAGTTTGAAGAATGTAAGAAGGAGTGTTAGACCGCTTTAGACATAGGGGCTATGACGAAACTACATTACGTAATGCAGAGAATAGGATACTCAGGATGAAGAGACAAGACACACTTAGAGAAGGCCCACAGCATCGACGTAAGGAGGGAAAAGTATGTATGGTGACTGGGTTCAATAACATGTCTGGTGTCTTACGTCGTAGTCTGAACAGACACTGGCATTTACTCAAGGCAGACAAATCGCTTAGTGAATTCATTACTGACACACCCAACATCACATACCGACGAGGCTTGTCACTCAGGAACCTACTTAGCCCAAGTTACCCCAGGTGTGAAAGAAAAAACAACTGGCTAACATCGCTGACAAAAGGCTTCTATGGATGTGGGCACTGCAGTTCCTGCAAATGGGCATGTAACGGAAGAACTGAGTTTAAGGGTCTGGGCAACAAAGTTTACAACATACTGACCAACATCAACTGCATGACGAAATTTGTTGTTTATATTATTGAATGCAGATGCATGAAAAGATATGTAGGCAGCACGATTAGGACACTACGTGAGAGAATAAGCGAGCACATAAGGGCGGTCAAGCAGGGAGATGTGAGATATCCCATTGCCGCTCACGTGACACAGTGTCAAGCACAGGCAACTCATAAGCAGTTTGAATTCTATCGTATAGAACAGGTCCAGCGACACCAAAGAGGGGGAAACAGAGAATTGGCCTTGCGTAGACGAGAGGCACTTTGGATCCTTAGACTACGCAGCACAGAGATAGGGCTTAACATTGACCCAGAATTACACTACTTCTTGGGAAGATGAATACATGGAGTCGCCACACTCCATATATTTCTTCTGCTCCCCACACATTATAACCCTCCGTAGGTCTCCGTGTCAAGATAAAAATGACTTAATGACTGAAGGTAGCACCATGGCTAATTACAGATACACCTGTATGTGAGTTACATATACGGAGTACACAATGTTCTGTTTTCTTATTAACTGTTGTTTGCTATTTGTTTTGGTTTTATTTTTCAATGCTGATTATATTTATGACGTTATTTTCTCCCCATGAGCATTATTGTTTTAATATTTATGTGGATAGAACATTTTAATGTCCCTAACAGCGATGTGGCAATCTGGACCCTTAGGAGATGGAGACAAAGAATATGAACCTATCAGAACAGGATTAGAATTGAACACTTGCTCTGTACTCACACTGCCCTATATAGACACGTCACTATGTAGATGTTCATGAAACTTGGATAATGCATGTATTATAGACCATGAGGCACCTTTCGCAGGAAAATGGCATACTATATAGCCCCAACACACAGTATCATTACACCCCTTACGTTGCACTATATCAGCCCTTGTTTTTGTAGCGCATGATGCAGCACCTGCATACAGGACTATACCACCGCGTATCCCGCACCATTACGGTAGCCCCTTAATGATATATCGGATTGTAAATTATGGACTAAAGGTATTGTTGTTGCCAGAAGACCGCATCGTGCCTTTAATGAAAAAGGACATACTGATGTTAGGGATTTAGCGTCATTACAAGATGGCCGCTGACATACAAATAGGTTGTATATATGAGTCCTTCTTCTCTTATTGCTGAGGAAGAGTGGTATGTGTCCTTCCTCAGTTTCTACAAAACTTTGAAGTGAGCCGTATATAATGGTAGGAACCGGGAACCTCATTCGTGCGCGTACTTCGGCAACACGAGGAGCGACGTCCGTGTGTGGAATCAAACTACTAGGAAAAGGTAAGGCATCAGCGACCGAGCTCTGGACTTTTGTGGAAGAATAGGATATATTTTTTAGCTCACATTGTCAGATTGTAGACACCCGATTATCATGATAGCGCTAAAGTAGCAACTAGCATAAACAAATTCATTTTAGCTCGTTGACATTCTAGATATAGCGGAGGAATAGAAGGGTTTATTTTAACGGTATACTAGAAGGATCGAATGGAACTCTAGCAATATCGCGATGAGATAGATAAAGCGTTTATAAACGGATCAGTTTTGTTTTGAGGTCAAGCTGTATTCTGAGTTATGACGAATGGTGTGTTATAAGAGTAGTCACTCTGCACCTAGATTTCGATTACTGAGGCTTGGGAAAATAGAGCTTGACACTGTTCAGAGGAAAGAAATACAACATGGGTAGTTAGTGATGAAGTTGGATGATGTATTCAATTTGAACTAGTTATTATTATGGAGTGACACATGATTGGCTATATTTTTGTAGATTCTGAGCTTCTGGGACATACAGGGATCCCTTGGATATAAGATTGAAAGTTGAGGCGTCGCGAGAAATTGAATCCCAATGTGGTTGGAATTAACACCACTAAGAAAGTAGGTGGACCAATTGTTCTCTGTGTTTGCGACATTAGTTTTATGTGACTTTTGCCTGATGGTCTTATTTATACTCAGGCGCTTTCTGGTTTCTTTACAGGGATTACATATAAGAAGACAATAGGTATTTATGTAACATAACTTGGTTGTTTGTTAGATATATTTTTTCATTGTAACTCTTCTGGGCTCCACTCCCATCTCACTCCAGGAATGTTTCATTCTTGGAGTCGAGTCACTGCACGATCTGAGTAGATTATATTTCCACACTATTGACTGGCACTATATATGGCTTATATTGCACCTACCACCTAGTCTTCACCACTGAATTCTTCCTACTCCATCTTTTTCCTTTGGGATTCTGGATCATTTGATCTAGAAAATATTGGGACACCGTTGAAGGAAATGTATAATTTTCTGGTGTATTATATCTTGTGCATGTGGGCACCCAGCCAATGAGATATCGTATTGTGATGAAGCATGGCACCGGCCCCTGAATGTAACGTTCGATTAGTTCTGTACACCCAATTTAAAGAAGGTGATACATTGAGTATTCATTTTGTTTTTTATGCAGCCTTGATAAAGTCGCGGGAAAAATTCCCATGTAAGCGACGAAACACGTGTCGGCTGTCTGAACATCAAGAAATAAAAAGAAAAACGGAATTAGAACTTACCCACTTGTATTTAATTTATGCTCACATCAAGCATGTCTATGTATATTGTGACATAACAGACGTGTGCTGAGGAATTCTTTTGTATATCTGTTAATTGGCCCAGGCCATTAGTTTTTGGGGAGGTCAGTGGTTCTCCTCACCTTGCAGCACCGTGATCAATACAATAAGTAAATATCGAATACCTGTGTTATTTCTCCCGAGTGGCGCCTTCATTCACCCAATTAAATACCACTGCTCTTTACGTGCTCATTTTCTGAGAGAGTTTGTTACCATGCTACCATCTCATGTTAAAGATACAAAAGATTTTCTTAGCAAACTCGAGGGCATCACTTGGAGTGAAGAATACATCCTCATTACCCTGGATGTTAATTCTTTATACACTATTATTGAACACAACCAGGGGATAAAAGCATGCATGCACTTCCTGAGTAACAAGCACATAGGTTACCTAGAACATACCCAGATGCTTGCAGAAATGATGATGTTATGTTTAACTAATAACACCTTCATGTTCAATGGGGAGCTCTTCAAGCAAGTGCTCAGCACGGCCATGGGCACGTGTTTCGTGCCCAGTTTCGCGAATCTCTTCCTAGGCATGTGGGAAGAGGAGATCCGGAAAGAGAGTCTATTGCATCAGGATTTTGAGAAAGTGGTAGTCTGGCTGAGATACATAGATGATTTATTCATCATTTGGAGAGGAAGTGAACTAGAAGCTACGAACTTCATTGAAAAACTTAATATCAACATATATAACATAGTACTCAGCCAGAACATGAGCAGGCAGAGTATCGAGTTTCTTGACATCAGAATCGAAGTACGACAAGGCAATCTAACCACCAGCCTTTTTTGTAAGGAAACAGCCGGGAATAGTCTTCTTCATGCCCGCAGCAGCCACCCAGATGCCCTCAATTGGAGCATCCCCTATGGGGAGCTTCTGAGGGCAAGAAGAAACTGCAGTACCGATGAGGCCTACAATGTAGAACAGGTAACCATGCTTAGCAGATTCAGAGCATGTGGATATCCAGAATGGGTACTACGCAAGGCTATCCTTAAGATGGGTAAGATCACCAGACAGCAAGCTCTGGAAATACCAGAAAAAACAACTAACAACACTGACACCAGGGTCATCATGACATTTAATAGGAACTCCCAAAAAGTACACAAAATACTAGCAGATCACTGGGACATCCTTAAGACCGATCCTACAGTGGGACCAACCCTCAGTGATAGACCCATGATCACATACAGGAAGGGCAGGAGTCTCAGAGACAGTCTAGTACGAGGCGACATCACAGAACCACGCATGGCCAATGTACACAATCTCAAAGGCTTCTTCCCTTGCGGGCACTGTAAGGCCTGTAAATTCAGCCACATGGTCAAAGAATTCAGAATCCCAGGGTCCAACATGAATAAAAACATAACTCAGTTTTTAACATGCAGTAGCAGCTTTGTCATATACGTCCTGGAATGCCCATGTAGAAAAAGGTACATTGGCAGTACGACCTTAATTGTCAAAAAGAGGATTTTGGAACATCTTAGGGCCATTACTAACAGGGATATACACTATCCAGTGGCCAGGCATCTCCAGGACCATCCCCAGTCTAACAGCTCACTCCTCCGCTTCTATGCCATTGAGCAGATAAATGTAGGACACAGAGGCGGGAACAGAGAGTTAGCACTGCGCAAGAAGGAGTCCAAGTGGATCCTTGATCTGGAAACGAGATTCCCCCGGGGTCACAACCTGGACGAGGAGCTAGCAACTCACTTGCGCGATGATTGAGAGTCCATAAGTTTGTTCCCATGTCCCTGCATGTATGTTCATTGTTCTCTGTTTCCTCACTTGAATATGAGAAAATTGATTTTATCATTGGATCTAACTAACAGCTTTAATTCACAATAGGTGTATCCACGCAATCTTTGATTTATTGTTTCCTCTGCCTTTCTCACAGGAGGAAAGGAAGGGACCCACCGTACATGACGGACACTTCATGGTTTCCCTACCCTTTTCTTCCCCGGGCCCGGGCTTGCACTTTGGATAAGATAAGAAACTTTTTATTCACTTGGAAATTTATCATTTTGTGCTTTTTTAGTTGTCTATCACATATGTTTGCTTCTTGAGGACTATGATTGACATCGCCACTTGGTGAAGGAATTGAGCATTTCAGCGACACAGCTATATGACAGTTATGATAATAGTGTGGTGTAACCTATTATTACTGTAACACAATACCTATGGCTCTTACCATGGTAACACAATGGTATGCCACTCAAAATTGTATTTATACACACAGCAATGCACTGTACATTAAGATCTCCACAGCCGGCTATCTGAATAGGACCACATATTCATGGTACGAGCTGGCTCTGAGTATTATATCGAACTTGTATATATCATATGTCAGCATGGTGTGTTTTTCCACTTGGAGTATGCAACTAGCTGTACCACACACTACACACTGGCCACATTCAAAACTGTTTGAAAGAAAATTGTCCAAAAATTGTTTTGACACTCAGAAATTGTTTGATATTTGATCTGTAACCTTTGTTTTATATTCTAATTTGCAATTACTAGCATGTATTAATTTGCAGTACAGCAGAACGTTTGTATACATGGTTCAGATCCCCTGTTACAATGAAACACTGCATGTTGCAATATGGCCGCCGTGGTTACATTGCCATTCCTACTTGCTAAAATAAGAGTCCTTTGTTTATTTCATTTTTCTAAGTAATGTACGCTTGTTCGTTCGCTCAGCGTGTGATCAAGGCAGTTTCTGCCGAAATGCGTAGCAATCTGAGGAATAAAGACAGTTTTGCACATGCATAAGTCTTTTGAGTGTGCGCTTTACTCGAACGTTACTTGATATATATATATATATATATATATATATTACCTACTGGCGGTCGCCAGTAGGTAGTTATAGTTAGGACCTCGGTTCTATTCAAAAAGCGTTTTTTTCTTTTGCCAATATCTTTAGCGCTGTTTGACGAATCTTCGCGAAATTTTCAAAACTGGTGGGGCGCTCCGGTCAGCTCCTATCTTGAAAGTTTCAGGGAGATTCGTCAAGCGGGGGGCAAGAAAAAAGGGGGGTCCCAAAACGCATTTTCCCCATGTTAATTTCCATAGGAAATTTTAGACAAAGTTACAGCCCGTACTGCTGAACGGAATTACACCAAATTTGGCAGAAAGGTAGGTCTTGGTTCAGAAAGAGCCCTTTTTTAGGTCTCGCCTACGCAGCGCGCATGTGCTGCATAGGCAAAAAGACCTTTTGCCATCGATTCGGCTTTTCAGCCTAAAACGTGCACGCGTTCCATTGCCTTCAATGGCAACGCGTGCACGTTTGGCGATTCACTTGCGGGAGCGAGCGGCGCCATATGGTAGCAATTATCGCTCCTGGCGCTGCTCGCCCCCGCAAGTGAATCGCACAGGCTCCCTCCTCTCCCCCCTCCCCCTGCTGCCGTGCGAGGCGCGCGCGCTTGTTAATGGAAGTTTTGAGACGCAACTCGCCTTGTAATGTATTTTTGTGGATTTATCGCAGCCGGCTCAAGCTCTCGCCGCAGTGAACTCGTGCAGCCCGAGAATTACAGAGTTGAATGCTCGTAGGGCCAGCTCAGCCTTTCATCCTCGCAGTAGTAAAAGAAAATTAATTTGGCTGATAGTAACACCTCTTTATTCTACGAATTGGTGGAACTGTGGTGCCCAGAGCTGTGTAAAGGGAGTTAATTGAGGAGTGTCTCCAGTAGTAGTGCTCTGCATAACTTCCATCAAGTCCATTGTGCAGTGTTTGCATTTACAAGAACTCCGCATAATATAACGTACATAGTAGTTTGGTAGCAAAATCGAGGATGTGGTGAGATGGTACTCTGGCATGTTTTTGGTGTTATGCCATGAGCGAATAGTCCTGAGATGGTGCAGTCTTTATCTCTCCTAGCTTGTTGAACCGTCTTCTGCAGGCATGTCCTTTGCATCAGAGCCAAGTCTGTGACTTCATTCATTCATTCACCGGCAGCTTTCATTATCTAATCATGGAAGCTCCCTCAAAGACCCATGCAGCATCGGATAGTGAGATGTTGTCTACTACATGGCACATTGAAACAGTGTTGGATGCGTGACTGATTACCTAATGTTTTTAGGTCTCGCTCTGAAAGCCAGTGCTTCAGCGCTGGCTCTGAGCGAGACATTTTGTAGTGTGGTTGCAGAAATGCAACCACTCTTTTTGGCTGGCCTCGAGTGTGCGGTTACGCGCACAATGACGAGCGGAGGTGCCATATGGCTTTCCTCTCTCGTCATGGTGCGCGCACACGCACACCATTTGCCAGCCTGCTTCGCAATCTCTCCTCCCTTCTCCCCCCTCCCTTTTCGGCTTTGATGAAGCTCCTCTGCTGCTGGCATTCCCCCTCCCTTCTCGCCCAGCCCTTCTTATGTTCAATGTAAAGTGCCCGGCTTCTCCTTCAAATTAGGTGTGTGCAGTATCAAATGCCCGAAATGAATAAAGCATAACCGGATACGCACTGTGAACGAACGTGGGCATTTCAGGATGAGATGAAAGCACACATCTGACATGGGACTTAACAGTGGTTTGTTGGAAACAGTTCCAGCCTCTGACTGCCTAAAAGTATGTCACTTGCTGCAAAAAAAACTACAATAAATGCTTGTTTATTGCTCATTCTCCTGCCAAACTCTCTGCGAATTAACCTCTCTCTCACCTCTCCCTCTCTCTCTCTACCTCTCCCTCTCTACCTCACTGCCACTCTATCTCTGCCTCTACCCCTCTATCTCTCTACCTCTCTCTCTCTAACTCTCTCTCTCTACCTCTCTCTACACCTCTCTACCTCTCTCTCTCTCCCTCTCTCCACCTCTCTCCCTCTCTCTCTCTACCTCTCTCTCTCTCTCTCTCTCTACCTCTCTCTCTCTACCTCTCTACCTCTCTCTCTACCTCTCTCTCTCTACCTCTCTCTCTGTCTACCTCTCTACCTCACTACCTCTATACCATCTCCTTCTACCTCTCTAACTCTCTACCTATCTCTCTACCTCTCTCTCTCTACTGCTCTCTCTCTAGCTCTCTCTCTACCTCTCTCTCTACCTCTCTACCTCTCTACCTCTCTCTACCTCTCTCTCTCTACCTCTCTGTCACTCTACCTCTGCCTCTACCTCTACCCCTCTATCTCACTACCTCTCTCTCTCTCTCTCTCTCTCTCTCTACCTCTCCCTCTTTCCACCTCTCTAACTCTCTCTCTACCTCTCTTTCTACCTCTCTAACTCTCTCTCTACCTCTCTTTCTACCTCTCTACCTCTCTCTCTATACCTCTCTCTCTACCTCTCTCTCTCTCTCTCTCTCCACCTCCCTCTCTACCTCTCTCTCTACCTCTCTCTCTCTCTACCTCTCTGCCTCTCTCTCTACCTCACTACCACTCTACCATCTCCTTCTACCTCTCTAACTCTCTACCTCTCTCTCTCTACCTCTCTCTCTCCCTCTACCTCTATCCCTCTCTCTCTCTCTCTCTACTCTCTACCTCTCTCTACCTCTCTCTACCTCTCTCTCTCTACCTCTCTCTCTGCCTCTCTCCCTCTCTCTACCTCTCTCCACCTCTCTCTCTCTCTGTACCTCTCTCTCTGTACCTCTCTCTCTGTACCTCTCTCTCTACCCCTCTCTCTCTACCTCTCTCTCTCTACCTCTCTGCCTCTCTCTCTACCTCACTACCACTCTACCATCTCCTTCTACCTCTCTCTCTCTCCCTCTACCTCTCTCTCTCTCTCTCTCTCTACCTCTCTCCCTCTCTCTCTACCTCTCTCTACCTCTCTCTCTCTACCTCTCTCTCTCTCTACTCTCTCTCTCTACTCTCTCTCTCTCTCCACCTCCCGAACTCTCTCTCTCTACCTCTCTCTCTCAACCTCTCTCTACCTCTCTCTCTATCTCACTACCACTCTACCATCTCCTTCTACCTCTCTAACTCTCTACCTATCTCTCTCTACCTCTCTCTCTCTACCTCTCTCTCTACCCCTCTCTCTCTACCCCTCTCTCTCTACCCCTCTCTCTCTACCCCTCTCTCTACCCCTCTCTCTACCTCTCTCTCTACCTCTCTACCTCTCTCTCTCTCTCTACCTCTCTCTCTCTCTACCTCTCTATCTCTCTACCTCTCTCCCGCTCTACCTCTCTCTCTCTCTCTCTCTCTCTACCTCTCTCTCTACCTCTCTCTCTCTACCTCTCTCTACCTCTCTCTACCTCTCCCTCTCCCTCTCTCTATACCTCTCTACCTCTCTCTCTCTCTACCTCTCTCTCTCTCTACCTCTCTCTCTCTCTCCTCTCTACCTCTCTCTACCTCTCTCTACCTCTCTCTACCTCTCTCTACCTCTCTCTACCTCTCTCTACCTCTCTCTCTCTCTACCTCTCTCTCTACCTCTCTCTCTCTCTCTCTCCACCTCCCTAACTCTCTCTCTCTACCTCTCTCTCTCAACCTCTCTCTACCTCTCTACCTCCTCTCTCTATCTCACTACCACTCTACCATCTCCTTCTACCTCTCTAACTCTCTACCTATCTCTCTCTACCTCTCTCTCTACCCCTCTCTCTCTACCCCTCTCTCTCTACCCCGCTCTCTCTACCCCTCTCTCTCTACCCCTCTCTCTACCCCTCTCTCTACCTCTCTCTCTACCTCTCTACCTCTCTCTCTACCTCTCTCTCTCTCTACCTCTCTACCTCTCTATCTCTCTACCTCTCTCCCGCTCTACCTCTCTCTACCTCTCTCTCTACCTCTCTCTCTCTACCTCTCCCTCTACCTCTCTCTATACCTCTCTACCTCTCTCTCTCTCTACCTCTCTCTCTCTCTACCTCTCTCCCTCTACCTCTCTACCTCTCTCTCTCTACCTCTCTCTCTCTCTACCTCGCTCTCTCTCTACCTCTCTCTCTCTACCTCTCTCTCTCTACCACTCTACCTATCTCTCTCTACCTCTCTCTCTACCTCTCTCTCTACCTCTCCCTCTCTCTCTCTACCTCTCCCTCTCTACCTCACTGCCACTCTACCTCTGCCTCTACCCCTGTATCTCTCTACCTCTCTCTCTAACTCTCTCTCTCTACCTCTCTCTCTACCTCTCTCTCTACCTCTCTACCTCTCTCTCTACCTCTCTCTCTCTCCACCTCTCTCCCTCTCTCTCTCTACCTCTCTCTCTCTCTACCTCTCTCTTTCTCTCTCTCTCTACCTCTCTCTCTCTCTCTACCTCTCTACCTCACTACCTCTCTCTACCTCTCTCTCTTTCTACCTCTCTCTCTACCACTCTCTACCTCTACCTCTACCTCTCTACATCTCTTTCTCTACCTCTACCTCTCTACCTCTCTCTCTCTCTACCTCTCTCTCTACCTCTCTCTCTACCTCTCTCTCTACCTCTCTCTCTCTCTCTCTCTACCTCTCTCTCTCTCTACCTCTCTCTACCTCTGTCCACCTCTGTCCACCTCTCTACCTCTCTACCTCTGTCCACCTCTCTACCTCTGTCCACCTCTCTACCTCTCTCTACCTCTGTCCACCTCTCTACCCCTCTCTACCTCTGTCCACCTCTCTACCTCTCTCTACATCTCTACAGCTCTCTCTCTACCTCTATACACCTCTCTACCTCTCTCTACCTCGCTACCTCTCTCTATACTTCTCTACCTCTCTCTCTACCTCTCTCTCTACCTCTCCCTCTCTCTATACCTCTCTACCTCTCTCTACCTCTCTACCTCTCCCTCTACCTCTCGCCCTCTCTCTATCTCTACCTCTCTCTCTCTCTACCTCTCTCTCTCTCTACCTCGCTCTCTCTCTACCTCGCTCTCTCTCTACCTCTCTCTCTCTACCTCTCTACCTCTCTCTCTCTACCACTCTACCTATCTCTCTCTACCACTCTACCTATCTCTCTCTACCTCACCCTCTCTCTCTACCTCTCCGTCTCTACCTCACTGCCACTCTACCTCTGACTCTACCCCTGTATCTCTCTACCTCTCTCTCTCTAACTCTCTCTCTCTACCTCTCTCTACCTCTCTACCTCTCCCACCTCTCTCTCTCCCTCTCTCCCTCTCTCTCTCTACCTTTCTCTCTCTCTCACCTCTACCTCTCTACCTCTCTCTCTCTACCTCTCTCTCTCTACCTCTCTCTCTCTACCTCTCTCTCTACCTCACTACCTCTCTCTACCTCTCTCTCTTTCTACCTCTCTCTCTACCACTCTCTACCTCTACCTCTCTACATCTCTTTCTCTACCTCTACATCTCTACCTCTCTCTACCTCTCTCTCTACCTCTCTCTCTACCTCTCTCTCTACCTCTCTCTCTACCTCTCTCTCTACCTCTCTCTACCTCTCTACCTCTGTCCACCTCTCTACCTCTCTACCTCTGTCCACCTCTCTACCTCTGTCCACCTCTCTACCTCTCTACCTCTCTCTACATCTCTACATCTGTCTAGCTCTCTCTCTACCTCTATACACCTCTCTACCTCTCTCTACCTCGCTACCTCTCTCTATACTTCTCTACCTCTCTCTCTACCTCTCTCAAATATAGCTACAATGTCTACGTATAACACGGTACGCTAAGTGGCAGCCACAGCCTAAAATCACTTCTTGTCCTTAAAAAAAAACCAATCATTACCATATCCAATATATCTCCCCTTTATGACCTTATAAGTATTTACTTCTGCAGCACAATATCCTTTCGTCAACAACATCAAATGTTGCACAGCTAAACACTTATAAGGTCCCAAAGGCGAGACCTATTGGCTATGCCAATGCTTGTTTTAAATGGTGTAAATCCGTTCAGTAGTTCCTGAGAAATTAGAAAAAGAAAAATATCGATATCTGAGCACTGAGGAGGAGTCGCGACTCCTCCCGGGCACGAGCTTCACTCTGATTGGCTGCCAACACTCTAAACCAGGAAGTGTTGGCAGCCATCTTGTGAACCGAGTCACAAGAAAACAGTGAAAAAGAGGTTAAAAAAGAAGAAAAGGGGGCAGGGTAGAAACACCCTGACCCTCTAGGCCTGCTGAGGGGGTCCCAGAGGGACCCCCAGGGCCAAAAAAAGCATTTTGTTAAAATCGTTTTTGAAAGCCCCCGGGTGGGCCAGGTCCCGGGGGCACTCACCAATTATGTTGCGGGGGCCCGCGGGGACCCCCACAGCCCCGGGGACCGCCACCTCCCCGGGGCATTCATGAAAATGGGCGGGGGGCCTCACCGCCCCCCCGAGCCCTGGGAACCGCCACCTCCCTAGGGTGGTTCGAGGCCACGCCCCTTTTTACACCTCTCTGCAATGCAGCTCTGTGGCGCTTACTGGAGGTACCTGGTGGGCTAGTTGGCCCCCAGGGACCCTCAGGATTCAAGGGGACTTAATCCCCCAACTTACAATGCACCAGGGGGTGCGTTTGCACAGTGGTGCAGGGAGGGGGCGGGGCCTGACATAACAAGTGTGCAAATGCACCTCCTGGCGCGTTGTAAATTGGGGGATTAAGTCCCCTTCAATCCTGATGTCATCAGTGATGTCATTTGAGATGTCATCAGTGATGTCATCAGTGATGTCACTGACCATGTCATGAATGATGTAATATGTGACATCATCAGCAGTGCATTGCGGGGGCGCGAGTTATAACTATAACGGTGGAATTTCTCTGGTTTTGTACGAGTGAAATGTCCAACTAACTATAACGTCCCTGAAACCTGTGTTTTTTTCAGTGAATATTTATATATATATATATATATATATATATATATATATAAATATATATCAGGATTTAACAGAATATAATGAATTTATATATAACAGGATTTAACAGAATATAATGAATAATGACTATGTGAGTTGAATAACATGGCTAAAGTATGCGACTAAAGAACTAACCATATTAGCATATTTAGACTTGATCGGATATGGAAGATTGGCAAACTTTGGCATAATATATGCTTGAACTTCGAAAATGCATGATACAAATGCATTTTCTAATTAAAATAGTCCAACCATAGATATGGATCTGAATACGGTAAAAGATGCCCACCCATGTTTATTATCTGCACATTTAAGGCTTTGCTTCTATATATAAATACTGCCAAATGGCCGATAATGCGATGGAAAACAACAAGTATGTCCTTAATGACACAACTATGGATACTAATATGTACGTTATGCTTTTCTGTCCCTTTTATGAAATTGTTTGGATGGAACATCGTGTACGAAAGGTATTTGACATTGTAGAAAAGCATTTTTGCCTATTTCATGAGCGAGCACTCCATTAGTATGTCATTTGCTGGACATGCACTTAAGAATGGCGATGAATATAAGGAAAACCAAATACATTTATTAGGTTCAACACTGACCTTATTAGTTGGAAAATACAAATAGTGCTCGCTCTCCCAGGAATATTTTATTATATTTAAATTGTACAATTGTTTATACAGCTATATAGTTTTGAAATGATCTTGAATTCTGAACCTTGTTTATTGTATGTTTTAATTTAAGAACTTTTCCGATAATTTTTTCATTTAAAAATGCACTTAGTTCACTGTATTTATTGTTCCATTAAGTACCATTCTAAACAGGAGGGCAGCCGCCAAGGTACTCTGCAGTCCTTCGCTCGACCTCCCTTTTAGTCAGGGGCATAGCGTCTCTTGGTGCAGCAGGCGCAGTGGCACTCGGGCCCGGAGACCTGAGGGGCCCACTGAACTCTGGTTATTCCTGTATTCCTGTACTTAATCCTAAACAGCAGCCAGGGCGCCCATTTTCTTCCTTACACTAGGGTCCATAACACACTGGCTACGCTACTGATATCAATGTAGCAGTCTGCAATGGGGTCCTGTCTACCCCACACACCTGCATGTCAGTCGCAGCCTGTAATGTGCATGCGTAGTGGGGTGAGCACAAACATGCACACCCCAGGGGCGTAACACAGGCCCCCGCAGTGCGGGGGGACCCTAAGCTCCAGGGGGGCCCCCTCAGCACAGCACTTTGGCCTGAGAGCTCCTGATAGAGTCCGGAGGGGGCCCCTCCACGTACCTTGCAGGGGGGCCCCCTCAAGTATCGTTCCGCCACTGGCACACCCACCTCCCCTCTGGGACGGACACTCACAAAAGCACACATATACTCGCACCCATATACATGCACACTCACTCACACCCATCCATTAACATGGGTCCACCATTCACAAGCACATACACATGCATAAACCCATTCACAGAACACCAAGATGTACATACATTCAAACAGACACACATGCATGCAACATTCAGCAAGCACCAACCGGGCTTTGACAGTTACATTGAGTGGCAGAAGGGAAAAGCAGAAAGGCCTCTAGTGGTTCCTGGAGGCTTTGGGGAAGGAAGGGACAGAGCAAAGATCCCGCCACCTCCTTTCTATGGCTGACCTTGTCATGGGTCCGCCAATGAGAGGAGTACCTTCCTTAACTCCTCACAGAGTGGGGTGGAGTCAATGAGACTTGTTTACCCCATCGCACTCTGTGATGAGGCTTCATTGATAGACAGTCAGCCCTGGGCACTTCAGAGTTTAAACGTGAAGTGCCCAGGTCTGTTGCTATCAATTATGCTCCCCCTTATCATACAGGGGAGGACCTCACAGGGCTTTGTGAGGCTGATGAGGTCACATCCTTAGGATAGTGAAACCTTCAGCCCAGCAAAGCTGGGTCAAGCTGCTTCAGCACATGTAAAGAACTTGGCTGTCTGACGCTGATATGGTGAATGTCTGTCAGGCTGACCTTTGCTCAGCGTGACAGACACTCATCATGTTTTGGAAAAGGGAGAGGGCGCAGCCCAGGCGCCCTTAATGATAGGCTGCCGCTGCTGCTTGTTTGAGACTGCTTGGAATCACATTCCTTTTTTCCTCCTGACAGGGCACCCACAAAATCTTAGTCACACTGATGCACACCAGCCCACCTCTTCCCCAGTAGCTCACCACTAGTGTTGAAAGACAGCAGTATTGCTGGTGGAGATGAGGCTGTTTGGAGGCTTACATGGCCTTGCTCCTTCTAGCTTGTTCTTTCCATGGAGCTTACAGCAGAGTCTTCAGTTATCTAGAGTGTGGGACAAAAATTTGCATGCCTCCCGGTTGCAAGTGGACCCTGAGGTTTGGGGGTTACTCCTGTTCTGAACATCCCTCCACTGTATGCTGTGTCCCACCTGATATGCAGTAATCACCACTCACCATTATTTGGTTGCATTTATTTGAAAAAAACACCTGTGCAGAATATCAAATCAACATTTGTGAAAATCGTTTATGATAATGATCTTTTTAAATGCAGCAATCAGTCAGTCTCCCCTAGTTCAGGCCGTGGAAACGCCTGTTGGTGATTGCAAGATCTTATTATATGCGGATGTTATCTTATTGACTATGAGTGAGCCATCCTCCTCCGTTCCCCAACTCATGACTCTAATCGAGTCTTGTTCTGTCTTCTCTGGGTGTAGAATATATTGGTCTAAGTGTGAGGCGATGTCACTCTCATGTAGAAACCATAGAACCATACAAAACGATTTTGTTCTCATGTGGAAGGCCTCGGGTTTTAAGTATCTGGGTCTGCTGATACATGGAGGACTAGATAGTATGATGGTTGATAACATCCGGTCATTGATGAATATGATGGAACAGGACTTTGTGAGATGGTCTGCCCTACAGGTCTCTTTTTGGTGTAGGTTATAGATGAATAAGATGGTGACGGCTCCCAGATTTAACTATGTTTTAGCATGCTGCCCTTGATTATTATTGCCCGTACCATTCTCGCTATAAATCAGAGCCTAAAGAGTTGTATCTGGAGAGGCAGGAAACCACAACTTAAATCATCAAGGTTGAATGCGGATTCCAGATCAAGCGGTCTTCCTCTTCCTGACAAGCGGCTTTACTATTTCACTCAACATTTATCACAAATAGCTTATCTGTTGGCTCCTATTTTTGATCAGCTACATTGGGAGGCATGGGAGCAGAATATTGCTAACACTCTTGTGGGTTTAGGTATCTTGTACAATACTCGTGTCTTAGCAGCCCCGCTTTTTCCTCTGACCATAACGGCTATGTGGGCCACTTTGAGATCTTCACACTGACGGAGAGTGGATAGCACAGTTCATAAGGACACGCAACTTTGGAACAATGAGGGAATTACTGTAGATTGACAGCCAATCAGATGGGCTCTATGGGAAGAACGGGGAATTAAATCAATTGGAGATCTTCTTGATGGCGACTTGTTTAATTCCTTTGAGTCACTAAAATCAGAACTTTCTTTTCCCCATTCACAGCTCTGGAAGTATTGGCAAGTGCTGCCTTACTTGAGAGGTAAACTAGGGCAATATCAGATTCATCTCTCAGCTTCGCCGATTGTGGTCTACATTAGCTTGTGGGGCTTTTCCAAGGATGTTGTGTCTAATATGTACCAAATACTTATTGACAATTTATACTCATGTGATACTTGTTTTGTGCCTCAATCCTCCTGGCAGAAGAAGTTAGGAATGGAAATACTCAGAGGGTGACTGGAAGGAAATTTTAGAGTACCATGATCGCGCGCTTAAAGTTTGCCTATTTTAAAATGTTACATAATTGGTACAGATCTCATTTGAAATTGTGTAAAGCTCATCTAGTTCCCAATGCGGTTTGTTGGAGGTGTTCTAACAGAGCATGTGATCTATATCACATACTTTGGTTATGCCTTGCATTAGATACATATTGGCGTTAAATGTATTCTATATTTATGTTGCACCTGCCAACCTTAGGGTGGTGTTCCCCAAACATTTTCCCTGCTTACCTCCACTTTTTTGCTGTATTCTTTTTGTTGGCCTTAGGACTCTGAGCACTTTACCACTGCTAAGTAGTGCTAAAGTGCAGGTGCTTCTCCTCTAAACATGGTTTCATTGAATTATCCACAATTGGTATATTTAATTTATCTGTAAGTCCCTAGTAGAGTGCACTACCTGTGCCCAGGGCATGCAAATGAAATGCTACTAGTGGGCCTACAGTACTTATTATGCCCCCCACACAAATAGCCCTTTAAACATGTCTCAGGCCTGCTAGTGCAGAGCCTGTGTGTGCAGTTTACACGGCCATATCGACCTGGCATTTAAAACCCCTTGCCAAGCCTTAAACCTCTCTTTTATTACATATAAGTCGGCTTGGCGCCAATGGAGTAGGCAGCACATCTTGGTGCTCCTGCCGGGGAAGCCCTATCCAGTGCCATCCTGACCCAATAGATTGGACCCGGGGATCCAGTCCAGGCCGTGCGGAAACCCTAAAGGCTGGGGGGGATGGGAGGGGCGGCGGGGTCACTGAAAAATGGTGCCCAGGCGGAGATAGGAGGATGTGCTGACTAGATCGGAGTGGCAAGGAGCAGCAGGAAAATAACAGCCGGGCCCTTTTCTGGATGGCAGGCAGGAGAACCTTTGAGAGACCAGGCGGCTGTGCCCTGACAGTAAGCAGCTACACGGTAATCTGTGGTGACTGGCTGACACCCGCTCGCCGATCGCGGCGGGCAGTGGCTGTGGCTACATCAGCTGATGGCAGAGAGAGGCCCGCTGCCTGGTCCGTGGTGGAGAAGAGTCGGAGAGGAGGCAACTCGAGCCATGGTTGGTGGCACAGCGCAGTGAAGTCTGTGGTCTGCGCTGGAGGGGGAGCATACCCCTGATTGTGGGTGAATAGATCTGGACTGACCCCGGTGGGGGCCGATGAAAAGAGGAGGGCCGGGCCCCGACCGGAAGCGCTGGAGGTGAATGGCTGACAAGGAAGAGCAACAGCAGAGTCTGAAGTATGAAGCGGAGCCCAGTTGAGTGTGTCTGTGAAGAGATAAGGCTAATGTGACAGCCTCGACTGAAGGCATGCTGCAGCAGCACGGAGACTTATAGTTTCAGAGGAGTCTCCCATCCCTGAGGTAGGACTCAGGCCCCGACTGGGAGGACAGAGTAGTTTGGGGAGGTCACGCCTCGGACTGCGATTGGCGGTGTGGCGCTGGTGGAACATATGGACCTCTTTATCCCTGAAGAGACACAGTGGTAAGGCACGGGGGCTACCAGTGGTGTGGGGACATTGGTGCCTGGGGCTGAGAACTGGCTTTCCCCCCACCCCCGTGTGCCCCATGGCCCGGACACACCAGTGAAAGAGAACCATAACCGCCCCGGAGGCCGGCACTGACACGGGGAGAGGCCCAGAGGCCTAAACTACAGGCCTATGCCTGGAGCTGTGGGGGGGGCTCTCCCTTCCCCTGCACCTGCTGAGGGACATCGGGCTCCCAATCAGAGTTAAGCAGGGCTGGGAGCTGTGATTGGTGGCGCATCCCCCTCTAGGACCCTCCGGGGTGGCCTCCAGGTGCAATGTACTTGATGCAAGAGAAAAGTTCACGGTCGGACTGAGATTGGACTGCGAGACCTGCTTGAGTTGAGGGGGGTGCTGAGATGAGAGGGCCCGCTAGTGCGCACAGTTTCAGTGGCAGTAGCAGTGCACAACCACTGAGGAGACTAACATGGGGAGAGCGACCCGAAGGAGAGCCACAGAGAATGCTGGAACACAACAGGAGAAGGAGGAGAGGGGATCCACACCACTACCGGACAGTCAAACACCACGACCTGTAGGCGTTGGTGGACCCACATTGCACGATATCATGCAGGCCATCACAGACTCTAGAGCAACAGTGGAGATCAAGATAGACATGCTGAGAGAAGATTTTGGCCTTCTCCGTGAGGACCACTGCCGCCTGGCTGAACGTGTTTCCTCAACCGAAGAGGATCTTGCAGAGGCCCACCCAGGCCCTGGCATCGGCAGGCACCTCCCTCGAGGAGAAAGTGCGCACTCTCGAACTAAGAGCAGAAGACACAGAGAATAGATCACAACGGAATAATATCCGAGTGTTGGGGCTTATCGAGGAGGGCCCCAGGAAGTGCAGCCATTGCGTAGCAAACAGACCAAAAGCAATATACCAGCCGCTAAGGCGAGGATCAACGGAAAGCCGCCAAAGACGCTGGAAAAAATATAATGAATAAAAGCCGGTATTACACCAAAGATAGTTTGAAAGGAGGTAACAAGGCCAGAGCCCACAACTTAAAAAAAGTGCACAAGACCTTCGGTGCGTGATGCATTGAAAACACGGTGAATCAGTTCACCGAAATGCTGTGGGAGGTTTGTGTTTAAAAGGGCCTGTATTTCACTGTGGGTACTCGCCACCTGGAGAATGAAAGTCTCCCGGGCGGATGTGAGCATAACCTCCTGGTTCAATAATAGCGCCTTTATTCTGCTCAATTTATTGAAATCCGCCATCAAAGTCGGAATGGAAGGCCAAACGGAACTATCTATGATGTTGTGCGGGGGAGGAAAAAGCACATTTTTGCAGCAGACAACTCTGTGGGAAACTGTTACAATATAGGGTATGCCGGCTAGCATGCCACAGCAGTCCTGATTATTCCGAAGGAGATAGCTACCATTTGCAAGCACAGTGAAAGTAGGAGATATAGCAGGAGCAGGAATGCCCTTCAAAACACAAGCAAGATTCGGAGCCGAAACACTACAAGCTCCATGCAATTTAATGTTTTTGCAAATAAGGGAATGACCCACAGTAGAATCGCATGACTCCCCTGTGAGAAAAACCTCCTTACCGTCCCTCAGGCATTTATACATGAAAGGCAGGGACCAAAGTTCATGCAGGAAGGCACTGCCCAGTGGCTGAAAACGGCCCACAGGATAATGTTTCATGCATGAACTGAATTCAAATAAAGAAAAAGGCAATGCGATAACCCCGTGTACTAACCACACTGCAGAATCCAATTCCGCCACAGAGAATGCTAAGGGCTCTATTTTTTCGATATGTAATAGAGTGTATGTTGCATCTTTCATGGACATGAACTGCTGTTTCTCAGTTAAATTAAAAGGCAAGAATAAGGCAGAGGTGTTCAAAAAGTGCCAAGGAACTTTACCCATTTTAAGTGTTTGCAAAGTCCATGCAAACTGCATTACTGAACGCAATTGATTTTGACCATGATATAACACAGAAACATCATCTTGTACAATATCAACAACAGAGGAAACAATATTCTCTAATGTGTAAATGCGGGAAGACAGGGTATTAATACTATTGTCAACAACAGCAAGCACTTTTTCTAGATTTGCTTGATCTATTGCCCGAAGAAGGGAAGCAGCTTCAATTTGCGAAAGCTTCCAGAGTTCATTATAAGTTTCATAAATGAATCTCTTAGGTCGAGGACCATGAGGCCCCAGAACAAAATCGGACAGATCAATGTTGCCTGATAGGAGGGATAAATGTTGTTTAACAGAATCTAAGGACGAGTGCTGCAACCACTGTTTACACAATTTACCAACAGAATATGTTGTAACAGTACGAGAGTCAGAAAACCTTGGATCTGGTCGATCCTGTTTGTAACCAGGATCCGTGTCATGAAAACGCAGTTGGCAGGCATTAGATGCTATGGGCCAAGCCAACCAGGGTGACTGAAAAAACGTAGAGACATTAAACAAATTGTTCTGAAACCAAGCTTGCAAATTTGTAAGGGACATATTGAAGTGCAAGCTCTCGTTGGGAGTGGAAAACAATACGGGAATGGATGGGGCATTTAACTGTTTGGAAGTAGCCAAACCCCAATAGGTCGTTTGATAGATAGTATGATTTAAAAATAATATTTGGGCCGGGATAAATAGATTTCAAATCAATGGTGTACCGCCAATGTTCATACCCACCCACAGCTAAGGCGTTCAAAAGGAACCCGAATACAGTAACTTGGTGTGGGTCAACATGATCTTCTGTGTAGATGAAGTGTTTAATTTAAAATAATAGGACCCAGGGTTCGATCTATCAAAGTCTGTAAAATAAGTAAACTTATTTCTAAGAGTCTGGGAGCTTCCTGGCAAAGGGGTCGGACAATGTTCCCATTGGGTATAATTAAAAGGACCCGAAGAGTACTTGGTTTATGGAGAAAGTGGTTGCCCCAATGCTGGTAACAATATAAATCGGCGTAACTTGCAGAATTCATGTACAAATCTTCAGCATTAAAGGCAGCATAATATTTCAAATCAGTAAATAACGATTCAACTGCATGCACATCCCAATCGTCAGAATGAATATTACTTTTAACCACATCACCCATTGAAACACGGAGGACATTTGGAACATTAATAATCTCGGTTGGTCCATGAATTTGGAAATTTACCGCATCCCATACGATGCCATCAGCGACTGGGAAAGCTGAAATGTTCACAAATGTGTGGGAACGCTTCATGATGTGAGATTAAGAATGCGGAGCCAAAGTTCCAGCGACACAGTTCACAGAGGAGCGTTCTGGTAAATAGTGACCATTGATGAGTAAGAAAAAAACTGTCACAAAGCCAATGGACATGAACAGAAAAATCAGGAATAGCACCAACCAGATGTATGTCTATGGTGGGATCAAAAAATTGTCTCCGAACCAGGATACAAAAATACTGAACCTGGACGGGATAAGTGCTGAAGTGGAATCCGAGTCAAAGGAATAACGTGTTGGGCTCAGTGGCGTTGTTGGTAGGTGAGCCACTGACTCGGTGGCGGGGTAGGTATACTCGGTCTCCTCGTTGCAGGGGGAATCCGGGCAGTCGATCAGGCGATCAGGCAAATCTACCATCTCAATGGCAACATCAGTGACCGTTTGGGCCACAAACATGTGTCCTAGAAATGGCCGGACTGGAGACCGCTGGTGTTACACTATTCAGGATCGGCCAGATGTTGTAGCTTGAGATTGTCCACTGAGATGTATCTGTTCTCCTTGCGACCAGGAAGCGGTGGTAAGATGACTGTACGAGTACCCTTCAAGCCAAGGACTGGAACCGGTGCACGATAAGAGGGGCCAAATTCTTTTTTGTTCTCCACCTTCTCTCGGACCAGGTCTCCAACTTTCGGAAGCCAGCCGGCAACCGGAATCTGCAGCGCAGCGTCTGTGGCTGAAGGTAAATGTTCGATTGCAAGTTTGTCTCGGGCTTCTTGTAAGTCCTGTAACATAGTAGAATGGTTATCTACATCAAAGATTGCGGATTGCGCCGCCATGTCTAGACCATCAAGGTCGGGCACAAACATTCGTATGCCAAAGAGCATTTCGTATGGGGTCCGCCCACCCAGAGGTCTTCTCGAGAGATTATTAAGTGCACGTTGTACGGTATACAAGTGGGCCAGCCAGTTCCTGCCAGTACCTAAGACTCTAGCTGTCAAGGATTGCTTTAAGTCACGGTTCATTCGTTCAACAATCGAATTGCCCTCAGGCCGATATGGAGACGAAAATTTCACCCGCACCCCCAGTGACCCCATTGCGTCCTTGTAGGCCTTAGAGGCGAACGCTGGACCTTGGTCAGAATGGAAGGTGCCACAAGCAAAAATTCCCACAAAGACACGCAAATCCCTTATGACATTTCGAGCGTCAGCACTCCGTTGTGGCCAAACCCAGATGAAACGTGTGCACAAATCCACTGCAACCAAGATGTACTTATATGCAGTGTCAGAAGAAAATGGACCGCAGTGATCCAGGTAAACACACCCAAAGGGTCTGTTAGAAATGCGGAGCGGTGTCTGTGGTGGCCGTGTAACCGTGGAAGGCTTAATTTGTTGACAAACGTCACAAGAAAGCACATAAGTACGGGTCTGTTTATATAGACCACGCCACCAATAACGCTGCTGCAAGATGGAAACCGTCGCAGACACGCCAGCATGGGCCGAAGCCATGCCTTCGTGTGCGGCCGTTATCAAGGAAAGTCTGCGGTCCGCGTTGGGAATCAGCCGATCACCAACGTCTGGAATTCTTACGTAAGGAGCCTGTTCGGGACCTAATTGATAAGAGTATTTGGAAGGGAAACCCCCTGGGTAATTAGCACCTTCCTTTGTCGCAGCAATAGCTGCCAAAATATCATTATCGATTTTAGTCATGGATCTTGTAACTGCAGCTACTGAGCACGTGGCTACTGCTGATTTGGCAGCTTCGTCTGCCAAACCGTTACCGACAGCATGTGCGCCCACACGCTGGTGGCCAAGAGTGTGAATCACCTGTGTGAGAGGCAGACGTTGTTTCAAATCTGCCACTCGAACCCAAAGCATTTTATGCTTAATTGTGCTGCCTTTTGCATCTCTATAGTCGTTTTACGACCAAAAGAAGAGATTGTCATTGAAAGACTGGACACAGTAGTAAGAATCGCACACAATAAGAGTTGTCACGTCTGGATTAGCGAACTCAAGTGCGAGCACCAAAGCGCGCAGCTCAGCCAATTGTGCAGTACTGTCTCCTAGTGCCTGAGTGTGCACTACAGTCGATTTGAACTCACCGTTCACTATGGTACCTGCAACAATACCGCATGAAGCTGAATAAGCATGCTTGGAACCCATGGCCGGTTGTGCCGAAACATCGGTATAGATAATACATTTGTACTCCTCAAGCGATAGCATAGACAGAGGAGGAGGATGAACGAATTCATACTGTAAGAACTCCTGTGTCTGAAGAGAGGAATCAAAGATAAAAGTGACATCCGGGGACGTCAAAGATGTTGCCCATTGTATCCAACGGGGGTGCAAAGCCTTAGAGTTCGGTACACTTGCTTTCGTCACTGCCTCAAGGGCAGGATATGGTGTTACCACCAAAATGCGTTTTCCCTGTGCCAGTGCGCGTTCCTTTAGAATCGCCATTTGCACTGCAGTCAAAACTTTCTCCACAGAGGAAAAGCGCATTTCTGCAGAAGTGTAAAGATGTGACTTGTATGCAATCGGTACTGTGTCACCTTCGTTAAAGGTTAAGTACGTGAAACCCACTGCCCCTGGAACGATTCTAATCACCAGGTTTGTGTGGTTGTCACGTGTCAACAAGAATTTAGATTCAAGTAGATCGGACTGCAAAGATTGCAGTATAGAGGAATGCTCAG
The DNA here is from genome assembly GCA_963921515.1 of Calotriton arnoldi. Lineage (NCBI taxonomy): Eukaryota > Metazoa > Chordata > Amphibia > Caudata > Salamandridae > Calotriton > Calotriton arnoldi. The sequence continues at coordinate 1,997,836 of CAWUFW010002338.1, read as the reverse complement.
GAAGCCAGCATGACTTCAAAAAGTTAGGTTGTATCAAGGCATAAAGAGGCTTGATACGCTGGGCATATTCGGGAATGTAAGTACGCCCGAAGTTCAGAAAACCCAGTAAAGACTGAAGCTTCTTCAGAGTGGGTGGAGGGCACAAGAGTGCGCATTTCTCCCAAAAATGGGGTGCTAAGCCCTTACCTTCATTGTTGAGCTCATAGCCCAAAAACAAAACGGTAAATTCAGCAATGTGAGATTTGGCAAAATTAAATTTATATCCTAAGACCGCAAATTCAAGAATAATGCGGTCCACTCGGGAAAGATGCGGCCATAATTCGTCGTCTGTCAGATAGATATCGTCGACGTATGAACACGCATCTGGGTCTATGCTGTCCAACAAAGAGACAACATGGGCGGCGAATACACCCGGACTGTTCTTGTAGCCCATGGGTAAACGCCGGAATTTGAATTGTTTACCACCGGAAGTGAAAGCGCTCCATTGGCTGCACTCCGGGGACAAGTTGTGCGTGTAAAATCCATTGGATAGGTCAAGTGTCGTTTTATATTTTTTACGAACAAGACTGTCTACAAGCGCAGAACTGTGGGTATTTTGCACCGCAAAGGTCAGACAATGAGCGTTCAAATGTCGGTAATCCAAAACTAGGCGGTACGATCCATCGGGTTTAGAAACCGCGAAAAGGGGATTATTCATGAGTGACACGCATGTTTCAATTACTCCTTGATATTCTAACTGTGTCAGAATTTTGGAAACGGGACCTTTAGCTTCCTGCTTGATGAGATATTGGGGTTGTGGCTGTGGCAGCGACCGCAAAGGAATAAGATTGGGGGGGAGAGTCTTCATCCCAGCCCACGTGGTTGCGGTATAACGCCAGAGCCAGGGACACAGCCCACTCTGCTGCGAGAGCCTCCGCTTTGTCCTTGGGGACATGACGAGAAAAGCTCGGAAGAATTACCTCCTCCCCTCTACGCGCAGCAAGCACGAATGGGGGCGGCCAATCCGCCTCTGCCAACAAAATGTCGTACGAAGAGGTCAGATTCTCCCAAAAAATCCCTTTAATAACACGCTGTATGTCACCTTCAATTTGAAGGACAATATTAAATAGTCTGTCAGGGGGTGCCACTCTGGTGTCAGCTGTCTCGACAGTAATGAATGTATCAGTTGCTGTCGCCTCCACATGAGGACGTAGTGCCTCCCGCACTATGGTAACTTCCGCTGCGCTGTCTAGGAGCGTCACTGCCCACGTCCAATTCAGGAGTCTCGTTCTCACCGTTTGTGGCATACCTTGCTGTTACAGCTGCAACTTTCTTCTTCTGAAACTGTGGGCGAGAACGTGGAAATTCTTCTGGTTTCCCTCGTGCTTGTTGTCGAGGTTGGTCTCATCCCTGTGGAGCCTCTCGACCCCTGCCTCTATCCTGGCGTTCTCCTCCACCTGTCTGGGAGGTCGATGGTGCCTGTGAAGAACGGGGAGAACGCGAATCAGGGACTTGAAATCTCTCTGGAGATTTAATTCTCACTCTATCGCGCAAATCATAAGTGCGTTCAGAAGAGACGGACACCGGGGATGCGCCTCGCGACCCTGGCTTCTTCTGTTGCTTACCCTGTTTTTTCAACCTCCAGCTCTTTTTAGTAAAGAACGGTTTCTCATCTTTCTCTGATTGAGTTTTTGGTTGTGGTTGCGATTGAGTTTGCGTTTGAGCAAAAGGCTTGACCCCCAGGCTATTGCGGCCAATGGTTTTGTAAGCCTGTGCAATAATTTTTGGTAATTTGCGCGGCTTGTCCGGTTCTGGGATCAAAGCCAAAGCATTAGCTACTTGAAAGTTAACTGCATCGCCCTTGACATTCGCAAGGATCAAATCAGCTACTACATCGAACACTCCCACCAGTCTCATCCCTAATTCCACAGCCGCTTCAGGGCCATGCTCATCCTGCACTCGTTTAATTACAGAGGGGAGAACTGTCATGGAAGGAGTGCCGAAACACTTCGCATATACTGCTGTGAATACCTTACCCCAGTTGTTGCATTCTGCCAACTCGGGAATCAAGTCTTTTGGCAAACTAATCATCAAAATCCTGTGTTTTTCTACAGGAGAAGTATTTGGAAAAACTGCCTCCAGCTGGTCAAATTTCTCTGCAAGCCAATAAGGCAAATCGTCCTTATTTTGTGGGCGCTTGCCCGTCACCGAATTAACCATGACGGGACTTATGGTTACGCCGCCTGATCCAGCTGGATGTGCCGCAACTCCAGGCGGGGCTCCCTGGATGTTGCCTGTAACATACTGTACTAAAGCTCTATGCACACGTATCAAAGATGTATGCAATTCACGCAGTTCAGCAACCGCAAGTGTCATATAACGCGGATGTGGGGTATACCCGGCCAAAACTGGCCCAGTGGCCCCGTCGATTGAGAGGGGGCCGAAACGAATCGGGGTAACCGGTTGGGGGAGGGCGCCATTAAACCAAACACGGTGTTGCCATGCCGTGAGCGGTACTTCAAGATTCCGATAAGGCCTATAAATTATAGGAAGAGCGGTGGCTGTATATTCATGGAACACATTATCAGTCCCATCCACCGCCGGGAAGGTGACCCAAGAGTAAAACACCTCAAAGTGGTAAGCAGGATCCGCTTGTACCACAAAGATCAGATCGACACCCGCGTCAGGCACTCCATACGCTGTCAAATGAGCTCAGAGCGCTGCGCGGCTATGTGCCGCAATTTGGACAGCCATTTAAGGCTAAAAATATGCGACAACCTAGTAGGAGGCAGCACAATATAGGGTTTTATTTAAACACTTTTTATCAACTTCAAGCTTGAAAGAACCTATAAAAACATCAATATAGGAGGTATCGCCCTCACACACGCCTCCGGAAGCATCTGCAAAGGGTGTTGTGGACAAGCACAAGTACTACTCAAGCGTCTCGCAGATAAGCAGCCCACTACGTTGGTGGCGCCATGTTGTAGGGATTCTGCACATACACAGAGCTATGCACAGGATAATAGGACCTCAGAGTATAGTGGTGAGCCAACCATGCACCTTAGTACCCACAATCCCAATCCGACTAGCTTTAGCGTCTCATTAGCAACGATGCTACCAATGATTAGACAACCCAGAACACGGTCTCTCTCTCTCTCAGGACTCGCAGGAGCAAGGACACCCTTTCATAACTCACTCATACTTGTCCACAACGTGCGTAATAAGAGACACTGTATAGTTTAAAATGTTTATTTCAACTATCGTGCTCTAAGATACAGTACACGTGCCAGTACTATCAGCATAATGCATAAGAATAAAATAATAAGCATAGTTACAATTTCATAGAATACAAACGGGGAAAGCATTTCATAAAGCAGTGGATATAGGGCTAAATGACCATACCACCCTCCCCGTGCTATTAACTAGTTTATTATAGAATAGAAGACCTCTGGGCTTTGTCGGGCAGACCCTCATACCTCAATATCTAGATGCAAGGTTTACATCATCAGACAAGCACAGCTCTTCTCTCTGGAAAGGTTTTTCTCCAAGTGCCTCTAACAGTGAAAATCACAATATTAAAAGCACACAAATTTCTCCAGTGCAGCTGCATTCAGTGTTATGTCTAGGTGCGAGGGGCTGACCAGATCAGCAAGAACAAGGGACATTGTTTTTCGACCTTGTACATGATGTGCAGACGAAACCCAAAGGGAACAGTAGGAAAGGTGAAAGGCAGACAGTTCCAAAATAGCCGGGCACAAGCAGAGGCTGGAAAAACAAAGGCACAAAGTAACGTGCGCAAAAAGGCATCATGGCAGCCAGGCCCAAGCCAACTTAGCAAGGCAGACCATGAGGCCACAAACCACACGACAGTGGAGAAGGCAGAACAGGGTCTGTGAGACATAGAAAAGCAATGGCCAGGAAGCCCTATACTGCAACAGCCTCTACTAGAGACTAGAGAGGAAGTGGCGGCCCACATAGAGAGACTGTGATGCCACGACTATAAAAAGTTTATGGAGCAAATCCATGCTGAAAGAGACCACACAGGCTCATTGCTGGCATGGAACGCCAATCCTACTAGGAGAGGCTCAGGCATAGTTGAGATTACCGGGGAGGATGGCCTCCCAAAATATAGGCAGGAAGATATCAACCGGCACTTCCATGATTACTACACAAATGTCTACAGAAGGGTGGGACAAGGGGGAGGTACAGGACTTCCTATCGCAAGTCCCCCTCATGATGCTCATAGCTGAAGAGGTGGGTGGGCTTGGAGAAGCAGTCTCTATATAGGAGGTGAGGACGGCCTTCAAGGGCCTGGCTAGGGGGAAAACACTGGGCACATATGGGCTTCCGGGGGAGTTCTATGCTCCATACACTGCAGAACTAGCATAGAAACTGGTAGAGCTGTATGAGGCGGCCAGGACAACAGTCATGCTCCTCAACACAATATGGGAGGCCCTGGTGGTGCCTCTCTTGAAGCCTGGCAAGCCGCCGCATGACCATAGAGCATATTGACTGCTGTTGATCCTCAATCTTGAGCCGAATCTTGGCTACAAGACTTATCCACACATGTCAACTTTGACTCACCCTGACCAAACAGGATTCAACCTGGGCCGTAACACAGCACTAAACATAAGGCGCCTGATATTGATCATGGAGACTCATGAACAAGATGGGGAGGGGCGCAGCTGTCTTTGCCATTAATGTAGAAAAGGATTTGGATAGCCTGGAATGGAACTTCTTGACTGCATTGTTGGAACACATGCAGCTGGGAGGAGGTTTTCTGGCTTGGGTCAAATGACTATACATGCAGCCTCAGGCTAGAATCAGGAAGGGGAGAGTAATCTCTGAGCGATATGAGATGGAGAGGGGGACCACACAGGGCTGGCCCCTGTCTCCATTGCTCTTCGCTCTGGCAATGGATCCCTTGGCTCTCCTGGCCTGATCAGGAAGGCGCTATAAGGGCATAAAGATGGAGGAGCATTACCAGCATTCAGCGCTGTATGCTGACAACCTATTACTTTTCCTACATGACATAGGGGAAGACTTGGAAGTGCACGGGGAATGATGGAGGAATTTGGGTATCTTTTGGGGCTCAAAGTTAAGTGACAGAAATCTTGCTTGTTCCCCATGGACGTGGATTGCGAACAGCTAGCTGACTTGGGGGCCTTGCAGTGGGAGCCCCGGCGCCTGTCATACTTGGGGCTAAGATCTTTCACCACCAGATGGACCTGTTAGAAGGGAACATGGGGCCAGCCATTAGATTGCTGTGCTCCTGTGTAGACTTTTGGAAGACACTGCAACTGTCAATGGCGGGTAGGATCGCACTCCTAAAAATTGTGGCACTCCCTAGGCTGCTATACATATTTGTGACACTGCCTATCTGGATCCCCAGAGCGCGCTTTGTTAAGCTGGACTCTCTGATAACATCATTTATCTGGGGAGCGGGTTGGAAAAGGGTAGCCTTGTCTACTCTAAAACGTCTGACACTAGAAGGGGGTTCTTGCAGTTCCTGACTATGAATCATACTACCTGGCCAGATAGCTACAATGGTTCACGCAATGGCTCACATGAAGACGAGAAAGAGACCACATAGTGGGACCCTTTGTCCCCAGCAGGAAGTACTGACAAGAGTATTACTAAAGGTTGGCCGCCCCCCACCGAATGCAACTAGGAAATTACAAGTGATGAGCTACTGCTGGACTAGATGTCTCCAGAAGACATGCAGCCCAGTTCTATACTCACCTGACCTGCCCATGCTCACGCTGGATGTTCTGCCCCATGGGGGACAGTGGAGAAGGATGAATGAGTGGGTAGCAGCAGGGTGAAAACTATTGGGGACCTGTATAGAGAGGGGGAGTTACTCCCCTTTGAGGGCTTCCGCTCAGAGTTCAACTTGCCACGCAGCCATTTCCTACTACACAGAGCAGTAACAACGGCCCTCCATCAACATTGGAAAACGGGAACATTAGAACCTAAGCCCCATAAAGCTTGCCAGTATATTGGCCTTTTAGAAGGTACGTTCAAGGCAGTCACATGCCTCTACAAGGCAATAAGGGGAGACATGTTCCAGCCATTGAATGGCCTATGAGCCAGGTGGGAGGGGGATCTGGATGCTCCATTTACAGACAGGGATTGGGAAAACATCCTGGAATGAACTACCAAGGTGTCCAGAAATGCACGCTTTAAACTAATTAACGTCCACATTTTCTTTATCGCATACCTTACATCACGACACATTAATAAAATATTCCACAAGGTGGATGCTGCCTGCCCCAGTTGTGGAGAAGTAGGAACAGATCTACTACACATGCAATGGGCCTGCACAGAGCTTCATGATTACTGGGAGGGTGTGACCAAAACAGATGCTGATAATACAGAAAAAACGGTGACCTGCTTGCCAGCCCATTGCTTGCTGGAACGGTTCCCTCATACATCCAAAACAAAAGTGACCAGTAGAATCCAGGACCTAGCCTTCATTTTAGCGCAGAGTGAAATCACAAGACACTGGAAAACCCCAGAGGGTCCCAGCTTGGCTGCATGGAGAAAGGAGCAAGATAGGTGGGCGGACTGCGAAGGAAGAGTATTGCTCAGGGAAGCCAAATGAGTGATAGGATCTCTGGATAGGGCTAGAACCTGGGAAGCACCAATTGATCACCTGAAACATGCAGATGTTACCGCAGGGGCAGATACACCCGGGGATTCGCCAGAACTTGGAACCCCATAGCCATCTTGGGGGAATACAGAAATGATGGGTGGGAACGCAGAAACCTGGGACACCAAAGTGGAAAGAGGAGACATAGAGGACCAAAAACACTAGCTAGTAGCAGCACAAAGCATACACCAAACAGAGAATTGTGTCATGTCCTTTAGGATAGTCCCATCATGTATATACCAAATTACATACATTTTGTCCCATCCACACAACATAACGGTTTTACACAGGTGACCTTTTACCTAGTAGCTTACTTCTGTCTCTCCGACATCAGGCTCTCAGTACCCTATCTTAATCCCTGTACCTGACGTACATAAACATGTCCCCAGGCACGGCAGATTTATTCTGTATAAGGGTCACCACTTTTTTCATCCATGGCCAACAGCCAGCTGTGCATGATCATGTTTGTTTAGAAAAGGATTAGCAGAGGATTAGTGAATGTTTTTAAAACATATCGATTCTAGAAGAAACCCTGGAGTGACCACTTTAGTATAAAAGACCCTCGCTCCCCCTTACAGACAGAGAGGAGAATTCCTTCCAGGCTGGACCGAGACTCTGCAGGCAGATCCTTCGACAAGCAGAGATCTGACATCCCTTGCGGGGTGCCATCCTCGACGCAGAGACGGGGTCCTTCATCCAGAATCATCAGGTGAGGGGTTAGTTCTTCCCTGGGGGATTCTTGGCTCCCTTAGGATCTATCCTTACATTTACATACACAGGCTTCACCCACATACCAAGGCTAGGTACATTTAGGTAGGCTACGCATCGTAGGAGTATGCTAATGCTATTGTTTTATATAATCTGCTTTTATTAATCTTATTAGCACTATGGTAGAAATGTATCTACTTTTTACGATATTGGTACTAGCAATTACATTTATCTGCTCCTGTCTTTTGTTTGTCGCAGCTAATATGTTTCACACTAGACTGACGCTTGACCCAGAAATAATTATTGAAACCGTTCCAATCGACATTCTATGTGTACTCTGAGAAAAGTAAGCACGAGTGAATGAGCGAAAGATACCGTATTGTTTCCACGATACCTGAGGAATCAGGGTTGTCATGTTCAGTGGATGCCAGAAACTACATACACCGCTGTAGAATACAGGGGGATGGTAGTGGCACCGTAGAGCTAGCTGGTCTAACGGCTGACTCATTCTGTGGGGGTGTCCAGAGTCTGTCTGCACACCAAGCCCTCAGTTTAGGTCATCCAAAACGCGCAGGTCCTAGGGGTCCTAGGAACTACACGACAATAGGAAAATAAAATTAGAACTCCAGTGGGGGAATGTGTCCCACTATCCTTGAACCACTACATAGAACACACCAGAAAGAAGCTTGAAGTACCAGCAGATGTGACTTACAGGAGAGGGAGAAAGGAGGGGGAAGTTCAGAGTTTATATAATTAGATGCCGAGTTATATCACAATGTACTAGTGTGAGCTTAGCAGAAGAAAGATCCCTTTGTGTAATGTAACAACACCTGCAAAAATATATGGCATGTGATATGCTAGCTATGAAAATCAATAAAAAAGTCGTAGGCCCTAGGTAACCCATAGGGCAAGATGCTATGTGCTTAAGGGGTAGGACATGCACTTTCAGGTTTTGTATGGCCTGGTAGTGAAAACCTCTGAAGCTTGTTTTTCACTATTGTGAGGCCTACCCCTCTTATATGGATAACATTGGGGACTCCTTATTACACTTAACAAGTTGTAATTTCTGATTGAGTGGGGTTAGAGCTGTCATGTTTAGTACCGCTGGAATGTTATGAAACACTCATATAACCAATTATATAGGTATTCAATTGCTTACAGTATGTAATCTAATAGTATGTAATGTAAAGTTAAATTTAATCTGTATCTGGTTTTCAGATATATACTTATCTTGAAAGAGGACGATTTATGATGGCAAGAAAGGAAGAGAAGAGAAAAATTAGAAGAAACAGTACTATCTGCATAAAACTCAGATGAAAAAAGGACATGATGGAGAAAATGTAGTGGGAATAAACAGCTGCTGGTAAAAAAAACTAAAGGGTTTCTTAAAACATTATGTGGAAAAATGCAAAATGTAGAAAATATTTCAAATAAAAAGTGAGGTTTAAAATTAAGTCACAAAGGTGAAGGAGTAAGTGACATTGAAAGTGAGAAATCTTAAAGGAAAACACCTAGTTTGACAAGGAGACAGAAACAATTTAAAGAAATACAGGTTAATAAAAAATTTGCTATTAAACTTGAAGCAGTGTAAAATGAGAAGGGCAACATTGAAGAAAAAAGAACATATTGAGAGTGTGGTTGATAAAGCATTTGCCCTGAAGCGTAAACTATTTATCTTGATACTGAACAGAACAATGGATAAAACTGTGTTGTCTATGAAGAAAAAAAGCCAAAAAAAGGCTTATTAATAAAAGTAATTTTTGCTAAATTGAGAATGGAAGCACACATCTAGTACTGAGGCTTTCTTTAATGAAGAAAGCTACTTATAAGACAACAGATTAGTACATGCAGTTGAAACAACTGGCCTATGCTAGAAGGTAAAAGATGGTAATCCCATCTCAAAAGAGGAGATGGTTCCTAGAAACGTAGAGGAAGAGATAGCTGAAGACGAACAAGGAACGCATAGACATGGCCCTGTGTATAAATGGGACAGCACTAGTATTTGTAGTTTTCACCAGACTCAATTGATATATTAAGACTTTTTCTATGTCAATTTCCAGCTAGAAGTGTGAAGCAGAAAATTGCAATTTTGCAAGCGTTAGATCCTTGCAGAGTTAGAAAATATTCTAATTTACAAGGACACTCACTGGAGTGTCTATCCAGGAAAGTATGCACAAGCACTTTGCATCATTTTCGAATGTTGGCTGTTCATCATTCAAAGATAAAACATCTAGTTAGAAGACTTTACTATGTAGAAAGTTCTGCATTGTGTTTAGGAGAAATGAACAAAGCACTATTGTATGGTTCAGTATCACAGGTTGAAAAGGATTTGAAGATATTAATTTACGTTTCTTTAGTGAAGTGCAGTCTGGACAAAATGAGGAGTTGGTATGTTCAGGTATACTGGAATAGAACACAGCTGTTAGTACTGATGAGTTTAGATGAGAAATAGCAAAGTTTAATGCAGTGTCTGCAGAGAAACCAAACTTAGGGGTCGATTACGATGTCGGGCGGATCGCCACCGCCCGCATGGCGGTGGCGATCCGCCCGCCATTTTTGTCCGTCCGCCACCAAATTCCCCCTTGCCATATTACCATGGCGGAGGGGACCCCGGCGGACGGAAAGACCGTCCGCATGTTTTCCGCCCGGCCGATCAGTCGATTGGGTGGAAAAGGGATTAATATGGTGGCGGTGTCTGCAAGACACCGCCATCCACATTATGATGCCGGCGGTGATAAGCCTTTCCATGGCGGCGTCGCCGCCATGGAAAGGCTCGCGGTCTTTGCTGTTGGGGGCCCGTTGCGGGCCCCCAGGGTGTTGGGGGGGTGGGGGCTGCACATGGGGGGTACCTATGGTACCACCCTGCATCTGCATGCACAAGGTGGCAGGCACTGCGCGGTGCCTGTCACGTTGTGCATGCAGATGCACAACATGCATTTCCAGCACTGTGGCGGGCGGTGTTGTGAGCACCGCCCGCCACAATGCTGGGAATGGGGGATGCCACCGCCACCGTGGCGGTGGCATCCTAATCACATGTGCGGGACCGCCGCACACATAGCGGGCGGTCCCATTTACCGGGGCGATGGCGGGCAGACAAAGTCCGCCCGCATCATAATCGGCCCCTTAGTTTGTATTAGTTCTCGGTGCACCCACTACAAATGACAAATTTGAAATGTTGATGTGTGTTTGAAAACTAAAGAAGAAAACAGAGAAAAGTGGCTTAATTGTGCAGTGTATTTATTTGTGGAAGAGTGTTTTGATTTGTGAACCCAACAGATCATCTGCAAGTATTGCAACATCACAAATTAGAGGACAACAAAATGCCTGCCAGAGCAATACACAATAAGTTAGGGGTGGTTGGAATTCTAGAGGAATTTTGACATCTAAATGTGTATGAAACAATGCTGATACAATCTATACACCCTTTTCAAGCAATAGTTTGTATGGAACGAAAAGACTGGGAAATTACTACCCACTGAGCTTCAGAAAGGCCTTAAAGGTAGAGTTGTGTATTTACCTTTAGATTTTAAATGCAATATCAAATCTATGAGTGTGAAGAGAGATTTGTAAGTACCACATGTTATTCTAGTGAATGGTGTGCCCACAAAAATAAATCTGGCAGGAATTAGTGAATGTAAATAAGTTGAAAAAGGTACATTCTATCTTTAAGACAATAACGTATACTATAAAGATGTATATGTTGTCTAACATGGAAGTTGCATGGAGGAAGAAATGCTGCCTTCAAGTGGACAGTTTGAAAAAGTGGACAGAAATAGACCTGAAGAAATGTATGGATACTACAGTATCCATCCACTGCATTCAAAATAGGTTATGGGGGATACTGTTGAACTGTTTCAAATGAAACAAGCTAAAGCTAAAGGAGCTCCAATGTGTGTGTGGAAGAAAAGTTTAGAAGCTCAATGTTTTCCTTAAATATTTCCAACTGGAGTAGGTAGGTGGTATGATGACTGCCCTGTGCAAGTACCTGCAGCTGAGTACAGATCAACAACATTATATTCAGAGGATCCCAGATTTTGATAAATAATTCCATATGTATTCCATCTGTTATTTGAAAGTGATTTGTCTGGACTGTCATATGCTGTTAACCATATTCTAAAGGCAGGAGTTATTTTAAAAAATATGTCTGCAAAAGACTTTGTTGACACAATTCATGCAAAAGATGAGAAGCTGGAGTACAATTTGGCAAATTTGATGGCCTGCCAATGTGGGACCAATGAGTATTGGTATTGTCGTCATGGTGAGCTGAAGTGTATGATGCGAAATTTAGGTGCACCAACTTGGTTTGTCACCCTGAGTTGTGCAGAGTATGCATGGGATGATTTATATGACTTTTTGAGAAAAGCTAAATCTAACAATAAAGGCATCAAATTGATGACTCCAGGAAAACTTTGCTCTTTGAATCCTACAAATATTTGCAGGTATTTTAATCACAGATTTCATGTTATGCTGTCCTTTATCGGCAACAAAAAATGCACATCTTGGAGAAGTTACTGATTTCTTTTGGTGAAAAGAGTACCAAGCAAGAGGTGCTCCTCATATTCATATGGTGTTGTGGATAAAAGATGCACCTACATTTGTAACAGACACAGGTGACTCTGTACTTTCTTTCATAGAACAGTATATTACATGCAGCATTCCAAAAGAAACTGATGGAAAAGGCTTAAAGCAATGAGTACTGCATTTTCAATCACACAGATGTGGAAAGTATTGTCAGGAAAAGTACAGAGCAGAAGGAACATTAAAAAAAAAAATTGTTTTGGAATTCCAAGACCTGTTATTTCAAAATGAAGAGTGACCAGTTTTATGTCTGCAGGGAGACATGCACTTTCTCATAAATCTCCCCAAAACACGTGCAACCTTAGGAGAACTGAGGCTTCAAAATATATTAATGACGAGGGGCGTGGCCAAGATGGCGATCGGGTGATTCGTGTCTTTTCGTCTCCCCGCTCCCGATCGCCCAGTTCAGCCCGAAATAGCAGTTTTGTCCCCTCTAATAACGCGGACGAGGTTGGTAGAAGCACCCTGTGGCAAGCGGTTGCGGTGGAAAGAAGAGCGGCGGCTCCGCGCCGCGTTTTGAAGCAACGAGCGAGCTTGGGGACGGAGCGGTCCCAGGGTGGAAAATGGCGGTCGGGCCTGGAGGCTGCTGCGGGGACCGAAGCTGAGGCGTCGCGTGTCACGGGCCGCAGGGGGACGGAGCGAAGCCAAAAGCAGCTACCTCCCGAGCGTGGAAGAGCCTACGGCAGGGGAGCGTCTGCAACTCGCATTGAAAGCCTCTGGGGGCGAGGGAACACGACATAGGTGAGAGCGGTTGAGAAAGTTATTACCAGGCCGCATCGGACCCAGCTGAGTGTAACCCGGTCCCGAGGGCCCCTGTGCAGCATAGCTCCAGATAGCGCGGCTCCGACCCCGAACAGAGGGAAACTCGGACGGGCACAAAGCGACCTGAACTGCGCAAAGTGTAGGGATCTGCAGCGTGGTGGTCGAGGGAAAGGACAGAGAAAGAGGAACGCGAGGCCGGACAGGCCGCACCCGGAGAGTGGATGCCAGCACAAGGGGGCTAGACCCTCCTGCATGCGGAGCACGCTTGGTCAGGTGGGAGTAAGAGGACCCGCTGGGAGGAGCAGAAGGTCCGAGTCGCACTGATATATATCATCGCTCTGGCAGACAAACAGGCCTGGGGAGAACGGTGCGGGCGAGGAGGCTACGGCGGGAGCCCCGGGCGGTGGGCTCCGCGCGACCCAGGCCATCGGCAAGAAAGCGGAGGTGACGAAGAGCGAGGAGCAGCGGCAGAGCCCATAAGGGGGGAGAGACACATTCCTCTCCATAGAGCAGGCGTGGAGACGGGGAGCCTCAGTGCCCCCCCCAAGAGGTCAGAGGGAGACAGCTGCAAAGGAGAAAATTGGCCCGGAGGAGGAGGGGCGGCTCAAGGCATCCTAGGGGCATTTGGGACACGGGTCCGGTGGGCAACACGGAGTAACATAGCTGCCAGGTCTTGACAGCAGACATCCAAGCTCGTTGGGGACCTGAGTAGCCCTCATCACTGAGCACGACCGGATAGTCAAGTCAGAGAACTCACAGAAGGCCCTTCACCATCTGAGTCCTCATCTCATCACGCAAATAGGGGGGGACGAGCTTCAAAAACAGTAGTCTGGGGACACACCAACCACTGAAGGAAGCTAGCATGGTGGATACTTTGGGACATGGCAGAATAAGGCAACATAGCAAAACCAAAGGGGGATGATGGACGGAGTGTTGAACATTGCAAGCACTCACCCCCAGTCAACTGATCTGGGTTTAATCCATCATCATTCTTTAGCTCACTCCGCCACCCCAGTTCAGACATGGCCATATGCAAATCAGTCTGACCCTGTGCCTCATGGGAACAGTCCAGCCCGAACTGCCAAGCCATGTCTTCCCTGGACCGGAAACAAGCATCCTGGGACCGGTTTCTGGCTTACAGCCATCATCAGCCAGGCTATCTTGAATCCAGTGGCAAAGTGAGCAAGGGACCCACGTCTGGGCATACCCTGCCAACTTAGGGCGAACATAGCAAAACCAAAGGGGGATGATGGACGGAGTGTTGAACATTGCAAGCACTCACCCCCAGTCAACTGATCTGGGTTTAATCCATCATCATTCTTTAGCTCACTCCTCCACCCCAGTTCAGACATGGCCAAATGCAAATCAGTCTGACCCTGTGCCTCATGGGAACAGTCCAGCCCGAACTGCCAAGCCATGACTTCCCTGGACCGGAAACAAGCATCCTGGGACCGGTTTCTGGCTTACAGCCATCATCAGCCAGGCTATCTTGAATCCAGTGGCAAAGTGAGCAAGGGACCCACGTCTGGGCATACCCTGCCAACTTAGGGCGAACATAGCAAAACCAAAGGGGGATGATGGACGAAGTGTTGAACATTGCAAGCACTCACCCCCAGTCAACTGATCTGGGTTTAATCCATCATCATTCTTTAGCTCACTCCGCCACCCCAGTTCAGACATGGCCATATGCAAATCAGTCTGACCCTGTGCCTCATGGGAACAGTCCAGCCCGAACTGCCAAGCCATGTCTTCCCTGGACCGGAAACAAGCATCCTGGGACCGGTTTCTGGCTTACAGCCATCATCAGCCAGGCTATCTTGAATCCAGTGGCAAAGTGAGCAAGGGACCCACGTCTGGGCATACCCTGCCAACTTAGGGCAAACATAGCAAAACCAAAGGGGGATGATGGACGGAGTGTTGAACATTGCAAGCACTCACCCCCAGTCAACTGATCTGGGTTTAATCCATCATCATTCTTTAGCTCACTCCGCCACCCCAGTTCAGACATGGCCATATGCAAATCAGTCTGACCCTGTGCCTCATGGGAACAGTCCAGCCCGAACTGCCAAGCCATGTCTTCCCTGGACCGGAAACAAGCATCCTGGAACCGGTTTCTGGCTTACAGCCATCATCAGCCAGGCTATCTTGAATCCAGTGGCAAAGTGAGCAAGGGACCCACGTCTGGGCATACCCTGCCAACTTAGGGCGAACATAGCAAAACCAAAGGGGGATGATGGACGGAGTGTTGAAATGCAAATCAGTCTGACCCTGTGCCTCATGGGAACAGTCCAGCCCGAACTGCCAAGCCATGTCTTCCCTGGACCGGAAACAAGCATCCTGGGACCGGTTTCTGGCTTACAGCCATCATCAGCCAGGCTATCTTGAATCCAGTGGCAAAGTGAGCAAGGGACCCACGTCTGGGCATACCCTGCCAACTTAGGGCGAACATAGCAA
Source organism: Calotriton arnoldi (assembly GCA_963921515.1). Lineage (NCBI taxonomy): Eukaryota > Metazoa > Chordata > Amphibia > Caudata > Salamandridae > Calotriton > Calotriton arnoldi. The sequence continues at coordinate 1,982,703 of CAWUFW010002338.1, read as the reverse complement.
AACCAAAGGGGGATGATGGACGGAGTGTTGAACATTGCAAGCACTCACCCCCAGTCAACTGATCTGGGTTTAATCCATCATCATTCTTTAGCTCACTCCGCCACCCCAGTTCAAACATGGCCATATGCAAATCAGTCTGACCCTGTGCCTCATGGGAACAGTCCAGCCCGAACTGCCAAGCCATGTCTTCCCTGGACCGGAAACAAGCATCCTGGAACCGGTTTCTGGCTTACAGCCATCATCAGCCAGGCTATCTTGAATCCAGTGGCAAAGTGAGCAAGGGACCCACGTCTGGGCATACCCTGCCAACTTAGGGCGAACATAGCAAAACCAAAGGGGGATGATGGACGGAGTGTTGAAATGCAAATCAGTCTGACCCTGTGCCTCATGGGAACAGTCCAGCCCGAACTGCCAAGCCATGTCTTCCCTGGACCGGAAACAAGCATCCTGGGACCGGTTTCTGGCTTACAGCCATCATCAGCCAGGCTATCTTGAATCCAGTGGCAAAGTGAGCAAGGGACCCACGTCTGGGCATACCCTGCCAACTTAGGGCGAACATAGCAAAACCAAAGGGGGATGATGGACGGAGTGTTGAACATTGCAAGCACTCACCCCCAGTCAACTGATCTGGGTTTAATCCATCATCATTCTTTAGCTCACTCCGCCACCCCAGTTCAGACATGGCCATATGCAAATCAGTCTGACCCTGTGCCTCACGGGAACAGTCCAGCCCGAACTGCCAAGCCATGACTTCCCTGGACCGGAAACAAGCATCCTGGGACCGGTTTCTGGCTTACAGCCATCATCAGCCAGGCTATCTTGAATCCAGTGGCAAAGTGAGCAAGGGACCCACGTCTGGGCATACCCTGCCAACTTAGGGCGAACATAGCAAAACCAAAGGGGGATGATGGACGAAGTGTTGAACATTGCAAGCACTCACCCCCAGTCAACTGATCTGGGTTTAATCCATCATCATTCTTTAGCTCACTCCGCCACCCCAGTTCAGACATGGCCATATGCAAATCAGTCTGACCCTGTGCCTCATGGGAACAGTCCAGCCCGAACAGCCAAGCCATGTCTTTCCTGGACCGGAAACAAGCATCCTGGGACCGGTTTCTGGCTTACAGCCATCATCAGCCAGGCTATCTTGAATCCAGTGGCAAAGTGAGCAAGGGACCCACGTCTGGGCATACCCTGCCAACTTAGGGCGAACATAGCAAAACCAAAGGGGGATGATGGACGGAGTGTTGAACATTTCAAGCACTCACCCCCAGTCAACTGATCTGGGTTTAATCCATCATCATTCTTTAGCTCACTCCGCCACCCCAGTTCAGACATGGCCATATGCAAATCAGTCTGACCCTGTGCCTCATGGGAACAGTCCAGCCCGAACTGCCAAGCCATGTCTTCCCTGGACCGGAAACAAGCATCCTGGGACCGGTTTCTGGCTTACAGCCATCATCAGCCAGGCTATCTTGAATCCAGTGGCAAAGTGAGCAAGGGACCCACGTCTGGGCATACCCTGCCAACTTAGGGCGAACATAGCAAAACCAAAGGGGGATGATGGACGGAGTGTTGAACATTGCAAGCACTCACCCCCAGTCAACTGATCTGGGTTTAATCCATCATCATTCTTTAGCTCACTCCGCCACCCCAGTTCAGACATGGCCATATGCAAATCAGTCTGACCCTGTGCCTCATGGGAACAGTCCAGCCCGAACTGCCAAGCCATGTCTTCCCTGGACCGGAAACAAGCATCCTGGGACCGGTTTCGGGCTTACAGCCATCATCAGCCAGGCTATCTTGAATCCAGTGGCAAAGTGAGCAAGGGACCCACGTCTGGGCATACCCTGCCAACTTAGGGCGAACATAGCAAAACCAAAGGGGGATGATGGACGGAGTGTTGAACATTGCAAGCACTCACCCCCAGTCAACTGATCTGGGTTTAATCCATCATCATTCTTTAGCTCACTCCGCCACCCCAGTTCAGACATGGCCATATGCAAATCAGTCTGACCCTGTGCCTCATGGGAACAGTCCAGCCCGAACTGCCAAGCCATGTCTTCCCTGGACCGGAAACAAGCATCCTGGGACCGGTTTCTGGCTTACAGCCATCATCAGCCAGGCTATCTTGAATCCAGTGGCAAAGTGAGCAAGGGACCCACGTCTGGACATACCCTGCCAACTTAGGGCGAACATAGCAAAACCAAAGGGGGATGATGGACGGAGTGTTGAAATGCAAATCAGTCTGACCCTGTGCCTCATGGGAACAGTCCAGCCCGAACTGCCAAGCCATGTCTTCCCTGGACCGGAAACAAGCATCCTGGGACCGGTTTCTGGCTTACAGCCATCATCAGCCAGGCTATCTTGAGTCCTCATCTCATCACGCAAATAGGGGGGGACGAGCTTCAAAAACAGTAGTCTGGGGACACACCAACCACTGAAGGAAGCTAGCATTTCCGCAGTAAGGCCAAAGAAGGATCGGAATTTGAGAGAGATGTTGGTCAAACTCCCATCCACAAGCGGGACCGAGGGGCGCACCTCTCCGACACCGCCTCAAGGACAAAGTTCCGAATCCGCAGAGGCACCGGTCACCCGAGCCTTTCTGGAAATGCTGTTCAACACGCTGCGGGAAGATCTTCAGTCACTGAAGGGGGAATTCGCATCAGAGATGAAAGAGGTACGTAGAGATATCGACGCTGTGGGAGAAAGAGTGGCTAATATCGAAGAGCAGGACCAGTCACGGGATGAGGATGTGGCACAACTACAACAAGAGGTGATCAGATTGCGGGAACAACACGTGGACCTCCAGGCACATGCCAAAGACTTGGAGAACAGGTCATGCCGGAATAATATCCGTATTAAGGGGTTCCATCCAAAAAAGAAAGTACGGATATGGTCGGATATTTACAAGGGCTCTTTCGCAGCATTTTGGAGGCCGAACCTGACTTTGACATCAAGATTGACAGAGCACATAGGGTGGGCCTACAACTAAAAGCACCCGCACCGCCCCCAACATCCTGGCTTTCCTTCCGGATTTCTAGCTAAAGGAACTGATACTATGGAAAGCCAGGGACACACAACCTCTCAAATACCAGGAGCACTCTATAGCGTTGTATCAGGACCTGGCGGCGATCACCCTACAGAAACAAAGGGAATTCAGACCGGCGACAACGTTCTTAAGATCACAAGGAATTGCCTACTCATGGGGCCACCCGTTCCGCTTAATCTTCAAATTCCAGGGCAATCTGCATCAACTCAGGTCTCTGCAGGACACCTGCGGAGTGCTGGGCACTGATCCTCCAAGCCGGGAGGAAAAGCCCTACAGCGACGAGACGCAAGTGGTAGAGAGTTGGAGGGGTCCATAACTCCGAGATCACGACGAAACCGGACCCTACCACGATGGCTCGGGAGAGACAGGCGGTCCTGGACTCCCTCTCCAAAGAGAAGACCCTGTGAGAAGAGGACTGAGATTCACAGGGACAGATAAGTGGGAACAGAGGGCTGGACGGGTGGAGGGATTTCCCGAAGGGAGCGGGGGGACCTACACATGGGCTTCTTTCTTCTTGGACCACATCATGCCCCCGACACACTGGGCTACCAGGGACACGCGATCTCGATTTCCGGGTCCTGGACATTATGGTATCTTGTTTAGGGTCAAGATGGGGTTAGGGAGGGATGGGGGGCACTGGTACATACAAAGAAAGATCCATAGGGAATTATGGAGTCTACTGGGAGAGCATAAGCACTGGAATTACTATACTGCGGCAGGGAGGTGGATACTTTGGGACATGGCAGAATAAGGCAACAACCATTCGTAAGATAGGATGCATGATACATTAAAGGTTCTAACGCTCAATGTAAAGGGACTCAATAACCCCTTGAAAAGGAAGGCTATCCTCTCCTACCTGGAGAATTCGGGGGGAGAAATATGCCTACTGCAGGAAACTCACCTGCTTTCCAAAGATTGGCAGCGGCTAAAATCCTGTGCCTTCCCCCAACAGTTCTTCTCTTTCTCTGGGGATAAAACAGCGGGGGTTGCAATCTTGATAGCCAGAGGCTTCCGAGGGGAGGTGAAGGATAAAGTAGCTGAGATTAAAGGGCGTCTCCTAGCTTACACACTGCAGATGAACGGCCACATTTGGGTGATAGGCTCCGTTTATACTCCTAACTCTGGACAGGAACGCTTCCTACGAGCAGCCATCTCTGAGGTCATGAACAGACAAGAACGCCTGACGGTGGTAGGGGGAGATTTTAATATGGTAATGGATGTTACTAAAGATAGGTCAGGGAATCGCTACTCCCAAGGGGGGGGACTGTCGCAGGAGGGGCTTAGTTGGTTTCACAATATGGGGCTAGTGGATTGCTGGCGGGACAAGCATCCCACACCTCGCACTACACGTTTTACTCTCATGACCACGGCTCGTACGCTCGGCTCGATCACATAATAGGTACATTAGAAGTTAATAAATTGGTGGAGGACGCCGTTATTCTCCCGGCGGCTCTGTCGGACCACGACGCAGTAATGATCTCGGTACGACTACCCCCACAACGCAAACTGACTGGGGGTTGGAGGTTGAGGGAAAATATGTTACGCAAACATACGGTAGTAACACAGATCACCAAATGTATTAAAGATTACCTAGAAATTAATGACACCCCAGATATATCAGTGGCTACATTGTGGGAGGCTCTGAAAGCAGTAGTGCGGGGCGAGCTCATAGCGGCAGCGGAGAATAAGGAACGGAGAGAGAAAAGGGAGCAACTAGAAGCACAGGTAGTGGAACTAGAGAGGGTTCATAGGCGGATGGGAGCGCCAAGAGTTTGGAAACAACTGAAAGCAGCACGAGCACAACTGGCAGGGATAGACCTTGACAGGGCAGAATACGCAGCTCTGAGATTAAAATATTCCTACTACGTGGGAGGAGACAAAACTGGGCGCATGTTAGCAAATAAATTAAGGGCTAGAAGCCAGCACTCTAAGATCCAACAAATCAGGACAGACAAGGGGGAGGACCTGGTGGAAGACGAAGAAATAGCTAGGGCATTTAGGGATTTCTATGCCGCCTTATACAAGGGGGAAGAGAGGCCGGAGCGTCTTATGACAGACTATTTAGAAGGGGCGAGAACATCCCGGATATCTAAAAATAATGCAGACCTGCTGGACTCCCCCATTAAACTGGAGGAAGTGATTGGGGCGATTTCAAGGCTTAAGCTTCTCAAGTCACCGGGTCCAGATGGGTACTCGGCCGGTTTTTATAAAACCTTTTGTCTTTATTAGCACCAGTACTGACACAGCTCTTCAATTCTTTTGAGGGCCCAGGATCGATCCTGGCCGGGATGTTATCGGCAGCCATTGTGGTACTTCCCAAACCTGGGAAGGATAAAACACGGTGCGGGTCGTACCGGCCAGTGTCCCTCCTCAATGTGGACTTAAAGCTGTTCACCAGCATTCTGGCAACGAGACTCGGCCCTTTAATGCCCGGTATTATAGAACCGGACCAGGCCGGTTTTGTCCAGACCCGGCAAAGCGGGGACAACACTAAACGGGCCCTACACTTAATAGACAAGGCCCACCGGACGAGCATGGACGCCTTATTCTTAACGATGGATGCCGAAAAGGCGTTCGACCGGGTCGACTGGGGTTTTCTAGAAAGTACGCTGCTCCACTTTGGGGTGGGAAGCCGATTTCGACCTTGGGTAACTGGGTGCTATAGCTCCCCCACAGCTACAATCAGGGTTAATGGGGTATCCTCTCGCCCTTTCACTATTCAAAGGGGCACAAGGCAGGGGTGCCCATTGTCATCCCTGCTGTTCGCCCTATATAGAGAGCCGTTGGCCCAAAAAGTAAGAGACAATCCTGAAATCGAGGGCATCCCATTTGGAGGGGAGCAACATGTCATAAGCCTCTATGCTGATGATATCCTAGCCTTCCTGCACGCCCCGAGGAGATCGCTGCTGGCTTTTTTGCAGGAACCGGACTATTTCGGACAGGTGTCAGGCTTCAAAGTGAATGTTGGGAAATCCCAGATCTTTCCCTTGGCAGGGATGGTATTGGACCTGGAGTTGAGGGGTCAGATGGCTTCAATGATTCAAGTATCGGAGACTATTCCATATCTGGGTCTTAAACTGGCTCCTACGGTGTTACAAATGGTTAAACTAAACTACGCAAAACTCTACCAGCAAATTAGGAAAGACATGGGCAGCTAGAAACATCACCGCCTATCATTGTTAGGCCGGGTGGCGGCTGTTAAGATGTCAGCACTACCCAAAGCATTGTACCTCTTTCAAACATTACCGGTTGCACCACCTAAGGGGGCCCTGCTCAACTACAGACGGCAATCACTCAGTTCGTCTGGGCAGGAGCGCGGCCTCGCATGCGCCGGGAATTGGGATACATGAAAATGGAGGAGGGAGGTCTGGCGATCCTGAATCTAGTAGATTACTATCGTGCAGCCCAGCTGAGATACCTCGTAGAGTGGAGCAGAGAGGAGTCCGAAAAACGATGGCTCTTCCAAGATAGAGCTTTAGCAGGTCAGGCCCTATGGAAGATTCCCTTTTTACGGCAGGCAGATAGGCCGCAGAGCTTATGGAGGTCACCTGTAATTTATGGAGGTGTTGGATAAGGTAGCTATTAAGGAACAGCTGACGTCATTTCCCTCTCCCATGACCCCAATATTAGATAACAAGGAGTTCACTCCAGGAGTGGACAGTAAGGCTTTTGCGGAATGGCATAAAACACCCTGCAAAGCAGTGGGACACTTATTTGACCCAGAAGGGATAATACCATTCACACAGCTGAGATTAGACTACGCTTTGCCTGAGACGGAGCGTTTTAGATACACACCATTAAGACACTGGGTCCTCCAACCTGATATGCAACCACACGCTAGCCGGAAATTAACGAGCTACGAAAAATGGCTAGTGACTAAAAAGGATGATAAGAGATTAATCTCGGAACTCTACAACATGATACGTCTAAAACCCCTCCCGACACCCTCTGCAGGCCAGGCACGCTGGGCTAAAGAGCTGGGTAGGACATTGTCCGAAAAGGAATGGGGGGAAATATATTATAGGGCCAAGCACATGGCCAGAAACACAGCCAGCAAGGAAACAGCCATGAAGATAGCTACTTATTGGTATCTCACCCCAGTCCGCCTTAATAAAGAGAACCCGAACCGCAGCCCCACCTGTTGGCGGGGATGTGAAGAAGAGGGCACCTTAGTACATCTACTGTGGGACTGTCCCCTTTTGAAAGCATATTGGGGAAAAATTTTAGACGAGATTGACCTAAGATTTGAAACACAGATCCCGAGACTCCCGACCTACATAATCCTAGGCCTGCCTAATGCCTTAATGTTCCCACTGAAATCCAGAAAGGGGAAGCAGATGGGGTTGGCCCTTGGAGCTGCAATCCAGAACATCCTTACTCATTGGGGGACGCAGATTAGTCCCACATTTAATGGTTGGCTCCATAGACTTTGGTACATAATGGGGATGGAATGAATCCACGCTTCCCTCACAAACTCTGAGGACACATTTAAGGATGTGTGGAAGCCGCTCATTGAGCTGTTGTCAACGGAATTCCACTAAATCACATGTCCAAAGTACCTTCGCCTTCTCAGGCTGACGAATCCCAACGAGAGGGCTGAGACAGATCCAGTGCAGAAAGAGTAGGCTGTAACCATGAGGACTACGTGTATAGGAGTTGGAAGACAAAGAGTACCAGTGGGTGGGGGGAGGGGAAAGGGGTGTGGAGACGGATTGATTATTCAGCGATGTTATAATATTGTCTAGAATGACGGGTTGCTACACGAAGCACTGGACATTATCAGGCTTTACGCAGTAAACAGAAGTAGCACATACCCATAGGATTTACCATGGCCTAATGTGAATTGTCAATTGTTGGATGCTGCATATATTGACATGGTTCAATGAAAACGGGACAAAGTTACACTCATTAGAGAAGGGAAGGAGGGGGGGGTTCTTTGTATTTTGCTTTATGTCAAGGGGCAATTGCTAGCTTTGGCTGATCCTGGATAAATGCAAGCCCACTAGTGGGGGCGTCATGAGGTGTCTACAAAATGATCTCCAATTTTGTAAATTCTTTGCCTCCTGTCTTTGTCATGTGTATGAAAACCAGTAAAAATATTTAAACATAAAATATATTAATGACTGCAATCCTGTGATTTGAAAATGTGGAATGTCAAAATGGATATTCAGTTTGTGGCAGACAGCTCGATAGCTGTTGTTCATTATGTTACTTCATACATGCAAAACCTGAGAAGACGGAGATGAAAGATGTGTGGGAAGAGATGATTTTTGCTGAAAAGTTTCTATCAAAATAATTGTACAGCGTCAGTTTGAAGATGCTTTCGCACAGGGAAATTGAATCCTATAAATGCTGTGATCGGTTGAGTTCATATTGTAAGTCATAAGGAATTGTTTGGGTGAGTCCAGGCCTAGCATCAAGTCAAAATCGAGTTTTGAAATCTTTTCCAGAAATTGAATATCTTGCTGAGTTTGAGTCAGATAATACAGACATTGTAAAAACAAACATGTTGGATACTTACTATGCAAACAAATGTGTACATCTAGAAAATGTCTGTCTATATGAAGTACTCCAGTACTACACATATAGAAGCAATGTCACAGGAAAATTTGCAGCAGTTGGTTGCAATGGGTGTTTGGTCGACATAGCAAGGTCAGTCAAATTAACCATAGAAAACTTAGTTGCCAGACTGCTGAAAAAAAGAATTGTTCTACTTGCCACTTTTGCAGCTGTTTAAACCTTAGTGTTCTGAAACAGAATTTCTAGGAGAGCTTGACTGCTATGAAGACTCTTTCAATGTTGCAAAGGTTAGCATTGAGTGCTCAGTATTTCCAAACTACTTGCAAATATTGAATAATGAAATTCAACAGGAAGATACAATTGCTGCTGCAGTAGCTAAGGAGAGTACACAAAGCAGACAAAGTTCAGGGCCTCAAAATCAAGACCCACTTGGACAACCAATCATTCAAAATGAGGCTGCTATTACAATGAATGAGGTGTTGACTGCAAAGGAGCAAGCAGGACAGAAAACAATCGATTTGGCAGATTTATATCGACAACTTAATGATGAGCAAATGGACATATATATGGAAGTTAAAGCTACAGTTGAGCATGGATTGCTTCATGAAAATAAAGAGTGTGCATGTTCAACACTTAAGTCTATACTGTTATATGTCAGCTGTCAAGCTTGTATTGGTAAACGTTTATTCATACAAGTTGTTACTGCTTTTCTACAGAACTCTACAGACTATAATTTATCATGTGTGGTTGCAGCACCTAGTGGACTATCTGCACACAATATCAAAGGTATTACATTACATCAACTTCTGATGCTGCCTGTGGAACATGACAACAAACTGGAATACCAAAAGCCATCCGGTGAAGCTTGTCATGAAGTGTCATGAGTGTTAAAAAAGTTGAAACTTTTAATCATCAATGAGGTGAGCATTGTCTCAAATTCAGTGCTCACCTTAATGCATTTGAGAATGCAAGAAGTTTAAAGAACAGATTATGATGTCCCATTTGGAGGGCAATATTTGATTGTTTTTGGAGATGTACTGCAACTTTCACCTGTGAAGGGTCAGTCTGTGTTCAAAACACTGCTCCATGATGAAACTAGGAATTCTTTGGGAAGTATTGGAAATGTGAATATTTGGTTAAATTTCAAATACAAAGAATTAATTAGGAATATGCGACAAGCATCTGACATTGATCATTGAAATATTCTGAAGGATATTAGAGTAAGTGTTTCTTCAAAAGAGGGAAGGCTTATTCCAGATAGTTGTCTTCTTAAACAACTTTATCAAATAACAAAGACAGCAGCAGAACTAATGTTCAGTTTTATACAAGAAGGTAAATATACTGTGTGTCTAATGCCTATTCTGGATGAGTGTGCATCTTTCAACAATACATTTCTGGAACTGGAGAAAGAAGAAATAGTGCAACTGAAGGCAATAGGTAATATGGAACACCAGGGTGTCACTGTATTGCTAAATTAAAAGTTACAAGGAAAGCTGGATTCATTAGAGAAATCTGTTCCACAAATTGCAGGATTGGAGAAATGTTTAAGTGTATGCAAAAACTGTAGAGTGATTTTGTGCCAATATTTAAATCTTGAAGAAGGTTTGGATAATGGTGCTATGGGTAAAGTTGTTGATTTTATTAATTTCCTAATAGGAATGAGGTGGAATACCTTGTGATTATATTTGATCAGATTGATAACATGAAACAAATTGGACAATCTAGTGCATGTTTTTAGTAGCGGTGGGCAGTAAACTTCACTCCGCCGGCGGAGTTTGTGGAGTTTTGCCACTCCATGCTCCCCTTGGAGCGCAGAATTCGGCAAAAACTCTGCAAACTGCTATGTAGCGGAGTTTACTGCCCACCCCTTCTAAGGCCCATGGCTAACATGTGTGTCTTTGCAACGAAGCCTTGTGGTGTTTCTGGAAACGCCATAATTCAGTGTGGATTTATTTTAAACTAGTATTTTCAAATTGGGTTATGAGAACGAGAACCCCAGGGCCCTTTCCTTCTCTAGGACTTCTGGAGTTCTACCTACTTAAATGCTTCTGTTTAAGCTGCCACGAGCTATGAAAACAGAAAAAAGATTAAACTCTGCTTAATATGCTTTTACTGAAGTATTCAAAACCGCCATCTTTGAAAATCTCATTATTTACTGATATGCGCTGTATTCTATGCATTGTAGCATAGAGTGGAAATCACAAGTAATTATATTTTTCTAAATTGCAGTGTTCCGCATTATTTACGTCACATAAAAAGTTACTTGTTATTAATTCTTTCAGGAGTACAATCAAATGCCATAATCACACAAAGATTTGACTATGTATAGTTTTATACCTGGCAGCAAAAGGCTTCTGTTTTTTGTATGCATGACTCTATCATAAAATTGTTTATGTTATTAATGGACTCTGTCACGTGGTGTAAGGAGCAGGCTCTCAAGGAAAGAGGAAAGATGGGGGCCTGGGTGTTGCTCGGAGGCTGTCCTGCTCAGTGCGGCCATTAAGCGTTGAGGAGCACTTGGAATCGAAGCTTGCACAGCACTCAGATCGCTTCGCCGGCAGGCAGCTCTTCTTCTGGGCCAATGAAAAGGCCCTGGTGCCTGGGCACGCACCCTACACCCTGTACCCTGGAGAACTTCGGCTAAAGCCTCCTGCTGCTGCAGGCTGATGCTCTATACAGGGTAAGGGCTTCGTTACACTAAGCTGTGTCACTTTATAGCATGCTATGCTGCTATTTTGCCATGCTATGCTATAACTTTGTAACTCACTGTGCTACATTGTTTTAGCTGTGGTATACTGGGGTACCCTTCATGACAGTAGCATATGCTATGATCTAATATGACTTCTTACATTATGCTAAGTACTGTTATGTTGTGCTGTGCTATTTTAAATATACTGTGATACATTGACCATAGTTTATTTGCAATGTTAAACTGTGCCATTTTACACTATACCACACACGATAAACTATGCCACCTCATGCTGCTCAGGTCCTTGTTATACCGTGCTCCCTCCCTGCTTCATCACCTTTACTATATGCTGATGGGAGCACGCACTTGACCGTTCTTTCAATCTGCGGCCAGATCTTCGAATGCTGATACCATCAGATGACGACCCACAAATCAGCCTGTGTTGTCAAACAATAATCAGTGCGAAAAACACACTACTAAACATGGGTTCCGGTCCAGAGCATTGCTGTGGGTGTAAATCGCTTCATTGGCTCATCGGAGCTACTAAGCTCTATAGAAATGCAATTACAGTCCTCTCTAAACACGCCAGATCCATATACTGGTCCACGTAGCTCAACATCTCTCCAGTGCAAAGTGGCAGATCCTTCCACTCTTCACCTTACCCAGAGACTAAACTGTATTTTATATCATAGTTCGTGTCATGTTCTTTACCCTGGGATATGACAGGCTGAGGCAGCAGAATGCAATCCAGTGACCTGCTCGTTAAGTCTAAGCCTACATCCATGTGGCAGGCACCTGTTCTATTGAGCTGTGTTCTGCATAGCTGGCTTCTTAGTCCGATGCTCAAGTGGGTGTGCAGACTATCTTACTTTGACCACTTGCAGAACTCCGCGGAATTTAGCAGAGTTTTTTGATAACTCTGCAGAATTACGCTGAGTAAAACTCCGCGAGCTCCGGCCAGGACTAGTTTTTTGCTTGTGAAAATGTATATGTTAGATGTAAACAGTTTCCAGTTTCTCTAGCATATGCTGTTACTGTTCAGAAATCACAACATTTAAGGGTAGATACAGCATTTATTAATATTGGTAGTACAGTGTTTAATGAAGGTATGTCATATGCATCCTCATCTTGAGTTAGGACCTTGACCGGTTTGTATCTAGTTGCATTTGATTACAGTAAAGTAAATGCAGATCCAAAATGTGTAAATGAATAAAACCAATTAAGAAGGTTTTATGCTCCTCATTTTGGACAGTATCCAGTTCATGAAAAATGCTCAATCTTTCGAAAGCCGGAACTTTCAAAGCAGTATAGTGATGTTGCTGCAAAGAAGGAAATGAAAGAGAAGGAAGTTGTTAAAAACAAAAAAGTGAAAATTAGGGAGATATTGTTGGTTACCAGTTGTCCAACCATTCTGGTGTTAACTGCTATGCTAATGTTGTGCTAAATGTGCTCTTTGAATTACTTCATGTTGCAGATGCAGTTGGACAAAAACAACAGAATGCATTGTGTTCTGCACTGTGTGTTTTGTTGCAACGTCTGCGTAGTGACAGAACTAAAACACATTGTGCGTCACACATTTGAAACCTTGTAGATATGTGTAGTGGATCTGTACCATTTACTCCAAACACTCAAGAGAGTGCACAGGAGATTTTAAAGTGTTGTTTTCTCTTTTAGAAGAAGAGGAAATACCTATTGATGACTTGTTTGGACTTTTCTACCTATTGATGACTTTTTTGGGTTTACTTATTCATGGAGCCATGAATGTGAAGATTGCTCATACAGATCAACTAAAGAAATAGATTTGGAGCGTTTTATTTATTTAACATTACCAGACTGCAAAAATGTGACTTTTGACAGATTGCTGAGACAAGCTTCACAAAACAGTGTATACGCAAATTGTCGAACAGATCTTGTGTCAACTTTACATGTAGCAAGAATTATGTTATTTAAATGATACAAAGATGCAGTGCAGAGCAGATGGAACTAAGGGGTTCATTATGATGGCGGAACGATCGCCACCGCCGGGCCGGCAGTGGCGATCGTTCCGCCATCACAATGAGACTTACCCACCGCCATATTAGGATGGCGGTGGGTATCGGGGCGGACGCAAAGTCCGTCTGCCACTTTTCTGCCGGTGGCAATCACACCGATTGCCTGGCGGGCAGAGCAGGGCCACTAATATGGTGGCGGTGCCTATCAGGCACCGTCCGCCATATTAGGATGTGTCTGTGTAGAGGCCTTTCCGTGGCGGCAATGCCGCCATGGAAAGGCTGGTGGGGATTGGGTTTGGGGGCCCGTTGCGGGCTCCCCTGGGGGGGGTGTCACTGCACTGGGGGGTACCCATGGTCCCCCCTGCATTTCCATGCACCAAGTGGCAGGCACCATGTGGTGCCTGCCACGTGGTGCAGGGAAATGCGGTGCAAGCACCTTTAACATTGCGGAAGGTGCTGCAGCCAGCAGCACTGCCCGCAATGTTAAAGGCCCAGGATGTGCCCGACAGTATGGTGGGCGCATCCTAATCGCAGTGGTGGGACCGCCGCATGTCTGGCGGGCGGTCCCAATCACAGCTACGGTGGCGGGCGGACCAAGTCCGCCCGCCATCGTAATCAGCCCCTAAATTAGAAACTGGGATTACTAACTTTAAAGAAGAACAAATATCTATTTCTGATAAAACATCGAGTACTATTGCTATCATTTTCATGAAGGACTTAGTATTAGATCTGGTAATTACACTGTCTATCTAAAAAGTAGAAGTGGATGGACAGAATGTAATGCTAGAAACCTTAAATTGAAGCAAAGATTGCCTTGGAAGTTATCAAATTTCTACCTTTTGCTTCTGGAACCAAAGTTCTAAGAAGTATTGCAGTTGTAGAAATGGAATAGTCTCATTATTGTAGATGCAATATCAGGATTTATGACATCATGCGGCCAACAAAGGGTGATGTCTTTATAAGGTTTTGCCTATGCTGGTGAGCCTTATATATGTACTAGTACGTCTAATGATGATGTTCTTATTTTCAGCATTTGTTTCTTTGGATTAGTAGAGTTATTATAGGTGAATTAAATTTTTTAAAAGGTTATAGTGAGTGTAATGCACAGTGTTGCCTATTCACACTGACATACTGAACACTTTTGGAAGCTTTTTATACAGTCTATATGATTGTTTTTCCCCACTGTTCAAGAATGATTGTTTATACAGTACACTATTTATTTTGTACAAGTATAAAAGCTGAGAACAGTACAAAACAGTAAAAAAATTATTTATAAAAAAAATCGTATTGCAACATTGCATTACAGCATTGGAATTGTGATTTGTTGCTATTATGAAGTAATGCAATGTTAAAAAGTCTACATTTATTTTATAATTGTGAGGGTGTTCCAGAGTGCAACTAAAAACACATACACCAACTTATACAGACAGACAGCCACTTGCACACTTAGACAGATATTCACACACCAAGTCAAATAGTTATGCACACAATTACACACCCATACAGTTAATACATTAATCACATAGACTCACACACACTCATACACTGATACAGCTACTTAAACACACACTCACACACTTATACACCCACTCACACACCCACTCAGACACTCACACACCTACTCACATACCAATATGCCACTCACACACCCATAGAGCCAGTCACATACCAACACACACACCGATACAGCCATTTACACACCCACTCACACAGTAATACACCCATTCCTATACCTACACATCTACTTACAGACCAACTCACACACCTACTTACACACCCACACATATATTTATATCCCTACTAACAGCACCATAGAGTCACTCACACAGCTACTGACATACTCACACATATACTTACATACCCACTCATACACTCTTTCACACAGTGACACATCCCTTCACATACCCATTTACATACTCAGATACACACTCACATTCTGATACAGCCACTTACACATCCATTTACACACTGAAACAGACACTCACATAGCCACTCACACACAGACACTCACATACCCACACAGATACTCACACACCTATTCACACACCGATAAAGCCACTCACACACCCAATCACAAACTGATATATCCACTCACATATCCACACAGACACACACACTCACATACCATACAGACACTGACAAACCCAGTCTCACAACCACACAGGCACTTCCACATCCACTCACACACAGATACAGCCACTCACACACCCACTCACACACCAGTATAGCCACTCACACACCAATAAAGCTACTCACACACCCACTTACATACCCACGGAGACCCTCACAAATACACTCACATACCCATACAGCCACTTACACACCCACTCACACAGACACTCACACACCCACTCATATACCCACACAGACACTCACACACCCAGTTGCACACCCATACAGCCACTTACACACCCACTCATGCACTAACACAGCAACTCACACACCCACTAACACATGCACCCACTCATACACCCACACAGACACTCACATACCCACTCATACAGACTCCGAGAAACCCACTTCCGCACCCATACAGGCACTCACACATCACTCAAACACCCATACAAACACTAACATACCCAGTCAAACTAACATATATGTAGACATGTAGCAGCAGGTATTCAGACATTGACAAATAAACATATACATTTTCTTTCTTTAAACAAGAAGGGCGTTTCTAACAAGAACCACTTTTTTGGAACTTTTTTATCTTTTTGGAACTTTTGGGAATTTTTGTTTTTTTTTCTTTCTTTTTTCTTAACTATAAAAATTAAAGTCCAAAAATTAAATGCACAGAAGTTGCGCAACAATTAATTTTTTTTTGCAATACTAGCTTTTTACAGCCTCTAACAGAGCAAGACATAGACTGCTCCCCAACAGTGATCACTTTGTTGCACACTGCAAAATATGCCAACTTTCAGGAATTCGGGAATGACAACAGGCAGATTTGATGCCACTGAAGCCAGCACTGGGTCCCCAGGAGCTAACTGCACCACAGCAGAATTTAGGCATGCAGTGCATCTTTTTCAATCTCCACCCTGACAAGGTGGCGAGGTTGGATCGTCCACAGGTGTTTCAGCAGACTACTCGTTCCATGCGAGTATTTTCAATTTGGCCCCCTCAATAGCTCCTTGTTGCAAAGATTGCATTTTACAACCTTTGCGATCACCTTCTTCTCCTAGAAGAAATCAAAACAAATCTCCAAGCAACTGACTCCTTTTTCTTGGGAGGTTCTTCTTCTTCTGATGAATGCTGTCTCTCTTGGTCCTCCTGGTCTCTATCTTTACTCGTTGCCATTTTGTCTAGAGAAAGAAAAAAACACCAGTCCAAAACAAAAGGCTCCAACTGTGTCTGAAAGGTGTGAATTTTCAACAAGAAAACAAAACAAGAGAGTGAGAAGTTGAGATAAGGTTGTTTCTCTTCCCATTGTAAACATAACAATCAAATGAAAATGAGCGTGCTGAAACTCATATATAGCATCAAGAATGCCTTTCACTCCTGTCTCAAGAGAAAAAGAAACAATAGGTTTTTTAAAAAACCCTCACCCACTAACCTAGTTAGTGGCATGCTTCATCATTGGGTTCCCATGCAAGATGCCTAGTGCATCTCGGGTGTGCTGCGATACCTGAATTAGAGCAGAGTTGCTTCTTATGTGAATTAGTGAGTTGTGAGTGAGTTAAAACTGCCTCAAGGTGATCAGTCCCTTAAGGATATTTTAATTGTGGACACCTTGGGTAGCATTAAAATTGGTGATAGTGGGTGTGATGTGAGATTATATTGGTCTCCCACATCCTAGGTCAACATGTTGCAGCCAAATATTTGTGCTTGCTGGGTCACAATGGTTTTTTTCAGGACCGGGTTGCTAGGACAAAACCCAGCCTGTGGTTGCATGCACGCTAAGGCATGCAATATTATTGCTCATGGTTCATAACTTATGATTTTTACCAACCTTCTCAGTACTCTAAGGTGAATATAATGAAAAGGCATTAGTTAGACATCATGGTATCACATAGCCTGGTAGAAATTATGCATAGCCAGTGCAACATGCCAGTGCCAAGCAACTGCGCCCATCATGCTTGAGCATATTTATCCACATTAATTATGCACAAGTGTGGCAACTACACTTAATTATAAGAAGAAGAATATCATGCAGTGAGGTGACATTAATGCCTCCATAGAGGGATAAGTGTCGCCCCAAGAAGCATGTTCATGTGTGGGATATGGCAGAGATAGTGTGATACATGTACTCATACATAGCAACGTGAGACTTACCATGAAAAAAAAACATTTGTGGAAATCAAAAAATGTCAGTGTTGTCATTCTAAACCTACATATATCGCTTTTATCTTTGGCGACATAGATCATCCGAGGCAGTTGGAGCCTTTAGTCACACACTGAGCGGATTATCAGAATTGCCCAATAATTGTGCTCAAATATTGCCAGAATCAAAATAATTTTCTGCTTTGGCAAAATAGGTCAAGTCTCTGTAGTGCAGCCCTCTCCCCCCTACTTACTTCATGAAGGCTTTTCTCCCATCTCAGTACCTTTACCACCCTCTGGAGATCGGGATGTTACTCACCCCATAAACGGGTTGGACTAAATAGACCCACCAGCATATTGGGGCTGAGTATTTCCGCATCTGCGTGTGGACACTGGTATACGTCATGTGCTGGACAATGTGTGTCGAGCAAAGGCTCGTAGATGTGGCCTGCTCCTTATGAGTTTGTGAACCTGCCCCAAAGGGGCATGGTTATGGCACACCCTTTGTTTTCTGATCAATGTGGTAACAGAACACAGGAACAAGGGGATTGGCATCCACATGATGCATGTATTGTGCAAAATAGTTGTGCTGCTTATTGTTAATTTTTGCTTGTAATGATCAATATCTAAAATACACATTAAAGGAAATAAGAGCAATAGTAATATATATATATCAGTATGTTTGTTGGTGAAATGACAGCTTATATGATGCATACCTCAAGCTACCTTGTACCACTGTATATGACTGGTATACAGCATATCAGCAGTGGGTAGTGTTGTAAGCCCACCTCCTGACTCATAGTTATTGGGGGGAGAGCTTATTACTAATATAGTAGATGTAAAAGAGGTAGTGATTACTGGTGGGGAACCTTGTTACAAGTGAATGGTGTTTCACGGTATATTATCGTTTAGTCCTGTTTTGTGTGTGGACAATCAGTAAATCCACTGTTGTTCCTTCTCGAATAGGATGTTCTCTGGATTATTCAAATGTCTTTCCAATTGTTCAATGACAACCCACCTCATGTCATTGGATGTGTGGCCTTCTCTGAGGAGGTGGTCTGTCATCTAAGTTGTGTTGCATTCATATCGGATGTTGCTCCCGTGCTCACAGATCCGTGTCTTAACTTTCCTACTTTTCATCCCCACGTAGCGGAGCCCGCAGGGCACATTTTTAAGTAGACTACGTTAGTAGAGTTGCAGTTAGTGTGTTTTTTTTATTACCCATACTTTCCCTGGTTCTAGGTTGAGCGTTTTAGTAGTTGAAGTAAGATGGCACACACTGCAGTTCTCGCCTGTGCAGTGTCCCACTACGTCTGAAAGGCCCCAGTTGTTAAGCACAGTATTCCTTGGTTCTGAGTATTTTTTTGGGTGGGTGAATACCAGATTATCTTTTACACTTCTTGCTTGTTTGAAAGAGAATAGTGGTGTCTCCTATTTGAGCTTTCCTATTTGTAGAATGCGCCAGTGTTAGTCACATTTTCACTTGATTTTATATAGTGTTGAAGGTAGTGACACAAATGATGGTTTCATGAGAGCATAGTCAGTCAGTCAGTCAAAATAGCTTTATTTCGATAACAAGTATCATAAAAGCAACTTCATTCATACAAGCCAAAAATAAAAGATACTAGTTATCATAAAGACGATAAAAAGGTAAATATATACATTCCATCCAGGGACAATATACAAAAAATTAATCATTTTGTTAATAAATATTAGCAGCAACACAGTACTCCCTGGGCCAAAGTGGAAAGTTCATTTGTACATTTGATGGATTTTAAAATATAATTTGATAAACGAGTTTGGTTAAAAAAATTAAGAACATACATCTTTTAAAGCTATCAGATGGCATTTTAAAATTATATAAAAATACATTCACAATATAAATTCATACCTCCCTACGCAAGAATTTAGACCTAACAAACCAAATACAGCCAAGATACTTTGCCACGCCACAGACAAAGAGAGCTCTTGGATCTGATTTCAAGATCCGCAAGGCAACACTATGATCCGAGGTGCCCAGTTGTGTGCAGATTGGTTTTAGCCATCTCGATCTGGCCCTGGAATATGCTGGGCATGCGAACATGAGGTGGGCCACGCTCTCTTTTGGTGTCTCACATCAAGGGCAATCCGCGATTGTCTGACGAGGTGGGCTCCATCTTGCAGTTAACTCACAAACTAAAAGGGAGCCAACCCTGAACTGTATATAGAGTGCCCTATCTCTTGGGATCCGAATAAAATCTAAATATGGCTCTAAAAATATATGCTGTTTGATCTGGTAAAAATCATCTGTCATCCTACCTACACTAGGGTTGCTAAGTTCCTGTGCATCAACCCAAGCCCAATATACCTTTTTAAGTTCATCCTTACCGGGTGGGTTCTGGCCCTCCCAAGCGTCTCTGAGACCTAGGGCAAGTACTAATTTCTTAATATTGGTAAACCAGCTAACCCTGTGATTGCAGTCTAAACTAATTACTTCTTTAAATGCGGCGGCATATTTGGCGAGTTCAGTGGTTCGCAACAAGCGGGCCCAATAAAGCAGCGGTCTTGATCTGGCAATGTCTTTGTAAGAGCGTCTTCCCATGTCACTCATCAGGGGCTTAAGTGGGACATTCCGGGGGAGGCTCACTAACTCTCTCAGAAACTTATGTTCAGATCTACAGATCTCTTGCACATTGTTAAACCCCCACAATTCCGCGCCATAAAGGGAAGAACTAACTGCCTTTGCAGCGTAGATAGTGAGCGCTGGGGCAACAGGTCTGCTCTGTGAGGAGCGATGTTCTCTGCCTATTGCCCCAGCCACACGTTTATGACTTAAAAGCATCTTGTTGATGTGGGGATTCCAGTGCATTGTTTCGGAGAGTCGGATGCCCAAATAATCAAAAGTGCTAACTCTTTCCAAGCATGTTCCACCCAAGGTAAAAATGTGCCTAAAGGGCTTGTAGGGGTTGAATGTCATTAATTTAGTATTTGTGGTGTTAATAATCAACCCCCTTGAAGTGCAAAAGAGCTGGAACCTGTCTAGAAGTCTCTGTAGCCCAACCGGGGTCTTGGAAATCAACAGCGTATCATCTGCGAACAGGAGTGTGGGTACCCTATCTCCTGCCAGGACCGGGGCATCAGCTGGAATCTCCTGAAGGAAACTAACCACCACGTTCACATATAGGGAAAATAGGGTAGGCGCCATAATGCAGCCCTGGCGTACTCCTCTGTTCACTGCAATCCTATCGTTTTTTTGCTCTTGTGACCCCCACCTCACTTGAGCATAATTTCCCTCATGCAATCGGACAAGCAGATTCAAAATAAACAAAGGAATACCCATCTCGCCCAAAACTTTCCATAATTGTTCCCGGGGGACCAAATCGAAGGCAGTCTTCAAATCAATGAAAGCAAGATAAAGACTGCCTCCACCTATCACAACTACCTTCCAATAGATGAGGAGCAGCCTGAAAGCCTGGTCAACTGTCCCGGTTCTAATTCTAAAACCTGCCTGGTAATGGGAGAGGATATTCTCATCCTCAGCCCAAGAGAGAATTCTCTGCAGCAGCACCCTACCAACTACTTTTTGAATAGCATCAATCAAGCTAATCGGTCGGTAGTTGGCAGGGTCCTCCCTAGCTCCCTTTTTAAAAATAGGCACTACTTCGGCACCCTTCCACGATTCGGGTATAGGGCATCCTTTAGAGATGGAATTAATTAGGAGCGTAATATATTTCGCCCAATCGCTGGAATTCGCAAGAAGTAAATCCCCCGGAAGACCATCCGGTCCAGGGGCTTTTGACGGTACAATTCTTTTAATTGCCCCTTCTACTTCATTTAGACTAAAGTAGTCACCGGTGTTTAGAGCGGAGCAGGGAATTGGCTGGTCACGAGGTCCTCCCTGATATAATATGTCTGTCCCCGTGTATAATTTTCTAAAATGGTCGAACCAATCTAGGCTTGATATATGGTTGGGGATTGAATCAAGATCTTTCCTATTAGCCCCCCTAACGAGATTCCAAAATAAGTTAGCATCCTTTGCTAAACTAGCATCTTTAAGGTTCTGCCAGTGGGATTCTTCCCACTGTAATTTTGCACAATGCAATGCTACTTTATACTCCTTCCTGGCAGTTTGAACACGAGGGCAATTTCCACTTTTAATAACTAAGGCTAGGGCTTTCCTTTTTTGTCTACAAGTTTTTGTGAACCAAGCCTGCCCGCTTTTTGGACCTGCTTTTTCGGTATTAGGGCCAGCAACTATTTTGAAAAAAGACCCCATCTGCTCTACAGTTCTCGTGTAAATATCCAGGGCTATCTCTGGGGCATCAGGATTAAGGGATGCCTCCTGTAAGTCGGCTATACCGTCTACCAGAGTTTGTTTAATTCCAGCCATTTTTAAATCATTAACAGCAACTTTAGGCCATTTAAGGTATCTCCTACAATTAGAGGGGACCACTTCCTTGGTCGCCAAGTTATTAGTTGCATCAGGGGCAGGACAATAAGAGGTCCAAAGGGCCTTCATAGTCAGACAGAGGGGGTTGTGGTCGCTGTCGATAGTAGGGACAACTTCCATGTCAATCGTACTTCGCCACAATCTTACATCTATTAAGATGTAGTCGATGCGAGAGGGACAGCTGATTCTATTATATGTACAAGCCCCTTAAGCATCCAACGATGTTCTACCATTTACAGCCCTCAGCCCAAATTCCAGAGCAAGAGCATTCAGCTGAATTACAACCCGTGACCATCTTTTGATGGGGGGAATACTTAGAGGGGGGATACCCCATCTTATATTGTCCTCCTCCAACCCCAACATATCCTCCGTACTAAGAGGCTCAAACGTACAGTTAAAGTCTCCAGCAATCACAAGATGCAAATCGGGATCACAACTAGATAACTCCTGCTCTAGAGATGAAACAATAGCTGAGGATACGCCCCCTTTTGTCCCCCTTACATATACGTTAAACAACTCAAGAGATATGGCTCCTTTTTTGCCGTTAATGGTGAGCCTCATTATATCTGGATTTGCACAGTTTCGTTCGACAATTCTACAACCCAAAGCAATATTAACCCAAACAGTCAGGCCTCCCGAGGGCGTCCTCGGCCTGTAGTGACAGCTGGTAAAAAAAACAAGTATAACCAGATTTATAAAGGGGGACTAAGCTCCAAGTTTCCTGGAAGAGGCAGATGTCTTGGCCTTCTATTAGTTTGTTCCAGTCGGGCAATAGCAATTTACTGCTAAGTCCGGCTACGTTCCAGGAAATAATCTTAAGCTGTGATTGAGGGGCCAAACCAAGGGCAACCTCTCGTGAGAGTATTGCTTGTGGTTGGGGCAATAGGACGTGGAAAGCATTAGGAACACTCCCATCTGCGCCCATGTTTGGAACTACAATCTGATCCCTCGACTCATCCATATAGCAACTAATGTAATCAGTGTGGGTTGAATTTATCAGTAATTGGTCAAAAACAGTTGGAAGTTGTGTGCTTGGGGGGGAACTTGGGTTGCTATTGTGGGGGGTGTCCATAGACTCTATATGTAAGGCAGGGGCTATTCTCAGTCAATCGTTGGCATCTAGTGTGGTCACTCCTTCTACACTCGACTTTGGTGCTTCGCCCTGTGCCCTAGTATCAGCAATTTCTGGAAACCTTCTAAACTGGATGGCCGAGAGCCCTGGAGGGCAAGTCCGATATTCTAATGCTAGCAAATTTGCGGCCAAATCGGGCTTCGACAGGGTAAGTTCAATGTGATCCAGAGGTTGGTTGTAATGCATGCATCTCCGTGCCCTAACTATGTCGTCTCGTATCAGGGATCGACAGCCCCTAACATGACGAATCCAATGTATAGCCTTATTTTTTAAAGAGTCTTCATTTTCACGGTCACCATGCATATCAAGTTTGGGGACATTGACCATGAAGACTGTACGTGTCTGTGCAGATGGGGGGTTTAAGAATTTTTCTGAATAACAGGAATCTTTGGAGCGCTGATAGGGACTTGCTAATATATTAAGAGGTCTAAGGGACTTTGTGTTGGCTTGCAGAGGAGGATGTTTTGCCTGACCAGTGGAAACAGCAGCTTCAGAGGAAATCGCCTGTTTATAGCTGAATGCCTTAAGGGCCTGAACGGCGGGTGCTGTAGGGGATGGGAAAGAACCTTTAAGAGCGATAGTTTGTTCTTTTTGTGCATTTGTGAGTGCCCGTTGGAGATGGAAATTGGGTGGGCAACTAGCTGCAGGCTGATGTAATGTGCAACCCGGAATAATTGAATTGACTATAGCCACTAGCTCCTCAATCATCACCCTCATCGCGCCTATTTCTATCCTAAGTGCGCTGACAATCTGCATAGGATCTTCAGGTGTAGGAACACCGATTTCTGTTTGCTCAGATGAGCTTCCAGTAAAACTTGGGCTTGAACATTGGTGCACTAATTCCTCCAGAGAATCTGGAGCCTCAGCGAAGTGCCGCAAAGCGGTTGGAACAAATGATGACAGAGGGCTCTAAATTATTTACAGAATCAATACAGAGTGGATTATTATGCTGAATAGAAGCAATTCCCCTTGCCCTAATACAGAGTGGTCAGCCTCACTACTAGATAAGGCACAATTATGGGGGGATTTCTGGAACATTGAGGGTATTATAGTTGGACGCGGTTGCCTACAGCCCCTCTCAGATGAGGGTTTGATGACACCAATGGCCGCCGGCAATTCCACGACTAGGATCCCTTCACATTCTGTGATCAGGGTCTCAATTCTATCAATCACACAATTATTGGTAATATTCTTGGTGGTTTTCTTTGCCTTTTTCCCCTTACTCGCCCCGCCAGGTGCTCCATTTACACCCCCCCGATCTTCAATGGTTTTCCTTTTACCCATAATAACACTGCCAGTGAGTTGGGTAAACACAATAAAAAGTCAAAACAAAACAATAAATATCAGAAACGGGGGTGCAGCGCAGCCAGTCCCGCATAGCAAGTGTTTCAGTACGTTTTAGTGTCTTTCAAGGCCCGGGTTTCACTCAGAGAGTAGTGCGCTCACGCAGATCAGCACAATACCTTATTTAATGTTTGGCAATTCCCCTGGGTCATATAGGAGGTGAAAGGGGGGTAACCCTGCCCTGCCTCCTCCTGGCGATGACGGGCGCAGGACGGGCCCGCCCTTGGCCCGGGCTTTGCCTGGGCGCGGCCCACGCGCGTCCCGCGCCGCGAAGGGAGAGGCTGGTCTTTGAGGAGCGGTCGAAACTCCTCCCCCTCACCTGCAACACCTGTGTAAGTGGGGCTGGTCTTCCACGCGTTGCACCCTGGGGCTTGTAGTCCCACCAGGGTGGGTGACGATCTGGATTGGCACTGCGAGGTAGGAACTTGGCAGAACAATACAGCACCCTGGGCTTACGCTCCCGCCAGGGTCAGTAGAGCTGATACAGCAGGCACTGTGTGGCGACAGGCCCCCTTCACTTTCAGCGCGTCCCGCGCCGCGAAGGAGAGGCTGGTCTTTGAGGAGCGGTCGAAACTCCTCCCCTCACCTGCAACACCTGTGTGAGTGGGGCTGGTCTTCCACGCGTTGCACCCTGGGGCTTGTAGTCCCACCAGGGTGGGTGACGATCTGGATTGGCACTGCGAGGTAGGAACTTGGCAGAACAATACAGCGCCTTGGGCTTACGCTCCCGCCAGGGTCAGTAGAGCTGATACAGCAGGCACTGTGTGGCGACAGGCCCCCTTCACTTTCAGCGCATAGTTTTCTAACAGAGCTTCCCTGTTCTGATTACATGCTCGTTTCTGAGTTGTTTTTATAATCCTCTCGAGATTATCGTGCTCACAAAATTTCTCAGTGAGGGATTTGGCCTGTAGGTTAAAGTCCATGGTTTTACTGTAGTTTCTTCTCAACCTTAAAAATTATCCATAGTGTAGATTCTCCATTAGGGCTCTCGGTGAAAACTATCAAATTTTAACAACGTGTTCTTGTGTGTAGGTTTTTGATGTTTAAATCTGTCATTCTTGACGCTATATATGAGTGGTAGCAAGCTCGTATTCATTTTGTTGTGTATTTTCAACACACACACCCAAAGAAGAAAAAAAATGGGAAGGAACTTCCTGTAGAGAAGGTTGGGAGTTGTTTTAACCAATCAAAATAATTTTTTGCTCTGTCACATGGGATTTACGGATCCGTTGCGGTGATGTTGCAACGCCACCGTGAGCCCAGAAACATATATTAAAACAATCTTCTAAGCTAGAGTTAATTATTGGAATATAGGTTTCTATGTAATTTTATTAAACCACTTGCCTTAAACATCAATTTTATTGTCTCCATTTATATTTCTAAGTGTTGTTAAAAATCATGCGGAGTCCATGGATCCTCCACGGAACAGGAACTGTGCATCAGGAAGGTAAGTGAGAGATCCGCGAATCCTAAAAACTCATCAAAAAAAACTCATAATATTTTGTTTTTAAAATAATTAAACTTATGTAATTTAATATTTTTATATAGTTTTTTTACTAAAATATTTCTAGATTAAAATCACTTAAAAATGTTAGGGTAAAGTAATGTTATAGTTAAGTATGTTTTTTTTATATATCTTTTTTGAAAGAAAAACATAGAAATCCTGTCAAAAAACCAAATGTTACAGACATATAATAGAGTTAGGAAATATGATTAAGAGAATGTACAAACTAGCAAAAAAACAAAGATTACATGGATGTTATAGTTAGAAATACCACTACAAAATCATCGAAATTCGCAGAGAAAAAAACTAAGTTTGCAGGTACATTAAGGTTAGGAAATAAAATGTTAAATATCTTAGAAATTTACAAAAAAAACAAAGGTTACATGGATGTTATAGTTAAGAAGTACCATAAAAAAGTAGAAATTCATAGAAAAAAACAAAGGTTACATGGACGTTATAGTTAGGAAATATTATTAAAAAAACATAGAAATTCACTGAAATGACCAAAGGTTAAAGGGACCTTATAGTTATGTTTAGATTTTACACACAAAACCACAGAAAATAAGCAGTTATAGTTACCTGAGCTAACTATAACTTACGCCCCGCAATGCACTGCTTATGCCCTCACATATTACATCACTGATGACATGGTCAGTGACATCAATGATGACATCAAAAATGACATTACTGATGACATCATCTAGTGAGTGTGTTTGTGAATGTTTTTGAGACTTAAAGATATATACTAAGCTGCTGCAAAAGCCAAATTACTATTCTTTCTGAACTACTAATTAGTGATACTATTTCTAACATATGTCATCTCGTCTATAACCCCATTTTTCAAACAGGCGTACTATTTAATTAGTAAACTAGCCTCTACACGCTCTCTCTATATATATATATATATATATTACCTAATGGCAGTCACTAGTAGGCAGTTATAGTGAGGACCATGCTTCCATAGGAAAAGCATTTTTTGACTAGCCTATATCTTTGGCGTGTTTCACAAAATTTCCCCCAAAAGTGTCAAGTTAGTATTTGTTGTGTGTCGAAAGTTTTGGGGCGATCCATCAAGTGGGGGCCAAGAAAAAGGGGGATTAAAAAAAAAGTGTGTTTTCCCATGTTAATTCCCATAGGGTCTTTGAACAGGACTACAGCCCGAACAGCTGGACGGAATTGCACCAAATTTGGTAGAAAGGTAGATTTGGTTATGCAGATCACACGTTCAGTTATTTAGTGTAAATCCATTCAGTAGTTGTAGAGAAATTAAAGGGAATCCAAATGTGTATATGTACAATTGCGACAACTTCATGAATAATGAGAAGTATGTGCAGAGATCTAAAGAGCTCTGATTGGCTGCCAACACTTGAACCAGACAGTTTTTAAATTCTCCCATAGCTTGTTTTTCTCTTGTACATTTTCTTTCAGGGGTTTTAAAGTGAATGTGAGTATGTTAATGATAATCTTTGCTTCTTTTAACCGACCTGTCTTTTACGATTTTATTTCTAAAATCGAATAAAGATTATGAACTGAACTGAACTGAACTGAACCCGAAAGTATTGGCCGCCATCTTGGGAATTGGCTTCAGCCGAGTCCCCCAAAAAATGAGAAAAAGAAAAAAGGGTAGGAATATCCTGACTCCCAATCCTTGCAGGGCAAACATTTTTTTTTTTAAATTAATGACGATTTTCCCTAAATATTTGCAAATTTCACAGTGAATTAAAAAAAAAAGCACGGTCTCCCTCACTTGCTGTTAATATTGTCCCCGGGTGGGCCAGGTCCTGGGGGCATGCTGTCCTTGATAATTAAGGAGGGAGGCACACGGGTCCCCCTCCTAGGGCCCTTAAAAGCCTCGGAGACCCCCTCCTGGAGTGCCAACCCCCAGGGCCGGCTCAAGGTATCTCCTGAGGTGCCCACCTTCGGGAGATAGCTGTTTGCTTTTGCTTAGTGGGAGCTGTGACAGCTTCTGCCGAGCAAAAGCAAACACTCTGTTTCCAGCAAGCGGGACCTGGCAAAATGCTCTTGCTTGCTGGAAGGGGTATTTCATCTTTTTCCCTGCCCGCAGATATGTGGACAGTGAAAGAGATGAACGTATTGCTCCCACACACAGGGAGCTGCATGTTTAGTAGCTCCCTGAGTGCAGGAGCAATGCCAGGTACTGCGTGGGCACTGAGGCTCCCCTGCAGTCCCCAACAGTACTCACTGGGTGCCCTGGGGGGCTCCAGGGCAGCCAAACGAGCAGAAAGAGGCAGAATAAAGGTCTGCAATGAGCAGAAAGATAAAAATAATGGTCAGAAATGAGCAGCAAGAGGCATAATAAAGGTCAGAAATGAGCAGCAAGAGGCAGAATAGAGGTCAGTAACAAGCAGCAAGAGGCAAAATAAAGGTCAGGAGTGAGCATAAAAAGGCCAAATAATGGGCAGAACAAGCTGCAAGAGGCAAAATAGAGGGCAGGAGCGAGCAGAGAAGAGGAAGAAAAATGAGCAGAAAACAAGCAGAGAAGGCACAAGACTGAAGGCAGCAGAAGGTGTCAGACTGGGATCAAGCTGGAGAGGGAGACCATCAGAGGGGGAGCTGGCAGGAGGACCTGCTCTTGTGCACCCCACCTTCTTTTACTGTGTACCCACTGACAAACCCACTGATATACTCACACACCCACAGACATTCTCACACACTCACACACCCACTCACAGACACACTCACACACTCATACTTCCACTCAGAGATCCATTCAAGCATGCATGCACCCACTCACAGACCTACTGAGAGACTCACACACACACTCACAGACCTACTCACACACCCAATCACAGACCTACTCAGACACTCTTACATGCACTCATAGACCCACTCAGACACTCATGCATCCATTCACAGATGCACAGAGACACTCTCACAAACCCACTTAGGTACTCATGTACCGACTCACAGAACCACTAAGACACTCTCACAGACCCATTAAGACACTCACACACCCACTCACTGACCCAGTCACACATACACACCCATTCACAAACCAACTCAAACATTCATGCATCCACTCTCAAACCCACTCATATACTCATGCACCCACGCACAGACCCACTCACACACTCATGCACCCACTCAGATACTCACACTGCCACTGACAGACACACTCAGACACTCATGCATCCACTCACAGATCCATTCATGCACTCTTGCAACCACTCACACTGAGAGACTCACACACACACTCAGAGACCCAATCACACACCCACTCAGACACTCACACACATACATAGACCCACTCAGACACTCATGCACCCACTCAGAGATGCACTCAGATACTCTCACACCCACCCACAAATCCACTCAGGCACACATGCACCCATTTACAGACCAACTCACAAACCTACTCAGAGATTCATGTACCGACTCACAAACCCACTCAGACACTCACACACCCAGTGAGAACTAATGCAGCCTCTCCCAGGCCGACTCAGATACTCACATATCCACTCGCACACCCATTAAGACACTCATGCATACACTCACACATCTAAATGAGACACTCATACACTCACTCACACACTCCCTCTCAAAGGTTACAGGTTACAGTGAGGAAATAACAATAAAAAACCATAGACATTTGCTGAGAAAAAAAAAGGTTACAGGGATGTTATAGCTAGGAAATAGAATTTAAAAAACCTTAGAAATTCACTGACAAAACCAAAGGTTACAGGGACGCTATAGTTAGGAAGTAGAATTTGAAAAAAAACTTTAAAAATTCACTGAAAAAAACAGTACAAAACCTGTGAAATTCAGCAGTCATAGTTACTGAGCTAACTATAACTTATGCCCATGCATAAGTTATAGTTATGCTTATGAACTCATATATTACATCACTCATGACATGGTTAGTGACATCACTGATGACATCACTGTTTACATCTCAAATTTTATTTCCTAACTATAACATCCCCGCAACATTTGTTTTTTTCAATGACTATCTCTCTCTCTCTCTCTCTCTCTCTCTCTCTCTCTCTCATATATATATATATATATATATATATATATATACAAGGCTGTGTATCACAGCCGAAACACGTAGATGCCGTCACTGTACTATTAAAATCGAGTGAAGTTTACCCCTTGGAGTGCTGGATTATTGCCCGTTTCGGAGGTGGTGATTCGTTGAGATATATATATATATATATATATATATATATATATATATATATATATATATATTGTAAACACAACTGCAAGGGTATTCCCGCCGCTGCTCCCAACCAGAGGGCGCATCGTCCGTTGGGACCTCCCAAGCATGGTCCTTTCCGTATTGCACAACAACCTCGCAAAACCAAGGATGGCGACGCCGTGTGAAGAGCTAAAGTTCTTTATTCATCAGCCAGTGTCGGACGCGTTTTGCCTGACCTGCAGGCTTGCTCACCAACCATTCAATAAAGTTTTACAGTCTCTTTTAACACATTTTTAATTCCGTGTCACGTGATAACTACAAAGTGAAAATCATGGAAGACAGACTCGTAGTTTAAACAGACATGAATCATCTGCGTTTCACAATTACATCACATGGTTTGCTAAAAATATTTAAATTCATTTAAAGTGTGCAAAATTGACTTATTTACACAACTGACAGCTTTATCAATTGTGCTTTGGACTCGTGCCGGCTACCATGACCAAAATATAGTCAATGTTTTCCGCATTACGCACGGATGTCATATTCTGGCAATAATTTGATTGCTATTAGCCTCATACTCCTGCCCCAGTGGGCCTAAAAATCACATATATAGAAATTCATACGATTGAGGTCTACATCATTATTTTCTGTCAGCCAAATTTGTCATTAGTACTATTCTTACTCGCTCATGATAATAACATACATGAATTCATCAACAAACAATATACAGCCGAATATCTACACACTCCAGCCCCAGTGGGCATTATATGAATGTATTCACTGTCCTCCTACAAAAGTGCAGTGTGAAAAATGTGAATTGTGCTTAAAAATGATTAAAAACGAGATTTCAAGAGGAAGACAGTTATTGACTTATAACTGAGTATGGAAGTCTTCTTCCTTATTAAGCCTTTGTGGGGTTTTTGTATCGAGTTCTATGATGTAACATGACTCTAACTTCCTCAATTTTTTCTCCCGATTGCCTCCTCTTGCATTCAGGGGGATTGCATCTATCACAAAATATGTCAATCCCTTTTCACATTAATTATGGGAGTTTTCAAAATGTTGGGCCACTGGGTACGACCTGTCGTCATTTTTTATCGCCCTGAGGTGCTGCAAGATACGTTTGTGAACAGGAAGAATTGTACTGCCCACGTACCTCAGGCCACAAGGACACTGGAGCACGTAGTCAGCAAACTCTGTATTGCATGTATATTCACCTTTTATTTTCTTTGTTTTTCTCGATAATCCTGAGGTGTATGTTGAAGTGTTTTTACCATGCGTGCACGCTTTGCACTTAGTGCATTTTAGAAAACCTTTCTTTCTAATAAGCCAGCTTGCATTTGAACTCCCTGTTATGGATTTTGTCACCATGCTCCTCACGAGTGATTGCTTGAGTGATTTGGCCCGTCTGAATGTTACTTGTGGTCGACGTTGTACTAGTTTACCTAGTATAGGATAATTCCTAATTATATGCCAATGTTTATTGAGAATATTCCTTACAATTTCTGCCTGCTTGCTAAAAGCAGTAATCATTCTGCACTGATTTGCATTCTCAATCTCCAACTTCTCTTTAGTTTTACTTTTATTAAAGAGGATCTCTTCCCTAGTCTTCCTATTGGCCATATACATTGCTGCCGATATGCAATCATCTGAATACCCTCTAGATTTAAACCGGGTTTTCAAACACTTGAGTTCTTTACTAGTTTCCTCCTTAGAGCTACAGTTCCTTATAGTTCTCAAGCACTCCCCATAGGGGATGCTTTTGATCAAATTTCTAGGATGGAAACTTGTTGCGTGCAGCAACGTATTGGCTGCTGTCGGTTTCCTAAACAGCTTAGTCTCAAGTTTGCCATCTTTTATAAACACTGTAAGATCCAAAAAATTCACATTTGTTGCACTAATTGTGCTTGTGAATTTGAGATTAAGATCATTCACTTGCAGTTTCTTAATGAACTCTTTTGCATCTTTTTCTGAGCCCCTCCATACAACAAATAAATTGTCTATGAAGCGGCTCCAATGCATGATGTTATTCTGCCACTCATCTTGGTATAGCGTCTGGACCACCTGCTCCTCCCACCAGCCCATATGCAGATTCGCATAGCTGGGGGCGAAGCAGGTGCCCATCGCCTTAGTTTCCCCTCCAGTGGGGTGTGTGTCAAATTCAAACCATTACAAGGACTGATAACAAACCCTCCAGTGGGCCTCAGATTCGCAGTCCTATTTCACAATTATAAACCAACTGTTTGTTATCGGTCCTTGAATTTGACACACACCTCACTGGAGGGAAAACTAAGGTGAAGAGAAACCACAAGTTCCAGCGTACACGGGAATGGGATTCATGATGAAAGGCACACCAGAGGCCTATAAATTGAACAATGACGCAGGGAACTGTGGGAGCCCAATTTTGTGTGTATTCAAAATGCCTCTGAGGAAGGAGCGTGAATGCTCTGAAACGCGTAAGGCAGGAGGACTTTAACGATCGGATGAACATGCCTGTTTCTAAATAAATGGTTTTGTTAATCACAGGCTGGTGGAGTGCGTCTTTAAATGCAGGGCATTGTTTGGAGGATATTAAACACGGCGGTTCCGGCCATGGAGGAACGCACTGCTCTTCAAATATCATAAGGGACCGTCAGACCTGAACTGGTTCGGTATCTGAAGACGGCACAGTTGGTTTATAATTGTGAAATAGGACTGCTAATCTGAGGCCCACTGGAGGGTTTGTTATCGGTCCTTGTAATGGTTTGAATTTGACACACACCCCACTGGAGGGAAAACTAAGGTGAAGAGAAACCACAAGTTCCAGCGTACACCGCAATGGGATTCATGATGAAAGGCACACCGGAGGCCTATAAATTGAACAATGACGCAGGGAACTGTGGGAGCCCAATTGTGTGTGTATTAAAAATGCCTCTGAGGAAGGAGCGTGAATGCTCTGAAACGCGTAAGGCAGGAGGACTTTAACGATCGGATGAACATGCCTGTTTCTAAATAAATGGTTTTGTTAATCACAGGCTGGTGGAGTGCGTCCTTAAATGCAGGGCATTG
The DNA here is from genome assembly GCA_963921515.1 of Calotriton arnoldi. Taxonomy (NCBI): domain Eukaryota; kingdom Metazoa; phylum Chordata; class Amphibia; order Caudata; family Salamandridae; genus Calotriton; species Calotriton arnoldi. Next base: position 1,949,572 of record CAWUFW010002338.1, on the reverse strand, counting down.
TTTGGAGGATATTAAACACGGCGGTTCCAGCCGTGGAGGATCGCACCCCCCTTCAAAAATCATAAGGGACCGTCAGACCTGAACTGGTTCACTATCTGAAGACGGCACAGTTGGTTTATAATTGTGAAATAGGACTGCTAATCTGAGGCCCACTGGAGGGTTTGTTATCGGTCCTTGTAATGGTTTGAATTTGACACACACCCCACTGGAGGGAAAACTAAAGCGAAGAGAAAGCACAAGTTCCAGCGTACATCGGAATGGGATTCATGATGAAAGGCACACCGGAGGCCTATAAATTGAACAATGACGCAGGGAACTGTGGGAGCCCAATTGTGTGTGTATTCAAAATGCCTCTGAGGAAGGAGCGTGAATGCTCTGAAACGCATAAGGCAGGAGGACTTTAACGATCGGATGAACATGCCTGTTTCTAAATAAATGGTTTTGTTAATCACCGGCTGGTGGAGTGCGTCCTTAAATGAAGGGCATTGTTTGGAGGATATTAAACACGGCGGTTCCGGCCGTGGAGGATCGCACCGCCCTTCAAAAATCATAAGGGACAGTCAGACCTGAACTGGTTCGGTATCTGAAGACGGCACAGTTGGTTTATAATTGTGAAATAGGACTGCTAATCTGAAGCCCACTGGAGGGTTTGTTATCGGTCCTTGTAATGGTTTGAATTTGACACACACCCCACAGGAGGGAAAACTAAGGCGAAGAGAAACCACAAGTTCCAGCGTACACCGGAATGGGATTCATGATGAAAGGCACACCGGAGGCCTATAAATTGAACAATGACGCAGGGAACTGTGGAAGCCCAATTGTGTGTGTATTCAAAATGCCTCTGAGGAAGGAGCATGAATGCTCTGAAACGCGTAAGGCAGGAGGACTTTAACGATCGGATGAACATGCCTGTTTCTAAATAAATGGTTTTGTTAATCACAGGCTGGTGGAGTGCGTCCTTAAATGCAGGGCATTGTTTGGAGGATATTAAACACAGTGGTTCCAGCCGTGGAGGATCGCACCACCCTTCAAAAATCATAAGGGACCGTCAGACCTGAACTGGTTCACTATCTGAAGATGGCACAGTTGGTTTATAATTGTGAAATAGGACTGCTAATCTGAGGCCCACTGGAGGGTTTGTTATCGGTCCTTGTAATGGTTTGAATTTGACACAATCAATCAAACAGGGAATTGTAAGCGCGCTACTCACCCGTGATGGTCTCAAGGCGCTGAGGGGGGGGTCCGCAGATCTGTTTAGCCGAAGAGCCAGGTCTTGAGGGTCTTCCTGAAGGTGTTCAGGGAGGGGGCGTGTCTGATGTCTGCCGGTAGCTCGTTCCAGGTCTTGGCTGCAATGTGAGAGAAGGATCTTCCGCCTGCTCTGTCTCTGTGGATGTGCGGGGTTTCAGCCAGTGCGAGGTTGGAAGATCGGAGGTTTCTTTTGGGTACGTGGAAGTTGATTCTGTCGTTGAGGTATTTGGGTCCGTTGTTGTGTAGGCATTTGTAGGCGTGAGTGAGGATTTTGAAAGTGACTCTTTTCTCCATGGGGAGCCAGTGGAGACTTCGTAGGTGTTGGCTGATGTGTTTGTGTCAGGGGATGCCGAGGACGAGTCTGGCGGCGGTGTTCTGTACTGTCTGGAGTTTGCGGAGTAGGGTCTTGTTCATGCCGGTGTAGAGTGCGTTTCCATAGTCCAGTCTGCTGGTGATGAGTGTGTGGGTGACTGTCTTCCTTGACTCAGGGGGGATCCACTTGAAGGTCTTGCGGAGGATGCGGAGGGTGTTGAAGCAGCTGGAGGTGATGGCGTTGACTTGTCGGTTCATGGTGAGTGATGAGTCGAGTACGATGCTGAGGTTCTTGGCGTGGTCTGAGGGGGTAGGTGGGCTTCCGAGGGAGGTTGGCCACCAGGTGCTGTCCCATGCAGAAGGGGTGGTACAGAGGACGAGGACTTCTGTCTTCTCGGCGTTGAGCTTCAGGCAGCTGTTGGTCATCCAGACTGCGACGTCTTGCATTCCTTTCTGAAAGTTGAGTTTGGCAGTGGTGGGGTCTTTGGTGAGGGAGAGGATGAGCTGGGTGTCGTCGGCATAGGATACGATGTTGAGGCCGTGTTGTCGGACGATGGCTGCGAGGGGGCCATGTAAATGTTGAAGAGGGTGGGGCTCAGTGATGAACCCTGTGGGACTCCGCAGGTGATTTTCGTGGGGTCGGAGAGGAAGGGTGGGAGTCTGATCCTTTGGCTTCTTCCGGTGAGGAATGATCGGATCCAGTCCAGGGCTGTTCCTTGTATGCCTGCGTCGTGTAGTCTGACGACTAGTGTGCGATGGGAGACGGTGTCGAAGGCCGCTGATAGGTCGAGTAGGATGAGGGCTGTGGAGTGGCCTTGGTCCAGGAGGGTGCGGATGTCATCTGTGGCGGCGAGTAGGGCGGTCTCTGTGCTGTGGTTGTTTCGGAATCCGGATTGGGACGGGTCGAGGATGGTGTTCTCTTCAATGAATCGTGTCAGTTTCCTGTTGACTGTTTTCTCTGCAACTTTGGCTGCGAAGGGGAGGAGCGAGATGGGCCGATAGTTCTTGAGGTCGGTGGGGTCAGCTGTGGGCTTCTTGAGCAGGGGTCTGACTTCTGCGCGCTTCCAGTCATCTGGGAAGGTGCCTGTTTTGAAGGTGGTGTTGATGGTCCGTTGTAGTTCGGGTGCGATGGTGGCCACGGCTCTGTGGTAGATGTGAGGGGGGCAGGGGTCGGTGGGGGCCCCCGAGTGGATGCTTTTCATGGTCGAGGTGGTGTCTTCGGCCGTGATCGGTGTCCAGTTGGAGATGGTGGGCTGGCTGGTGTTTCTGGGGTGCGGGGGGCCGTCTGTGGTGCCTGGTGGATGGTCGATGAAGTTGTCGTAGAGGTTTTTGATCTTGAGGTGGAAATTGGTTCCAAGCTTGTCGCAGAGGTCTTGGGATGGGGTGATGTCTGTGGCTTCGCTGCGTGGGTTGATGAATTCTTGAATGACACTGAAAAGTTCCTTGGAGTTGGTGGAGTTGGCCAGGATTTTGTTGTGGATGAAGTTCCTTTTGGTGGCTCTGATCTGGTTGTGGTAGTCCATCACGGCGTCCTTGTAGGTAGTGTGGTTTTCGGTTCTCTTGGTGTTTCTCCAGTTCTTCTCCAGGCGTCTGCATGTGCGTCTGGCTTCTTGGAGAGCGGTTGTGAACCAGGCGGCTTTCCTGGGGCGTTGTCTGTCGGGGTTGCGTAGCGGGGCGAGCTCATCTGCGCAGTTGGAGATCCAAGTGTGGAGTTCTCTGGCTGTGTCGTTTGCGCTATTTACGTCGGGTGCCCAGGTGTTGTTGTCTCAGTTGAGGGTGGAGTTAAGTTGCTCGTCGGTAACCTTGCTCCAGTTCCTTCGTGGTGGGCGTGGGGCTGGTTTGGGTGCCTTGGGTTTGTTGATGGCGAAGTGTACGCAGTGATGGTCGGTCCATGGCGGCTGCGTTGTGTGGCTGAAATGGACGCTGTTTCCTGCAGCGAAGATGGGGTCGAGGGTGTGTCCTGCTCTGTGGGTCGATGTGTTGACGAGTTGTTTAAGTCCGATGCTGGCGAGGTTGTCACGAAGGATAGTGGAGTTGGGGTCGCTGAGATTGTCGAGGTGGAAGTTCAGGTCTCCAATGAGTATGTAGTTTATTGAGGCAATCGCGTGGGGTGCGATGAAGTCGGTGATGGTGGCGGCGAAGGGTGTTCGGGGGCCGGGGGGTCTGTAGACGAGGGTTCCTTGGAGTGTGGCTTTGGGGTGGTCTGGATCTTGAAGTGCAGGTGTTCGGCGGAGGGGAAGGTTTCGCTGGAGGTGGTGAGGCGGAGGGTGCTCTTGTGGGCGATGGCGAGGCCCCCTCCTGCGTGGTTGGGGCGGTCTTCCCTCTGGATCTTTTATCCGTCTGGGATGGCGGTGCTGATTTCGGGGGTGGAGGATGTGTTGGTCCACGTCTCTGTGAAGAAGGCGATGTCGGGCGAAAGAGAGTCGAGTAGGTTCCAGATTTCCATGGCGTGTTTGTGTACGGAGCGTACGTTGAGGAGGATGCATTTTAAGGTGTCGCCGGTGCTGGCGTCGACGGTGTTGGAGGCCGGGGTGGCGGTGAGGGTCTGGCGGCAGTGGAGGCAGGAGAACTGGCCGTGGGTCGTGTTCGGCGAGGCCTGTTGGCATTCTCTAAGTCTTCCAGGGTTGCGTGCGAGGAGGGTGGTGGTGTCGTAGCGATGGGTAGTGGGAGGTCCAGGGTTCCTGGCACTGGCCGCGGTCGGGTCGCGGACGGGCGCAGAGGGGTGGCGCGACTGCGCAGTGGCTGCCATTAAGTAGGGGAGGTGGGAGGGAGGAGAGGCTGGGAGGCGGGAGCAGGGGAATTCCGGGGGGAATTCCGGGGGGAAATTCCGGAGTGGAAATTCCGGGGGGAATTCCGGGGGGGGAGGGGCCGCAGGGGCAGCAGCGGCGAAAGGCAAAAGGAACAGGCAGGCACGAGAAAATAAAAACAGTGGTGGAATTAGAGTGAGACACAGATGGGCACAATAACAGTGGCACAACAGGGAAAACAATTAAGAAAAAAAGCGGCTGAGAAAGGTTACGGTGGTTGGAGGTAGTCTGGTCCCAGTTGGAGCGGGCAGCAGCCTCGAACCTCCCAAGGAGGAGGTCGGGGTCTGGAGGCAAGAGACGGCACAGCGGTGCAGTGGGGAGAGAGTGGACCTAGACCGAGGGTCGGAGGTCTTACTCCCACTGGAGGGAAAACTAAGGCGAAGAGAAACCACAAGTTCCAGCGTACATCGGAATGGGATTCATGATGAAAGGCACACCGGAGGCCTATAAATTGAACAATGACGCAGGGAACTGTGGGAGCCCAATTGTGTGCATATTCAAAATGCCTCTGAGGAAGGAGCGTGAATGCTCTGAAACGCGTAAGGCAGGAGGACTTTAACGATCGGATGAACATGCCTGTTTCTAAATAAATGGTTTTGTTAATCACCGGCTGGTGGAGTGCATCCTTAAACTTAAATGCAGGGCATTGTTTGGAGGATATATATATATATATATATATATCCATGTATAATGTAAAACTCCCGCAACCTCCAGGCGGCGAAGAAGGAGAGACGGACCAACTCGAAATCTTCAGGCAAGTAGTTTTATTCAACCATGTTTCTCATGAAATGACGCGTTTCGGGCTCGAAAGCCCTTGATCACATACGGAAAATTGGCCTGAACCTTCTTTTTTAAATGCAACTTCCCAGTGAATCCCCGCCTCCCTGTGTTCCGTGTCACATGATCATGTGCATGGAAAAAAGACTATACAATATGCAGTATAATTGTCTCGAAAATTGCATATAAAACATAACGTTTCAATATTATTAGTGCATTATAACAATATTTCTGTGTAAATACATATACTCCATACAAATAAATGAACCAGTTAAAAAATGATGAAAAAATTATATCTGTATAAATACACCATTTCTAACAAAAAGAAAACTGGACTGCATATTAAAATTGATACGGCAATATTACAGGATGAATCCTGAATAATTTGTGAGACAATTGTATACTTGCTTTTTTAGTATAGTACATTTACAGAAAGGACCCATTAAAGTGCAAAAAGTGCATAGCAGCAAAGGCTAATCGTGCAATCAGTACAATTTGTGCAAAAATACAATAATCTAATTAAAATGCAATAGAAAGATTTAAAAAAATATATAAAAATATATTAAAAAATATATTATTTTACATGTATATATATTAATAACAATATAAAATCTTAGTCCGATAAATATTGTTAAAATCATATAAATACTAACGACAAAATCCATCATATTACAAAAATAGTGCAGATATTAAAATTGTGCAAAAAGCGGTTTGCGAGGTATCAATGATTATTTTATAACCAAATTTATTAGCTATAATGTTAAATATTTGCGTCTATTGTACTTTGGAACCCTAATACAACCTTTAGATATCAGTGGGACTTCGTAAGGAAACTGCATAATGAATGTTATTGACAAATATTTATGGAAAATTATAGAAAATTATGCATGTCCTCAGTATTATTCAAGCCGTTAGGCCATTTACTATCGAATTCGAGGATCATTTTGGTTTCCATTTGTCTGAGTTTGCGTTCCCTGTTGCCACCCCGTCTTGATTTAGCCACTGCTCCTATTACATAATATGTAAGGCAAGTCACATCATTATTATGAACTCTTTTAAAATGACGAGCTACAGGATATGTAGGATCACTATGCACAATTGCTCGCAGATGTTGTAAAATTCTTACATGCACTTGAAGCTTTGTACTACCAATGTAGTGAAGACCACAAGTGCACGTTAATACATAAACTGCAAATTCGGTCTTGCAATTAAAACTCCCTTTGATAGCTATGTCATTGTCACTGAAAGGAGTATGGTAGTAAGTCGTATTAATACCAAACTTGCATGCTCTGCAGCTCGAACATTTTCTAAACCCTGGAGCTGGTTTTAACCAACTACTTGTCTGTTTATTCTCAGGGCTGCTTGTATCTAAAATGGCACCCATGTTCCTTGCTCTTCTAAAAGTGATAGGTGGAGTAACAGGCAATCTACTATTGAGTACTGGATCAGTAAGCACGATAGGCCAATTCTTTTTAACAATTGACCTAATTTTTCTTTCATCTCTGCTGTAAGTAGTAATTAATTTAGGACCCTCCTTGTTTACTACCTCAATAGGAGTGGAAGAATCCACTAAAACAGCAGGCTCAGTCATAGAATTATTCTTGAATAGACTTATTCTGGGGCGTGCATTGGCTTTTTTCATAGCCGCATTTAGTGTAGTTTCTGAATAGCCACGTGCTCTCATTCTTATCATAGCTTCCTTAAGGCAGATTTCAAAATCGCTCTCTACACTACAGATTCTTTTTAGTCTCAAGATTTCGCCATAAGGAATGCTAGCTATTAGATGCTTGGGGTGAGCACTGCTTGCATGAAGAGTAACGTTGCTAGCGGTTGGTTTCCTAAACAAAGTAGTTTCCAATTTGTTGTCTTTAATATAGATTTTAACATCTAAAAATTCAATACAATCTTTACTAATGTGTGATTTGAAGGTAAGATTCATGGAGTTTAAATTCATAGTTTTGATAAAATCTACCGCTTCTTTCTCTTCTCCCTTCCATAAAATAAAGATGTCGTCTATATATCTCAGATAACAAATAACATTGTCGTCAAACCTGTCTCTTTGTTCTTGTTTGAGGACCTGCTCCTCCCACCAACCTACGTGTAAACACACATAGCTGGGGGAGAAGCAGGCCCCCATCGCAACACCTCTAAGTTGTCTATATAAATCCTTCCCAAATAGGAAAAAATTATGATTGAGGCACCAATCAATGAGATCCAAAATCACTTTGTTATGTTCGTAGAGTTCACATGACCTTTTATCCAAAAAGTATTTAATAGCATTTAAGCCTATCTTATGATCAATACTAGTATAAAGCGACTCTATGTCACAAGTAATTAATAACATATCATCTGTCCATAATAGTTTACTGATCTTAACAAGAAAGTCGCTGGTATCTTTTACATAGCTTCTCAAGTCTTTTACTATGTCTTGCAAGAAGAAATCAATGTATTGGCCTAAATGTTCTCCCATGCTATTTATAGCCGATATAATGGGCCTGCCCGGCACTGGCATTGTTCCTTTATGTATTTTTGGGATTAGATACAACACGGGAAGGACAGGAAATTCATTATTCATGAATTTGTACTCTTCTGTAGAAATTAAACCCTCTCGACGCCATTGTGCCAGATGTTTCAAGAGAGATTCTTTAGCTTTGTTGTACTCTTTAATTGAAGATTTTTCATAACAACTGGAATCACATAGTTGTCTATTGGCTTCTTCCACATAACAAGTTTTCAGCCAGATAACTAGATTGCCACCTTTATCTGACTTTTTTATTATGATCTCGTTGTTTTCTCCCAATATATATCCTTCTGGCAGTTGCCAGTGGGTAGGTGGGTAGGTAGTTATAATTGTATAGTTAGCATAGTTAGTTAGCATAGCTAGTCTGCATAGGAAAAGCATTTTTCAATATGCTTACAACTTTGGCACCAGTTGATGAACCTTCACGAAATGTTTCATAAAGAGTGTGCAGTGGGTCCTATTGTGCAAGGAAAGTTTCGGGTGATCCCTCAAGCAGAGACCGAGAAAAAGGAGGGGTCAAAAAAAGTGTGTTTCCCAAGTTAATTCCCTTTGAGACTTTAGACCAAACTACAGCCCGAATCGCTGAACGGAATTACACCAAATTTGGCAGAAAAGTACGTCTTGGTTCAGAAAGCATCTTTTTTGTTATTCAGTGTAAATCCGTTCAAACAGTTGAAGTGTAGAAAGAATCTTTTGCATGTCTGTTATTTTGTTGCAATTGCCTGTTAAAGTTGTATTTTGAAGCAAACCCATGTGTACAAAGGCTTGTAAACATGGGTTGTGCCAAAGCGTTGTGACTACCTGAGGATAGAAAGAGGAGAAATATCTATATTTCTCCTTGTTACTTCCTGTTTGCATGTGAAATGCATTTTGCAGGACACATGTAAAGTGAAATATGCTTCAAAGGATAGTTTGTGTGCAGGAAAGTACCCCTTTCTGCACAGAAATTATCTAGAATTTAACACAGGCACCATTGCGCTACTGCGATTGTCACTGAGTAGTTATAATTAGGTCAGCTTTTCCTTGGAAATGCCTTTTTTTTTGTTGCTAATAAGTCTGACCTTGTTTGCCAAATCACCATGGAACTTTCCAACCAGTTTTTCGTTTGTGCCTAGTTTCTGCAAGGAAAGTCTCAGGGTGATCTGTCAAGCAGAGGCTACGAAAAAGGGGGTCCCAAAATGCAAAATCCTCATGCATTTTAGGCAGTGCTACCACAAAAAACACTGAATGGAATAGCACCAGACTTGGCAGGAAGCTCGAACTTGGTCCAGAAAGTATGCTTTTTGTGATTTGGTATAAATTTGTTCAGTAGTTTTTAAGATATTAGGTCTCAAAAATATTTGAATATCTGATGATTGGGTTGGAGAGACTCTTGCAAGAGACCCTTGGATGCAATTTAAAATAAGAGAGTGCTTTGATTTGTCCAGGGGGCTTTTCTTGCCTTAGGCCAATGCACTCCCATGGGAGACATGCTCCCATGGGAGCGTGCACTCTGATTGGCTGACTGCAGCATGAAGACAAATGTTGCACGCAGCCATTACAGGACTCTGGGATGTAGTCCGCTGTTCTGAGTTTTATTTAAAAAACAATATAAATGTAGATATACTCTGCCCATCTCCACCCTGGGGGGGGGCAGAGGGACCCCCCTGTGCCAAAATAAAGAAAAAGAGCTGTGATTCCTCATTTTAAATTTTAATAATTGGGCCCTTGGAGTGGACCGCGGCCTGGGGGTCTTTCTCTGAGCCATTCCCTGGGGCCAATTTACAAACAAAAGGGAGGAAGACATGCAGGGGTAGTTAAAAAACAGCTTCTCCCACTGGGTGGGAGCACAGAGAAAGTGCCGGCTCCAAGCCAGCACTGTAAGGTTCTGGCTGGAGAGCCAGCTGGGCCCATGGGGGCCCTTTTTTATAGACCCTATTTTTGCTGGTGTTATGACTCTATGCAGAGGAGCATTGGCATTCAGTGCAACAGTGTGTGTTCTCTTTCCCTAAAATTGTATGCTAAAATTGGCTACACTAAATTTTCATGTGTACCTTTCCAGTAAAGCCATTGTAAATTGACAAAGAAATTGCATCGGTGCCATGGAAGCTAAATTTCATATATGGACTACAGTGTGTATTTTCAACACCGACATATATGACAAAACTATGTGACTTCATGGAGCACCATTGTGCTCTGTAAGGGGTGCTGTTTAAAAGCTCTGCAGTGACACATGGCAGGGAACAGTGCTTATGCCATGCAGAAAAATGTATTGTTATACAATATTCCTCATTCCTAAAGTGTAACTGTTAAGCATACTGGTCTGGGTGTGTAATATATAAGCAAGTGGCATATTAGACATTGGGAACAATCTGTCCTCACAGTGAAAAATTACAGAAAGCGGTTTCCAATGTGTAGATAAAGCTGTCTTTTCTAGGAACAGGATGAGATATGACAAAATCAAGTTTTCATATCGAAGTGTGGGATAACACCAGAGGAATTATTGAAGGTTTTTTTCCACTTAGTTTTAAAACTCCAATTGAATGATGAAGGTAGATTTTTGATGAGTTTAGTGGAAAAGAAGCTTTAAGAAAGTGCACTTTCTGCTGCCATATGTCATTAATAACAGGGATAGAGAAAGAAAACACTGCAGGTAATGGCTAGTTTACCATCACCCTCCAGGACAACATATGTATATATAAATAATGCACTAGAAAAGAGATGATCAAGTGAACAGATGGAAACAAAACAAAGAAAAATGGGAACTACAACAGGACCAGTTGGGATGCTCCAAAACTTGGGAACATGTTCAGAAGATGATAACACAAAGTTAACACAGTTAAAAAAATAAGAAGAATATGCAAAAGTCACAGAAAAAGGCATTTGAATATTACATATGTCATACACGCCTGGGGACAGCTGGTCCAAAGGAAGCAAAAGAGACTCACCCCAATGGAAAAAAATGGTAACTAAAATAAAGCATGAACACCAAGGCTAACCAGAGGAAAAGAACATAATTAAAGAACATAAGTGGCCAAGGGAAGAGTCAGGTGACACAATGCACAGAAGAACAGAAACCCCACAAACTCAAACTTTTGCCAGGCAGTGTGCTTCTGTATCACTTGTCTTTTATACTCTTACTCATTAACCGGAACAGGAAAGATAAGGTCAGACCCCTCTTAGCGGGTTCAATATTGGATTGGGATCATTCTCTGTCCTGTCTTTGTATTCCAAAACCAAGCCAATATCTTGGAATGGCTAATGGGTTCCAAAGAAGTACAACACCGGCTCTTCTATATTGACATCCTAGACCCAGGTGGCAGATCTTCCAACTTCCAAACACTATAATCTGGATTCCCTGTCTGTCACCACAACACCAAACAAGATGTTGAACCAACCTCCGCTTTTCTGATTCCTTACATGTAGCACAGGTCTAAGATATGACACTTAAGAATATATTGGCTTAAAACTGGCTGATCTACCAGCCCTGCTCCAGAGACTGAGCACACATACGTGGCTGACTTGGTAACAGACCCCCCACTGGAGGACAATAGCTTGGCCTCTCATAGCAGGTAAGCAAATAGTCACTTAGCAAGGACTAGCCATATGGGAAAGGTGACATATCTAGATGATAGAATGAAGGGCAACTTTCACAGCTCATCCTTTGACTTGGAATTGCCAAATAGGGTTGTCAGGACTGCAAGCACCCTTTAAGTCATGGAAGCACCCTAGACTTTCAGGCAGCATTGCCAACAGGAGAGAAAACCACTTTTAGAAAGGAGGGCACCTCATCACCATAGAGGAATTACTAAGGGGAGGGCCAGAGTTCCTGCAAATGGAGGATGGCTGGGTCATCCTGGTTGAGGGACCCTTCGAAGGTCTGCAGTAAACAGAGAAATGAAGTGCTGAAAAAGGAGGTGGGAATCCTGCAAGATAGTACCCAGGATTTGATGTGGGGGGTTCTCCAGTCACTGAAGCACAGGGTAAGACTGACAGCACATCACCAGCTCCTCAGAATATTCTTGGTCCTAGAAGGAGAAATCTCCATCAGAAACTAAAGGAAAGAAGCATGACTCCTGGTGGCAGCCAGGTACTGGAACTGCTTTCTAGGGATACATTGGTTGACCTACTACAGGGACATAAAAAGCAGATACACTCAGACCCAGATGATCACTGAGGAAATGACACAGTAGGAACCCTGACTGGAGAGATACCTGGCACTTAGAATCTTACAGTGTTGATCCTAGGGCTGCAGAAAGAACTATTCAGCAATTAGAAAAAAAGTAACTTTTTACCTCTAGAGGACTGGGAGTAGGTACTGAGGTCAACTTAGCTGTATACCACTCAAAATTGATTTAATGGAAACAAAATGTAAATACATTTTCACTGCCAATATACAATTAGCAGGGATAATCTTTTTCATTTGGAATTAAGATCTGTCCATCTTCTGAGAATGCATAGATCCTACAGCCATTCTTCCTATGTTCTCAAAAGGGATTCACCTCACAATCCTTATTCTGCCAATGATTAATCATCTCTTCTTATGTTGGATTGAGCAAGAACTTAGGATGTGAGATCTAGCACCAGGTTAATTAAGATCTATTAAAAATATTGTTTATCTTTTAAACTCTAAGAGTAGACTGTCCTCACTCTCAGTAATCCCAGCGACTTGTCCTTAAAAACCTTTAAAAAAAAAGGCCAGGACACCCACATCTAGGTAATAATTACTTTCTCAATCACAGATTTACTTTCCTGAGTTCATATTTTTCAAAATTGAGCCATTTGTTTCAAGACCTTTCTAGAATTCTAAAGTGACATTTTCAAAATGGCCTTCTGCACCCTGTCCCTTGGGGACCTTGCAACTCATTCTTCCAAATAGTGCAGGGTGATTTATTTCCCACGATAATCACTGAAATCATGTGGATGGAAGATTTGAAGTGAATAAAACCACATGATTGTTTCTGCACCCATGCCAATAGTCTTAACAGGAAGTCACTAAAAAATTAGGAAATGGTACTTGTTTGGATCACTCCCAAACTGCTAATAGGCTCTTTGGTAAATACTTCTGTGGTTCGCAAGGGCCTCTTCACTTGATATTTACAAGGCCATTTGGAGTTTAGCAAAGGGTGAGTGCCTCCATAAACGTGTGGACCCCCAATACCACTGAACACAAGATTTTTCCATCTTATTTAAAGGTGGGTTAGGTGCCACATTTCAGTCGGCTCCGCTGTCAACAATCCTTCACCCGGAGGTACATCCACAATAGGACTGCTGGGTCACAGTAACAGCTGCCCTCCCTAAAGGATTTTTCCTGCCGGGGCACACATTGCAATAAAATACAATGGTCCCCACTTGCATAGAGAAAGCTACTTGTGTATCAGTGACATCAGTGTTATAGTTTTCTTTTTTTATTTGTCACAAAACCACGCTATGAGAGTGACTGTGTGACACAAAGCAATACACAGAGGGCAAAATAAACATGGCACCTGCTATGCATTCAGCTGTGCCTATATATAGTGCTTTCGCCTCAATTACCTTAAAATGGAAGACACGTCTCACAGAGAAGCACAGTTGGGGAGCCTGTCTCTACTGCGTTTGACGACAGTGAAGGGTAACGCTTCCTTCCACAATCTAAAAGAGACTTTCCATTTTTGACAAAGATGTCTAACAGCCTGAACTTATCAAGGGAGACACTTTCCTAGAACTGTAACAATAAAAACTCATCTTGCAGCACTTTGCACAAAATCAATCAAATGAAACATATTAATTAATTGAAGTAAATGGGACGCACGGCACAATTTCAACAAAACTGCCTTGCATGCATTAAAAAGAATTCGCTGTTCTCGGAAGCCATTCTTTTTTCGATTGTAATATATATATATACATGCTTTGAATTTTTTCAATGCATTTCAAGGTTCACATTTGAAACAATCCAACTTTTGTAATATTTTTTTTTCCTGGGGTGTTGCGACAGCAAATAAGCTTATTCTAATTTCTGAATCGACCATAATGTTTGGTACACAAAATTGGATGTTGACACCTTCTTTATTGCTGTGACGTTTTACATATTTTCAGCTATTTCATTCCTCTTGGATTGTAATACTCACTTACCATAATTGGACGAATCCTTCTCATTATGCAGTGGCAGCCGGTAATTTGAGCAGGTGTGGGGCAGATGGACCACACACACACATACATATTCACACTACATGCACACTCCCTTTCACCCATACAGTGAGAAGCACGTACACTTACACTTACCATATGCAAGCACAAACACACACACACACACCCATTCACAGTATGCACATACTAATACACAGACATTCACACATACACACACATACATGCACACACCCATGCGCTAAAAATTAAATAAAAGATGACCAGTGTGCAGCGGTGATGTTGAGTGGCAGGAGGGAAGCCTGTGAGGCTCCTGAAGGGTTGGAACTTCCTCCTCCTCTCATTGGCAATAAGAGGAGGAGGCAGTTCATCACAGAGTGCCATGGGGGTCAGTGATGCTGCTGACTCCTCCCCACTCTGTGATGAGGTGTCACTGACTGGCACTCAGCCCGGGGCACTTGAGGGTTTAAAACTGAAGCACCCAGGTTTGAGTCTATTTGTGATGCGCTCCTTTGTCATGAGAGGGAGAACCTTGAGGTGCCTCACAAGGCTGAGGAGGTCACGCCCAGAGGGCTGTAAAATCCTCAGCCCTGCAAAGTTCAGCTCATGAAGCCATGCATCTGTGCATTTAGCACAGGTATAGCAGCTGGCTGCTTGACATGATCATAAAGAGTGTCTGTAAGCCTGACCTTTCCCAGCTTGACAGACTCTTCATGTCTGCAAAAAGGTGGGCTGGTGGGGCCCTCCACCCTTAAGGACGGGCTGTGCCTGGCTTTATGTCAGCAAGTATAAAAGGATGCTATATAAATAAAATTTCTTTTTTAATGACTTGTTCCATCCTGTATTTGACTTCAATCTCAGCTCCTTTATACTCTCGAATAATACTGTTCTTGTGTGTTAGGAAAAAGGTTTTGCTATTTGGCTTCCAGTGCCACTTTTGTTCCAATGTTGTATCAAAATATCTCGCTTGCATCTGATGTAGCAGAAATCACATTTGACTTGTAGGGGTGCATTATAATCACATGTATAGGGCGCACCCGCATATAATCCTTTGTTGTATTAACATGAAGTGTTAGAATTTTGAAATGCATTAACCTGAAATGTGATGTGCTTAGGCCATTGAAAAGTAAAATGGAGAATTAACGTAGAAAGTGAATGTAGCTAGCAGAAAACATTAACATGAAGAACTCGTGTTGTGAAACTGACAATTATTAATCTACTACATGTGTTTGTTAATTGTGTCGTTTTACATGTAGGTAAATGCATTAACTGAAGGTGCCTTATTTTTCAAGGAAATTTCTAAAGCTCATATGATGCTTTCTTATGTTAGCTGAATTTTGTAGGCCTGAAATTCAGTTCCCTGGAAACTCTCGCTTTAGAATTAACAATTTTCATTTCATGTGTGCTGTGGAATTTGTTCTTTCTCACATTTTGTGTTGCAGGCGATGAAGCGCTCTTGTTAGCTAGAATAATGTCTCTGTTTTATTAGTCAGGCAAAGAGAGAAGAAGTTACAATCATGTGGCTTGAGCCAATAAAGGAATGTTATTGTGCTTCACACAGGAGAAGGCCTGGGAGCCAAGGACAAATTGTAGCAAAAAAAGAGCACCGCTGTCCCATGGAAAAACACCTTTAGGATTGTACCCAGAGCAGATGGCGTGACCTGCAATGGATCTTGGGAAAGGTACCTATGAAAAATGTGATGCTGGGAGTAGGGAAAGTGCCCACTTCTTCTTTGCCTTTGGAGAGAGAGCATCTTAGAACAAGCTCTGTGTCTGTAGCTTTATGCTACATGACCCATTGATAGTGGAGAGACTTCTTAGGAAGACTCCACCTGCTGACACCTTTTACCCTTCTTCCTGAAGATGTTTAAGTAGGGATATCATCTTAGTGTTAGAGTAGAAATAGATTAATGCTTTTCATTCATCAACCCTCGATGCAGGGAACCTTTGACTCATGCTTTCTGATCCTCTGGATTCTGGTTTTTGAATTAATTGTATTATGCATGCTACATCACTTCAATTGGATACGCAGATTTGGCTTCATGCTAGTTCCGATGTATTTCTACACTCTCATATTGAGGTGTCTTTATATTCAGTTATTTTTGGCCTTACAATAAATCAAACTAACCTTATATAGTTTGCTGTGGTTACTATGTGCCCACAAAGATTATTGCTTCATTGATTGGCTTTAATAAAAAAAAATTCTACCCTCTACGCTTTCATGCTGCGAAAAAGAACCATCAGGCTGTGACTCTAGAACAAGTCTGGAACTTTTGGGACCGGCCCTTTCATATCTTTTAAATGCCATTGTTGAGTCCTGAGTCGATTGTCTGCAGAGGTGCCAGCTGCCCCAATCAACTTTAGACTGTACAGTAGAAGACTTTAAATGGGAGGAGTATATTTCAAAATTGATTAGTGGACTAGATCAACATTTTTTTAAGCTCACACTATGAAGTTGATCTGCCTCTAATGGAGTCTAGAAGTGTAGCCGCCTGCAACTGAACTGTGCCTGCAACCTGAGGAGGGGAAGCCGTGCTGGGATCTTTGCCGCACCGCTGGGGAACCACAATTCCCATTACCCATTGCTCCACATCTCGCGCATTTAACCGCGCCACCGCCTCACGGAGCGGGACACGTGCGGGGACGTGCCCGGGCCAAGGGCAGGCCCGTCCACGCCCGTCATCGCCTGGAAGAGGCTGGGCCACCCCTCTAGCGCCTGGCAACAGACCACCCCGCACCACATCGCTAATAAGATGGTAAAAAGGAAGGCGAAGTCAATCGAAGTAGGGGGTGAAATCGTTAACACACTTGACTCTTTTCTACTAAGAGCGGCGGATGTGCTCTCTAAAGAAATCGAGATCACGGAGCAGCGTCTCTCTCTTGAGGAGGTAAGATCCGGCCCGGACTTAATTGTACAAGGCTCCCCGTTAATCGCCTCAAACCCTGCAGTACTCACTGGGACTATTTCCTCACCTGATATTGTCCAAGACCCTGAACTTGAGGACAGCCCGGCGACAGAACCCCCGGGTAAAAAGAGAAGGGGGAGGGCGAAGAAAATTACTGCAGCAAAGACTGCGAGACCCCAGAAAACTACTGACCAAGTTACAGAACCCCTTTTATCATCTGCTCGGACGGTTCCCCAGCAGTTGGCAGATGAACTATGCCAGAAAGTGGAACACTCTCTTACCCTTCTCCTTCAACCACTTCTAACTAGACTGACTAAAATTGAGGAATCTGTGACACTGTTATCTATCAGTCTTTCCACTTCTCCCAGGGGGGAAGGTGTGTCGGGGCCAAAACCCTATCTCAGAACATCCTAATCCATCACTGTCCTGTATTACCCATTCTGCTGCCGCCACTGACTTAACCTTGGAGCCACTACCTACATTAAGTCTACCAAATTTAACCACTGGTACTGTCTTGAATAGTAATTATCCTATTAAGAAAACCCGTGTTCCTCCGACTGGGGCGGGACAGAGTTGCTCCTCACAGTTCTCCCCTCCTCTATATACGTGTCGCCCCCTAGCTCTAGACCATTCGGAAGTGGCAGGGAGGGATGTTGTTACTGTTCCGAATGTCCCAAATACAAGCAGTGGTTGCCCAGGCGAGGGTGACACAGGTGACTACCAAAGAGGGCATACTATGCAACAAGCGAATCTGACACCCAAGTCAGGAGTGAGACTGAACCTCCCACCGGCAGCTTGTCCCTTTGTCATAGTGCTAGCTAATACTCCAGAATTAAAACTGGATCAGTCGGAAACTACAGAACAGCTAATCCATAAAGCCCTTCACTGGCTCTTTAAATATACAAGGAAAAGATTTAATTTGTACAAACACCTTATATGGCTAGTAGAGTAAATTGGGTAGGAGTTGGGCCAAAAGTTATAGGAGGGGACTGTATTGTTATGAATTTCAATAACCAGCATCTCGTAGGCGATCTCTTGAGAACACTGCCAAGCACTCTCAAGAGTGCTCTTCCCAATTTGCCTACCCCAAAGTAAACTCCTCTCACTACTTCCACCGCTCACTTAGTCAATGTCCCCCTCAAACCAGCTTACCTGTACCTTTTACTAATAGATTTGCTCTACTGGAGGACATGCCTGAATGTGATTGACTTGCTGACCCATATACACCACTGTTTGATCATTACTATCCACCATTACTCAGAGATAAAGCCATGGCTCCATTGCCTTTTCCCAGATCTCAAGAAAATTCCTGTATACAGAATGATAGCTCGACCCTGCCTCAGATCCTGGCTCACACGATAAATACCCCGGAGTTCACCAAAGTTATTTCGTGGAACATCGCGGGGTATAACCAAAAAAAGAACAACCAAGATTGGCTATATCTGTTAACTGGTTATGATATTCTGTGTCTCCAGGAGACTTGGGAAACTAATCAGGGATCGCTCATTCCAGACACCCGCCATACCATCAAATACCGGTCGCTCAAGGGGAGGTTTACTAACACTATTGTCTAATACACTTACACTAAAGGTAAAAACTTTTCTAAATACATCCCGTATTATCACATTATCCTTTGTGAGCCCTATAAAGATAGAACCTGGATCCTCATAAATTTTTATAATAATAACTTTGGTAGTAATCAAGCAGAGATCCTGGTCCCTTTAGAAAAAGACATTGCTAATTTGGAGAATACACTTCACAAACCCTGTGATATAGTCTGGATAGGCGATTTCAACGCCCACCCTTGTAAAAGGGCTAACTCGCTGGCATGTGGGTTGATAGATGGAGAGGGGCATTCTGTCCCCCATTTTAGCCACAATTATTATGCTGATCTCCTCAATAGGTTATTAACAGCAAACAATCTTGTAATGATAAACCCACAAGATACTGTAACCAGACAGCTAGACTTCACGTTTTCCACTAGCACCTACCATTCAACCCTTGATTATATCTTGGTCTCAGATACAATCAAAAATCACTTTACTCAAATCAAGGCTACATTTAGTGCTTTTAGCGACCATGCTGCAATCATCTATCACATCCCAACCCAACAAAACCTCAAACCTTGCGTTAAATTAGCTATTAAATCTTCGATTGCAAGGAAAAATGGGGTGGCGTTAAAGTGGGAGAGAGTGGACACTGTGAAGTTTGCTGGGAATATAGTAGCCAAGCGGGCATCAGAGATACTGATATGCCTAGATTCAACTATAAATAACGAAATACCATCAGCCTTTGAACGAATTTTACTGGAAATTAAACATAGCTTGCTGGATTTTATAGCCAATGGGAACCATAAGGGCCCCACTGTGTCATCGGCAACACAAACGGAAATATGGCAGTACATCATGAACAACGTGAATGCAGTCGGAGTGTCGAGGAGGACAATGGAAGAGGTCAAGAGGCGCTGGAATGATGTGATGGGCAAAACCAAGAAGAAACTCGATGCCAACATGAAAGCAGCCACGCAGATTGGAGGTGGGGGACCAGCGGCACACCAGGAGCTGGATGACATTGAGAAAATGGTGGCCACAGTCATCAGTCAGGATACGGTGCCAGGAGTTGGGGATCGGGACACTGCTCAACATGACCTGACACAACACCAACAGGGTGAGTACCGACCAGGGACTGGGGGGACGGGGGGAGATGGGCACAATGGCACACATGCACATTTAAGTAGAGCACACTGCACACCCACAATGACTCTGGATCATGTCCCTGATCCCTGTGCCACACTGCAGCACACATACAGAAACTCAGGGAATGTGTGTTGTAATGAATTTATTTGCACATGCTGTGCCTGTGGTCATTTTGTACTGTCTCATGATTGCTAAGGACTGTCACAATGTGACATCCTCATGTGAAGAAATTGTCAATGATGTTGTTCCTATGGGCTATTCCTGCTGCAGCTGCAGTGGGGGGTGGTCCACCTGCCTCATCTTCCTCATCATCGTCCTGTGCATCTGGCACTTGTAACCATGGGGCATTGGTGCGTACACATATGTTGTGCAACACACAACATGCAACAATCATCTTTCACACGATTTCTGGGCTGTACAGGAGCCTTCCACCTGTGATGTCCAGGCACCTGAAACGTGACTTCAACATGCCAAATGTGCGTTCCACGATGCCCCTGGTGCGTTTGTGGGCCCAATTGTACTGCCTCTGGACCTGTGTGTTCGGGGCTCGGAGGGGTGTCATCATCCAAGGGCAGAGTGCATATCCTTGATCACCTGTGACAGTGCAGAGAGACATGAGTCAATAGTTGGTTCTGCATGATGTGTTGGCAGGCTCACTGGTTGATTGGCGTGTGATATGTGTGTCATAGTGATTCCTGTTTGACATGTACTGCTTGTAGCAAATGAGCGCCATCAATGTGTATTACGTAGCATCACTGCTGCTCCTCCCTCCCCCCAAGCCTATTTACTTGTGTGCACTGCACGGTTGCATCACTTGCACTCCTACGGCACACCATTGTCATGCCTGTCTGCGCATGTCCACAAGCCTGACAACGACACTGTGATGTTGTGCATTGAAGGTGGGCGGCCACGTGTGTGTAGGCCTATGGTAAGGATAGGGCGGACACAGATGTAGAGTTCATGGCTGGCTGAACTCGCGATGCAGTCGAGGCAAGACCTTTGGCTTATGCAGCAGTAATAGCGATACACACACAACAGTTGGCATGTATGATCCCGGACCCCGAGCGGGCTTGCACTCATTCATTTATCCCTTTGGCCGAGCCTGCACTCTGGGGGCATGTTACATTGCAACTTTGTCCATTGCGGGACGGGTGGCGCCGACACTACAACAGAGACACACGCATTAGGTACTTCATTGGCAAGCCCAACACTTAACCATGCCCAGAGCCCCGGGGTGATTATCCACACCCCTACGCTGGACTGTCGTACGCCAGCCCACTCCGGCAACACCTACAGGGGGGTACAACACAGCTACATGTCCCAGGTCTTCCCCACTGCCTGAGGTGACATGGTTGCGTCCGCTGTACACAGCACAATGCAATGTGGTAGGGCCCGGGGCCCTCATGCATACACAATGACCACATGGATACACTTAGATAGTTTGTGGAACTGGCTACGGGCACGTGCGCCTGGCCCCTTTTATTGCCAGGGTCACATGTCCAGTGATGCCTGTGCTGGATGGGTGTGGGGTGAGTGTGAGCCAGCCCTCAAGGAGTGGTTGGTCCTGGCAACAACTACAACAGTGATCAGACAATCAGAGTTTCACAGTTCAAACAGCAAGGGTCCATGACTTGAGCTGCACAGCGGCCGGCACATGGAACACCGCCACGGGACGGTGACTACCAGTGCACTGAGGTAGGGCCAGGAGAGCTGAGCGGGTCCTCGTCGATGTCCAAGGTGAATGTCGCGGAGGGTTTTGGGGGACAGTGGAAGGTGTTCTTCCAGGGCATGATACAGAGGGCAGTACCAAGCAGACACAGGCAATATGGAGGAGATGAATGCTACAGACTCATTTTTGACACCAAGTCAGTATCAGCTACATCAGTGGTTCCCAAACTTTTTTGACCTGTGGCTCCCTTGACCTAATCGGCAGTTGGCCGTGGCTCCCCACCATTTTTTTACCGGTGGGCGGGTGGGGGGATGTAAGCCCGACCTCTGGAGTACTTCCTGTTGTCTTCCTTAAAGTAATTGGGACGCAATGAAGGTATTATAATGATTGGAATGCTTGAATTATTAATCTCATCCACTGGCAATCACTTTGGCTGCATCCCAATCCATCGTTTTTTCCCCCAACAGAGTGCCTGGTCCCAAACCCTTATTTATGCCAGCTGCTGCTTTCAGTAGCTTTTGGTACTGAGACCCGCTCTGAGAAAATGGAACATTGAGTTTGGTCTGTCGTAATCAGCATCACCAGCATTATTTTTACACTAAAAAGGCGGGCTCCTTATGAGTGGCTTCACCAACACCGACCCAGAGTGACGCATGTAGGTGCAGGACTATGCGTCTCAGTACCTGCGCAAAAGCTTCTTGACGCTGCGCCGCGCAGGCCTATGCGGAGAAAGCTATGTGCCTGGCTTCAGAACTCATTCACCGCTAGCAAGAGAGGAGCTGGAGTGAACCAGGGCAGGCAGCTACATGGAAGTGCAAAAATAATCTGTCAAACGTTGTGTGCATGCAGATGAGTGTGTGTTTGTGTGTGTGAAAGTGAGCGAGAGACAGGAGTGAGTGACTGCTATTGTGACTTAGAACATACCAGAGTATGTACTCTGCTGTGTGTGTGCCCATTCGCTGCTCCTGTGCACATGTACGTTCTCTTCGTATTGTTCACAGTGCACTCTTGAGATCTTCTTGGAGTACGCGTGAGAATATATGCATTCAATGCTAGCTTATGGGTAGCTCTCTGTCCTTGTGTGCATGGTCTTGTAGATAGATATGTGTAAATGTTTGACATCGTCTTATTGCAAGCTGTGTACTACTGAACTTGGTGCACATACTAATGTTGTGTGCACGCACTCAGATTGTCAGTGCATGAAATCTAACTTCGTTATGTGCACACTC
Source organism: Calotriton arnoldi (assembly GCA_963921515.1). NCBI lineage: Eukaryota > Metazoa > Chordata > Amphibia > Caudata > Salamandridae > Calotriton > Calotriton arnoldi. The sequence goes on along the minus strand of CAWUFW010002338.1, from coordinate 1,927,305 downwards.
AAAGTCATCTCTTTTGAAGGTGTGCACTCACCTTGGTGCAGGCATGGTCACTGAGCACATGCATGCATTCGCCTCGCCTGTCTAGGCATGCTAACGGCAGTATGTGCACACTTCACATGCCATCTCTTTGGAAGGTGTGTAGCCTGTGTGTGTTAGCAATCTCGAGGGTGTGCACGTTACCTATGTTTGCATGCTCTTTGCTCGCGGGGTGGACGCTCTCTGCTCAGAAGTGCCTGCCTTTGTGCACACTTTCGAGATTCTCTCTCTGAAGTGTGTGCACTTTTCTGTGTGCACGCACAGCCATTCAGCGCTTAAGTGTGTACGCACGCTCTTTGCTCGTGTGTGCATGCCTCGCCTGGATGCTGGTTGACGTGTGCCGGAGCGCAGGAGCTGCAGTGGCTGCTTTAGAAAGTGAGTGCTGCCTCCTCCCGGTGCTGCTGCCATCCGCTCCCCGCCCGGGAGGACCATCGGGGCGCTGGGCGGACACGGACTCCCAGGGCAGGCAGATGTGCTGCAGGAGGCGGCCGCGCTCCTCTACCCGGGATCATTTTCATGCCACAAACGTGATTATCGAAGCTTCCTACCCCTCGGCGCTCCAGCGGATTTGGCGCAGAAGCTGGGCATCCTCAGAGCGGCCCATCACCACCTTTTCCCTCCTAACACTCATGCTGCCATGCACACGAACACACAAGAGCAAGACCTCCGTCCTCACACTCGCGTGCATACACACATAGGTCCATCAGCCTGTAGTTCCAGTCACACACACATCCCCTCCCTTCACACAGGCATGTCAGTACCCTCCCCAGATGACTCGCACACATACACACACTGGCCCCAGCTGCTCAAGCAATGGCAGAGTACACCTCTGAAAGCACGTAAGCGCGTACGTACGCACGTCGCTCTTGGGCCAAACCATGTTGCAGGATGATGAAGGTGGCATTACTAACTCCCCCCTACGCTGCGGCTGCAATTTCCCACATCGTGCGCGCGGCGCCCCTGGCACCTCATTACGGCGCACCGGGGTGCCGCGGCGCACAGTTTGGGAAGCACTGAGCTACATGATGATGAAGACAACCCCCAGGCCATAGACTCAGACACCACCAAAGTTCAACCAGAGAGTGTCCATGAATTTCGGGGCACGGAGTCAGTGGCACCAGAGCTGAAAGGGGATGCAGTCTGCGATGAGGCCTGTACAATGGTATAAACTCTGCCATAAATAAATCAAGACTCAGTTCCAAATGTGTGACCTACTTGACCGTAGTGTAGGCTGGAGGCAGCGGTCAGCAGGGGCCCCAGCCATGTGTCCTTGGCTTGCGATGCACAGAGTTAGTGGCACCAGAGCAGTTGTTGGTAGTGTTCGGTCCCCTCCGTAACGAGGATCCTTTTTTCCTCCGGACTGAACCGCGTCTTCCTCTTACTCCTCTCCTTGCGTACAATGATATGGACTCTGCCATTGAAAAATCAAGACTCAGTTCCAAATATGTGACCTACTTGACCGCAGTGTAGGCCGGAGGCAGCGGTCAGCGTGGGCCAACCGCTGTTCAGGCAGCTCCTCCTGGTACTCTCACACACGACGTTGGAATGCCATGTGGCGATGATTTGTGGTTGACGGAGGTAGAAGCACCAGAGCTGAGCGTGTGTGCAGCCTGCGACGATGCCGTGTCCTGCCTGGTCCGGACTGGATTGGATTGGTGTGAGGCCTGCTGGACCGCAGTGTAGGCAGTACACAGGTGACCCCGCGGTGCTGGACCGCAGTGTAGGCTGAAGGCAGTAGTCAGCAAGGGCCCACAGACACGTGTCGTTGGAATGCAATGCACAGAGTTGGTGGCACCACATCGAAGGGAGTACGGTGATTTAAAATCTGCCATAAACATATGTACTCTGCCATTGTATAATCAAGACTCAGTTCCAAATGTGTGACCTACTGGACCGCAGTGTAGGCCAGAAGCAGCGGTGGAGTACGTCAACGAGAAAGGAGTGCTGGGGGCCTGTGTCGTGGAGGCCGTGATGGTCTGAGGAGGCTGCCAAGGTCGCGGGCCTAGGGCTTGGAGCTTGCACCGGCACGTGGTGGACCCTCTTTGACACACGCCGGTGTCGGCAGGTGAGCAGTGAGGCCTGGGTGCGCTGGGGCGGGCAAGACGGGTCTTGGGACCAGCGGCCTGGGGTGCAGCAGGCGCACAGGATCGCAGGCACCGCCATTCACAGCGTCGGCCTCATGGCGGGGTGAGAGGCGCCGCCCTGGCAGACACGTTGGCCATTCCAGAAGAGAACCATGCCCAGGGCAACGGGCTTTTTATTCACACCCCTATGCTGGCCTGGCGTACGCCGGGCCAGCCCACTCCGATCACTCTTACAGGGGGGGACGTAACAAGCTACATTTCCGCGATCTTCCCCACTGGCTGAGGTAAAATGGTTGCGTCCACTGTCCAGTACACTCCAAACACCAGCAGTGTATGTCGACATGGAAATGTCTGTGGTCTGCAGACTCAAGTCTGTCCAGCACATCCACGCCACACTTGGCATTGTGTACATTCTTATTCATGGGTCACTTGCCTCCTTCACACATGCCTGGTTCCCACCACTCCCCACATTCTGCAATTGTGTGGCTGAGGTGCCATGCCATTGATGGCTTGTATACATGGCTAGCCCAGGTTGCCACAGTAAGTTGTGTTGTCGTGTCTGGTATGTGGCCATGTTGGTTGTCATGTTGTATGTGATTTTGTAACGTGTGCCTTCCCAGAGTTGTGAGTTGTATGTTGGTGGAGTTGAGGTGTGTGGTGTGTTCAGTTGTTACTTACCGACGAGCAGTGCATTTCCATAGGTGCCATCCTGGAAGTGCTGGTTGATGATGGACTGTCGGAAGATGAAGGAATCATGCACACTGCCTGGGTAGTTGGCGACGACATTGGTGAAAAGTCCCCGGCGGTCCACTATTGCTTGCACATTGATGGAATGCGTGTGCTTCCTGTTGCGGTAATTGTGTGCAGTGGCGGCAGGGGGCACGAGGAGTACATGTGTGCAGTCGATTGCCCCCAACACGTTTGGGAATCCAGCTATGGCGTAGAAGCCTTGCTTGGTCTCCAGCTGTTCCTACGCAGTGTGGGGGAAGTGAAGGTACTGGGGTACCAAGCTGATGATGGCATCCAAGACAGGTGTGAGGAACTTGGATAGGGCTGGCTGTGAGACTCCTCCGACTCTGGCAGTTGTTGGTTGGAAGGTCCCAGAGGCCAACAGGTGCAGCACAGCCAGCAGCTTTGTCTGCGGAGAGATGTTGGTTGTCCGCTGTGTTGGTACCGTCAGCCTGTGGGCAATCAGGGTCAGGATGCGGAGGATGATTGTCCTTTAGAGCCTGTAGTGGGCAATGACATCCTCTGGTGTTAAGTCTGTGAGGCTTGTGCGTTTTCTGAAGGTCCGCTGTCTTTGTCTGCGCTGCCTCTGTGGTAGTCTGGGAGGGGTCCTGGGGGGGGGTGGGGGTCCTGGGGGTGGTGGCGGTGGGTGTTGTGGCCCTCTTGGGGCTCCGAGCTGCATGATCAGTAGCTCCATGGCATCTGTTGTTCTTCTGGTGTGGCTGTGGGCTGGGCTCCCTTTTATGGTGCAGGTTGTCGTCCGACTTAACACCAGGTAAGAGCAGGTGTTAAATCCCTGCTGCTAACGCGCCTTATCACATGTTTTGTGATCTTATCGCCGATCTGGCTGGTCATTGAGAATGTTGCGAAGTGGTGTTTTCGTGGCTTTTTGCACGGGAACGCCTACTCTGCATATCATTAGCGTTAGTTGCCGGTATCATTTGTGGCGATGTTTTTTGCGGCTGCTATCGCAGGAAAACTGGTGATATCGGCTGTTAGCACCAGCTTGGGAATAGTGCGATGAATTTATCACCACTTTGGCTGCGATAAAGTGCCGCTAACTCGGCGATAAGTCCTTGAGAATATCCCCCATATATTTTAGCGAGATTTCGTTTAAACTATATCCCCCTTATGTTAGGTCATCCGTCTTAAACCTATGCGGTTACTGCACTTCCACCTTGCCCTTGTGATAAGCGATCGTCTCAGAATGACCTGCACTTTTTATTCTTCTGTAAATTCTATATGAATGAAAGGAAAAGATACATTGTCCCTCTTATTCGAAAAATTAATTTTAGACAATGTCTTGTAGCCCTATATTATCTCCTGTCATTGTCATGTCCCTCCACATGTTTTTGTCTGGCTTCGTTCTTTTTATCTGCTTTAAACAGGAGGAGACTAAACCTATAATTGGATTTTAAAACTTAACTAAAAACGTTGGCCTGTACAAAATCTGTATATACATATATGAATTACTGTTCTTAGCTTATAAATGTTTCTAAAAAAATGTTATTACTGTCTTTTTAAGCTATGTTTCAATTACATGTTAATCTAAATTTGTAATGGTCGTTTTTTTTATTGATGAAATTATGTTTGTAGCATACTTTTCATGCTGATACTGTATCGGCGAAATGAAGTTGTTTTGACTGACTGACTGAGTCTAGAACTTCATCAGACATTCAAGAGATTTTTAGACAGACTAACCTAACTCGTGCAGCTGGTCCAAATATTTTACCAGATGTTGCATTGAGATTAATTAGTAATGGGTGGGCAGCCAAACTGTTCCGTTCTTTAGTTGGATAATTCAAATGGTGAAAATCTACCTTCTTTGAAGGGCACAGTTGTAAAACTATTTTTTAATAAGGTGATGAGAAAGTTTCAACTCGTTGGAGACTAATTTCTTGATCTCAAAGGGTTAAATCTGGGCACAGGATCAAAAATTGATACTGGTTGATGAAGCTGCATTTCAGGCCAAAGTTCCACTATGGACCTGTGTTACATACTAAGGGTCTTACTGAATCATGAAACTTTGGATAACTCAATCTTTTCTTCTTTGCTGTGTCAATATTAGAGTTGCTTTCGACTCTATATATTGCACCCTATTATGGCATAAAGAGCTATAAAGATATCAATTGGTGTATTATGTATAATTCAACTTTTACATAAGTGGAATTATCATTAAATGGCCTGATGTCTAATGCATTTGCCACCATTAATTACCTTACGCAAGGTATTTTGCACCCCTACTCCTTAATGTATTTAGCTATGGTCTCCCAAGTGTGATCAGTAGTACTAATTTGTTTTCCTAAAAAAAAAAAAAAAGAATTTATGTACTTTTCCTAATATTTTCGGATGATTTAATCCTTTGGCATGCAAAATCATGACGTTTGCAAAAGAATACTGTTGCCCTTCAGAAATATAGTGATGTCAATAAGTTGGTGATCAATATAATTAAAACGAAGTTTATGATGTATGTACAAAGGTAATGGAACTTTCAGTGGTGTCTTCATGACAGAGAGATTGAGAAAGATGAATTATGTTTATTTGGGTATTCTATTTAGTGAATCTTTATTGTGATATATCCATAGGAAAAGGATGAAAAAGAAAGCGCTTGCAGTATTTTCCAGCCACCATGAATATGATGTTCATTATATTATGGTGGTTAATTAACCAAAGCATTTATTCTGGTTCTCACAGGTAAAAGTATCCCCTTTGTCATATATGGAGGTGTGAGTAACTGCTTAGATATTTGCACAGCTTTTAATCAAATTGAAGACCTGAGACTTTAGATCAGCTCACACATCAATGCTTCAGACTTTGAGGCTCGAGTTGAGTTTATGTTCCCGCCAGTTCTTAGGCAAGCACCTTTGTTCAAATTTTCATCTCAGTTTAAGACATTCTCTCTTAACAATAAATTGCCACAAAGATAATTTCTTGAAGGCTTTAAGATGGCAGATTTGTGCTACACCATAGACTGGTAATAGCCTAGATAACTTTGGTACTAATTGTAGGAAATTTATCTTAAAACCTTTCTTGATGAAAAGATTATTCAGGCTGAAATCATATATTTACAATCAAAAGCTTCTATGGCCCAAGAAATGTTAGGCAGGGGAACTATCAGTGGGTATTTGATCATTGTCTGGATCCCCAAAAGAGGAGGATGCAATCCTGGACTGTTGTTGGTTTTTATCCTTATGACATCTTTACCTCCATCGATTATTATTCAAATATGTGGAAAATGAAGAAGTGCTTTGCTTTTATTATTTCAACTGCCATCTCTTGATATTGGTTTTGCTTAATGCAAATTGCTTTGTAATTTAGATTGTTATGTTGTACCATTTTATTTGTCTTGCACGTATAAAATGTTATTGTTACTGGCTGAGCAATCTTTGAAATAAACTTTGACTTTAACACAGCCATAAAGTTGGGGAAACAGGTGAAGATTTACACTTTTTTCAGATTTTCATATACATATCTGTAAAACTCTTGGGCATATACACATATATATTTGCATATATAAGATAAAACTGCTTATTCAGAATGCACTCCTAAAAGGGGTTACTCCAACAAGGATTTTCATGGGAATTTGTCAACTCCGGGAGACTGGGGTGACTGTTCCCGGGCTGAAATGCCCTGTGTGTCATTAGATAGACAAAGTTGCAAATATTTGCAAACTCCTATCTGATTATTTCCCATTCCGAAAAAAGTGTTCAAAATCACTTTTTACTAAAGAAGAGCAAACCCCTGTTTAGCTTGGGAAGGAAGCATTTCTCAAATAGAGTGGTCACGCAGGGGTGGTGGTTTCTCCATGGAATAAATATTGTCCCCATAGAAAAAATGTGCTAGGAGGAATATAGGGGCATATTCACAAGGACCGGCGATACCTATCGCAAAGGCCAGTTAGCGGCAGTTTTTTTATCGCCGCCTAACCCTGAAAACTATCGACATGTTAGCGGCGTATTACCAAGCCGTCGCTACATGGCGAAAGTATCAGGGAACGGAGGTGAAAACTGCCGCTAACATCAGCGCGAAGGCGATAGGAAATCCGGCGTTAGCGGGCGAAAACTACTGCTAGGCCCATTAGCGGTAAAAAAAACTCACTTTAGTCATCCCAACGTGAGTTTTTCTTGCCTCTAATGCAAAAAATAGCCTATCAGTCAACATCCAAGAGAAAATAGGCATAAAAACCCAAAAAATGCAAAATGGAGCAGCCTGGGCCAAGTGCAGCATACATCAACAACCCCTGCAAGCCACCCAACATCCAGGATGACCAGGATGAGAGCCAGGATGCCTCGCTGGACCTGCGTCTGGAGACTGGAGTGGGATGCGAAGGGGCTGTGGAGTCAATGAGCCGTGGCGGTAGACATTGAGGCGCGACGATCGCCCGTACCTGCTGGTGAAGTCTGGCAGGTCGCATGGAGACACGTTGCTGACCTGTGTGAGAAGACCGCCTTGCGCACCTTGCGTTCCTGCGCCCCAACGTAGGGAGGTCTGCATCGCATACTGCGATCCACCACTACACCGGGGTGCACGGAGGAGATTACCAACGGTGGGTGCCGCCTCTCTGCGTCACAGGCCGGATGATGTTGGGCTGGCCGGACGCTGTGGAGGGTGAGGCCCCAGAGCTGCGCCGAACTTGGGTGGCGGGAGCGCTGCGACTTCATGCCTTAGGGGGCCCTGCTGCATCAACTGCATCGGGAGGTTCATCAGCAGACTTGGCGGCGACTGCTGTATCCAGGCTTGTGAAATCCCACCTGGCTGAGGATCCTGCTGGCTGAGTCACATATTTGGAGAGAGTGCAGCGGATTGCCCCACGGTGTCAATGTCCAGGTAAGGAGAAGGTGGGACGCGTCGTGCAGGACGCCTGGGGGTTGAGTCGCCCAGGCCTAGCACACGTAGATGACGCACCCCCAGTGGCGGGTCATCTGCTAGGGCGGAAGAGCGTCGCCCCACTGCTTTCAAGCAGTGCAGAAGAGGAACAATCATCACATGAACATAACTTACTGATGTAACAGTGCTATGTTACCTTTGCAGGTGGGAGGGTGGGTAGGACTGCCCCAAGCATGGGGCAAGGCATGGGCGGATTGGCATGCCCACTCAAGTGCGCAATGACTGTTTGGTTGGCCCACTCAGGCTGCCCAAAGCAGTCATGCGCACTTCCCTGTTCGTAATGCAGGCTTCATTACAGCCTGCATGGAGAACATGCCCACCCCTCCAGCCCCTGGCTGCATGCCTTGTCCCGTTGCCAATTACCAATCCCACCGCCGCATCGCAGCGTTGTGATTGGCTCAGGGGAGGGAGCCTAGCTGCCTACTTCCTGTTCCTGGAAGCAGACGCAGGAGAGCAGGAGCAACGAAGACACAGGACCCGGCTTCGAGGTAAGACTTCCCTTATTCAAATATTTACAACACCGGCTCACACACACATCCCCACGTCCACGCCCCATCCAGTGTTCTTTCCAGCGTTTACCACCTCACAGCTGTCCATACCCCCAGCACTTCTCAATGGGGGCCGCTGTGCGCCCATGCACAGCGGGCGTACCACTCGTGTGCCAAAGGCACATACGTGGTTGCGACGCATGCCATAACATCGCATTCCATTCCAATGCATACTAATACTAGGCACATTGCAACAGTAGAGTAGGTGTTGCATAGCGGAGACATTAATATCACTATTCCCACTTCAGTGAGTGCAACCCAAACCCAACCGTGAACCCTGGAATTCCTTTTTGAGCCCCCATAACACACCCAAAAATCAAATTTGACCTAAATGCACACCCCAAATTCCATAATTTACCCCAAAACACCCCCCAAATTCCATATCTTACCCCCAAAACACACCCCAATTTTCATATTTTACAACCGAAACCCATACACACCCGAAATACTTTAAATTACCACATTACTGACCTCACAATGCGTTGTAATCAAATGCAATGTAAAGGCACCTGCGTTGTTGGAGTTGCGTTGTTAACAATGTACTGCCTGCGTTGTAATGGTCGTCTCCCGTGCCAAAGGCAACCCATAGGCTATGCCGTTTGCGTCCGTCTGCCCCTGGACCGCGCTCAGCACCAAGGAGCCTTCCTCTTGGACACTCCACCGCTACGACACCAGCACCCTCCTCGCCATAAACCCTGGATGCCACCTCCCCTGCCGGGACCAACCTCTGCTCCGGACCGGACATTGCCATCGCCATCACTGACGGCTGCAGTATCACCCGCAAGGAGCACCTTGACCTTCAAGGAGGAGGCATTGCCATCACCATATAGAAGCACACTCCGACTGACCACGCACTCTAATGACCCAAGGGAGACCATGGACCACCTCAACTCCCAGATCCGGACCAAGCCCAAGCACATCCTCTGAGGCACCCTTATGTGCAGGCCCCTCGGGCCATGGCCCCCCATTCTCCAATACCATTGTAGACCTCATTGCACCCCAGGGTCTCTCATCTACCGACGACATCCTACTTGGTGAACTGAAGTTCCACCTGGACAACCCCAGTGACCAGGACACCAACCCCTCCTGGGGAAGGTCCCCTACATCAGACGCAAGCAGCAAGTCACCTCAACAAGCCACATAGCAGGACACACGGTCGAGCACGTCACCTACGCCAGCGGGAACTTCAACTACAGCCACAACACCGGACTCTCCTGGACCGACCACCATTGGTAACATCACATCTTCACCTTGCCCACCGGACGCCACCGCCATCATCGCACCCCCTCGCTGCTGGATCAAGGCCACCGCAGAACATCTCGTCAACTCCCTCCGCACCAACACTCCACCAATGCTTCCATACGATGACACCGCAGCGCGCAACCACCACCGATGGATCTCCAACAGCGCCGACATTCGGGCACCCCTCATGAACAGCACTGCATCAGTACCTTCCGCCTGCCTGATGGCAGGCGTGAAGGTGACGCAGTGCCACAGGGATAGGCTGGCCCCATGCATTGCTGGAGTTGCGTCATGGTTGTGACACAACTGCAGCGATGCGTGACTTTAGCGCAGCCAGATACGTCAGGATTTGTGACGTATCTGTCATTACTTGCTTCATGGAGCGCTGACCAGTGAATACAGCGCATCCATGCTGTCGCAAGAAGGGCGCAGTGAGAAGTGTTGCAACGCTGTCTTGTCGCAGCGCTGCAACACTTTTCATGACTGGGGCCCAGGAATGCGCACTATCTTATTGATGGTGCGCATTCCTGCACTGTAGTTTTGTCGCAGGGCAGCGCTGCAACATTGCTTGCAGCTCTGTCCAGCACCAAAACCTGCTGAGATGTGGCCCCAAGTGTTATCCCCATTTTTAAGACCAGCTATTTTCTGGTCTTAAGTAACTGGCTCTAGCTGCAGTTAGAGCCAGTTTTTTGGTCTTCAGGAGTACAAGAATCCCCTTGTGAATATGGAGTAGTGGTGTTTGCGGCGGTTTTTACACGCGAACACCTCTCCTGCATATAATTATCGCTAACAGAAGTAGCAATCTTTATAATGGACGTTTTCTCCTAAAAACTGTCGCTAACGGCTGTTAGCGACAGCTTGGTAATAGGGCGATAAAATTATCGCCGCATTAGCGGCAGAAAAGTGCCGCTGACGCGGCGATAAGTCCTTGTGAATATGCCCCATAGTATTTCCTCAAGCATATTTGTACAGCATGTACCATCAAGCAGTCCCCATTGATTACTACTGGCAGTGTTTAATTTGTCAAAGAATGAGTTCCGGTGCTCAAAGGTCTACTCAGAAGTCGGCGGCCGGTACAATTAAAGAACCGAGCATGGATTACTAAGGGCTGCATAGCTGTAAAACCACCTGATGCCTGATACCCGTTTTTTCTGTCTTTCTCTTCCGTTTTGTTTGTTTTTCTATCTCTTGCTCTCCAGAATTGTCTGGCCAGGAAAAGTAAGTGCCGATCCAAAAATAAGAGCCAGTGCCCCCCACCGGCGACCACCAGTTCAACTTAAGCACTGGCTACTGGAGTAATAATTGAGTGAAAAAATTTACCCAACACCATGTGTTTGCGTCCATTATACTTTCAAATTCAGAAACTGGTTGTAGTTTCCTAGACTGGTGTAAGCCTTTGTTTTAGGTCTGCCTTTAATAGCACTGTATTGCCTTTCACACCAAGTTTGTTAGATATGTGAGAGGACATCAGGTCTAAAATACAAAAGTGTAAATTTCGTAATTAGTCCTTTCAAAACACAATGCCCATGAATGACATGCGTAGATTAGCTACTGTGCCCTTAATGATTCACAAACTCTTATCTGCGTCCCTTTTCAAGTTAAATTTGTTTATTGTGTGAGAACTGCCACGCATTTAGGGAGAAGTAAACAATATTGGCACTTGTGGATTTTTTTAGTAAAGATTTCAAAAATGTGGGCGTGATTTATTAAATTTATTTGACCGATTGGCGACTTTAAACATTCTAGAAGTTTTGCCATCTACAGCTCAAATGCTCCACACAAATAACTTGACACTGAACTGAAGGCAAGCTCTGTGCGTGATCCATTCACAATGGCCTCAGTGAAAACTGTACATTGACCCAAATTCTCTTTCATTTATATCTGCACAACCTTTTAAATTGTGTATTTAAAGTTGATATTTCTGTCCCTGGAGCTGGATACTGTTGGACCTGATATACTTGGTGTGATTTCCCCCCAACTTTTTGCCTTCTAGCCTCCTTTTTGGCTGGCTTCATTTTTGCCAGCTCTAGTACCCTGCACACTTTACCACTGCTAACCAGTGTTAAAGTGCTTATGCTTTCCCCTTTAAACATCGTCACATTGGCTTACACCCAAATGACATATTTAATTTACTTGTAAATCCCTAGTAAAGTGGTACTACATGTAAACAGGGCATGTACATTAAATGCTACTAGTGGCACTGCAGCACTCAATGTGACACCCACTTATGTAGCCGTTAAACATATCTCTTGCCTGCCACTGCAGCTTTGGTGTGTGCAGTTTAAAACTGCCATTTTTACCTTGTAAAATGAACCTTTTACCTGGCCCTTAGGGTAGGCCCTAAACAAGCCATAAGGCACGATGTGGTGTATTTAAAAAGTTGGACATGTACTTTTAAATTTACATGTCCTGGTAGTGAAAAACTCTTAAATAGCGCTTTTCACTACTGCAAGGCCTGCCTCTCTTAGAGTATAAGATGGGGTTAACTTATTACCTTTAATGAGTGATAACTTTCAATTGGGAGAAGGTCAGAATGCCGAGTTTGGTGTCTAAAGAATTGCAGTTTAAAACCCTCTTTTTTTTAAAACATTTCTTTATTGACATTTATAGTATACATTTCACAGAAATGAAGACTCGTCAGCATGCATGAAACAGCAAGAGGAGCTTGGCAATCCAGTGGAATTTAAAAATTATACAAATAGTGTTTACCCATGCAGATGCAATGTACAGACCCCTGCGTGACAATAATATGAAACAACAACATAGTAGTCCTATAGCGTAAGCAACACAGAACAGTGCAGCCCAACACAAATGAAATACACAAAGCTCAGCATTACATCTCTTTCCCTGCAGTGTCCCATCGAAAATCTGGTCAGCCCGCCAATTATCAGTGCCTCTAAAATTGTGACTGTCCAGCTCACAGCAATTTAAAACCCTCTTTAATGGTAAGTCGGATTTTAAGTCACAATTCTCAAAATGCTAGTTGGCATTTCCTTGTCCTAAACAGTTGGTGTCTGCAGCCTGTTTCCTGGGTCACATGACTAGGTGTTGCTGGCAGATGGTCTTTGAATAATGCTCCCAAACAGTGAGACAAAGGAGGATAGGTGTTGTCAGGATGGGCCATCTCTGACTTCATGAGGGTGAGTAGCTGTCTTACACATCACAAAGGCTCTCCCTGTGCACACTCACAAAGTGTCTGACTCTAGTCTTTGTGACCCCAGACAAGCTGGGACCAGTGCAGGGAGACAGGAAATTTCAAGCACCTCTTGGGGTGGATATCTCCAGAACCTTCTCCTACTTCAAAGTGGGAACCAGGTATAAATAATGGACCTTCAGACTCCACTCTTCAGTATACCTCTGGACCTTAGAAGGACTGCTGTGTTGATCTGCAAGAAGTTCTGCTACTCTGTTACCCTGCTGCCTGAATGAAGACTGGACCCTGATCTTGAACCCAAGACCAGCAGAGTGACTCCAAGGGCTAGTTGGCTAGCCTCCTGATCAGAGCCTGAGGGATAGAAAGGGCTCCAACCACTTTGAACCCAGCACCTGGAATCTAAATGCTGTGAGTTCTACCCCCCCAAGCGGTGACACCTCACCCTACCCTCGACAGTGGGCCTGAAGAGTAGAACTGATGCAATATGACGCATCTCTTCACAGCCACTTCAGAACCGCTGCAGTGTGACACATCTCAAATGCCAAACCTCGCTTTGCAGCCCCCAACCTCCTTGGAACAGCCACTGTGTAATGCATCCTCGACACAGGTCTTTGCATCACAAGGCCTTAGTTGATGGCATCCTAGACGATGAAGCAGGACTTTGCATCCCATCCTTGCAGCTTCCTTGGAACTGCTACTGCACGAAGCATCCTTGACGTGGGATCTCACAACACTTCGCAACCAGGATTTAAGGTAGTCTGTTCAGCGGGCCTAACTTGGTCACTATAACCCCAGTCTGGCACAACCAGATAGCCACAGTTACATGAGCGAAGCATTCAATATTCTTCTGATAGAGAAATTTCTAAAATATCGGATGGGCATTATACCAATTTGACCCCAACTTCCACCATGGAAGAGGAAACCTTGAGTCAACACCTGCCGACTATGTGGCCACGGACCAGAGGATCTCGTCCACATAATCTGCAACTGCACAAGTTTAGCAATAGAACAACACCTAGTCCTGGACCCCCTCTTCAATCAAATTGGGATTCGCTCCTGCAGACAGGTGGTGCTGGCTTTCTTTAAATCTGGTTCCATACAACTGATCTGCCGTTTCACTAAATTCCTCAACATAGTAGAGAGGAGACTGTAGACTGAACCATGCCAGCTTTGTAAATCGCATAATCTCCACAAGGATACAACTACACTAATTTTACAATAAAAAAGGTGGAAAAGCAAACCTCAAGCTAAAAAAATAAGGACTGTGAGTGCAAGACTGTCACGGGGAAGCCTGGACCTATGAGTTTTTAAAAGCCTATTATGCACTCCGGCATTTTCCATAAGATATAAAAACACTAACCTTACAATAAAAAGGCGGAATAGCAAACCTCAAGCCAAAAGAACAAGGATTGTGGGTTCAAGACTGACAAGGGAGAAACCTGGACCTACATGTTTTTAAAAGCCTATTTTGCACGAAATTTTTAATACAACAATTTTTGTAGGATCCACTCACAGCCAAAACAACACTACAAGGCAAAAAGACAAATTGATCCCAGAGACCCTCGCCCTTGGTTCTAACCTTAAAGAACCACTAAATTGACACAACAGAACAAATAACGATTTAAATTTTATCTTAATTCTGTATAATTCCTTTTTAATTACATGTGTTATGTAAATGCAACGGTTTAAATTAATCATGCATAATAAATTACCTTATCTTATCTTAGATAGCCACAGTTGGAGCTTTGCACTTTTAGACACTATTTATTTAAAACTTCAAAATTGCATATCTCCGGTTCTACTGATTGGATTTTTGTTGTTTTGGTGTCAAATAATTTATTATATTTTACAATATTTTTCTAAAGTGGTGTAGGATTTTGCTTGTGTTGTGTTCTCACTGTATCACTGTTTGAAGTTTTGCATAAATATTTCACACAATGCCCCTAAGATGAGCCTGACTGCTTTGTGCTAAACTACCAGAGGGTTAAGCATAAGGTCATTTGGGGTTTGCTTGTGACTTCACCCTGACTGCTTGAGTAGGGTTTCACCCTCTCAACCAGTAACCTAATTTCCTACAGATACTATAAAGCGTGGTCACTGTGCATGTTCTAACTGATTATTCTATGAAGAGCTCATTGTCCATTAACACAATCCAAATTATAACATGACTTTACAAAAGGCAATACATTTAAATACATTGGATACCATTTGGTTACAGCTATGAAATTAAACAGGCACAAAGGCATCTTCAGCAGAAAAGTGGAGTCAACAATTATCAAAGTTTGAACATGACTATGAGGGTCTATCTAGGAGACCAGTTGTACTATTTACTGGTCACAAAATACTGGTCGCAAATTGCAATTAGTATTTTTGCAACCTATAAACAATTTTAAGGACCAACTTATGTGCTAAAAGGACTGTACTTAAAATTCTGAATCGTAGAGGGTCGTAATCCGACCTACCTCATGAATATTATTGAGGTAGGTCACAAATTGTGACTCACAACTATTGGAGGCTATCACAGGTATGGTGGCCTGCTGAAGTTAGCAAACCATCATGTCTATCGAATAAAGCCGGGTTGTTTCAAAAATAGTTGACTAAACATCAGTTCAATTTAGCAACATCTTCTTTATTAACTGATAATCCGTTTTTAATCAAACAAAAAATGGTCAACACGTGTTTCGTGACTGATATGTGATACAAATGTTGCAGAATGTGATGGAATTCAATGGGCGTCGGTGTACAGAACATGGGAGAAAACCGTGTTCGCTACACCAGCGCCACTTGAATTCCGGCTAGCAGGCTGTGTGCCAATTATATTTAAATTAAAGGCTATTAATCAGGTTTCTGAAAATCAAATAACATTGAAGTACTAGCTTAGGAGTGGTCTAAAATAATTTATGAGTTGTCCATGAAAAAGCGAAATTTGTATCACATAGTCACGAAGCATGTGTTGGCTGTTTTTTGTTTAATGAAGAACGGAGCATCGGTTAATAAAGAAGATATTACTCAATTAATCAACCCTACTTATTCTGTTTTTGTAGATAGCGCCTGGTGAGTTGAGCACTACAAGTGTTTTTTGAGGTCCTGCAAATGATTCAAGCTCCCTACTCCCCTCTTCCATCATGTCTATTATTGCTTTTAACAATGCAAACCTTTTGAGGTTGAGTGTACAGTAAGCGCTGTCTGTTATGAGACATATTGTGGGCTTAGCAAGAACATAGGGGCTTGGAATCCGCCAGTTGCTTACCATTGGTTGGCTTTCTTGTCACTCTCCTTTACCTGCTTCTTCTACATGCCCCAGCTTGTTATTATTGTGTTTTCCCTCCCATGGAGCATACCCTCTTTACCAACTCTCTTGATTGGCTGGCTTCTATTCTTCCACTGCTGGGTTAAGCTCTCCATGAGAGTGCATGCATTTTCCAGGTGCCTCCCTCATGTTCCTGTCTTCCTTTGCTCTCCATGTTGCTGTCTGTCACTTGTGTGATTCTCCAAGCCCCCCTCCATATTGCCCTCGCCTTCTTCGTACTTACTCCATTGCTTTCTCTTCCGTGTGCCTCTCCCCCTCCTGCTCTAAGTTGCTCTCTTTCCTGTTACTTCTCCTCTTCGCCTATGCCCTCCTTGTTGCTTCACACAGCCTTGTCCTATTGTCACACATTGTTTCTCCAGTCCATCCCATCCATGTTGCTTTCACCCCCTGCCCTCTGTTTGTTTCTACCACCTGCACCCTGCTTATGTCACCTGTTGCTTTTCTTCCCCACCACCTGTATGTTGCTTCAGACCCCCTTGTAGATTCCCCCCTAACCAGCCCTCCGTGTTCCCCACCAATACCTTCCTTGTTGCTCAACCTACTAGTGCCTTCTGGGTTGCTTCCCCATCGCGCTTCACAAAAACACTTTCACGCATTCTTTTTCTTTTTATTTGTCAATCAGCAAATAAAAATAAAAAAGTGCCCACTTTGTTTTGTAGGCGTGCACATGCGTGGTGCCTCATAGGTGTTTTGTCCCTTATTTATCCACGCTGTACAGCATGGTTAAAAACCATTGACAAAGTAAATAGGTGTCAAAGATGAGACCTACAGGCTTTGCCAAAGCTTGTTTTAAAATGCAGCCCATTTTCCTTAAAAAAACTGGCTTCTTTAAAAAAAAAAGATATTTCTTTTTGTTAAAGTTTGTTGAAGAGTTGGTAGTGGTCCATTGGACTACTGCCTACTCTTCAACAAACTTTGTTTTGCAATCACAAAGGGGAAGGGACACCAAGCTCACCCCTTCTCTGTTTTGTGAATGCATTACCACCAGATTTGAGGTGTCGGTAAGATGTCAATGTTTTGCACTGGATTTCGGTTGCATCACATTGATATATTTGATGGTGATTCGATATTTGGAAGAGACACCAACAACACATCCCTTCCAGATACCGATAAAAGATAAAGATAAGATACAGATAAAAACCCCAATTTAGGAGTTGAAAACACTTTGACTACTCCTAAAATGGGATTAGTACATGAAAAAACAATTCTAAAAGTCACAAACGTTGTACTGGAGCATTTGTGACTGTTAAAATACTGAGGGGCATATTAGCAAGACCGACGTTAAAATGATCGCCGTTTTAGCGGCAGGAAACTGCCGCTAAAACGGCGATAATGGGCTTGCTAATATGCGTTATGGAATTCCAATAGACGCCCAGGTCAGATGTCCTGCACATCTAACCTGGGCTTCTATTGGAATTCTATAACGTATATTAGCAAGCCCATTATCGCCGTTTTAGCGGCAGTTTCCTGCCGCTAAAACGGCGATCATTTTAGCGTGGGTCTTGCTAATATGCCACTTAGTTCCTCATGTGATAGAGTGGACAGTTGTCAGTAAAGGGGGTTTCAACTCTCGAAGAGATTGGTTGCAACAAAGGGAAGCAAGTGAACAGGGTTTGTTGTTTGCTCTGAAATGAAATGAAAAAAACATTTATATAGCGCAATAGCTACCCTGAGGCATCCCAGCGCTGCAGACGAACGCGGACAGACAGAGAAGGTCCAGTAATTAAGTGCATTTGTTAAAGAGCAGAGTTTTTAGGAGTTTACGAAAGGGCAGCAAGTTAGGCTCCACCCGTATATGGGGGGGGGGAGAGCGTTCCATAGTCTGGCGGAGTTATAGGAAAAGGAGCGCATACCGAGTTTGGGTAGTGACCAGAAAAATGAGGGATCTATACCCTGACGAATGCCACTGTGACCTAGTTTGGCTCATTTCATTGGCAGACACATGTTGGTTATTGCAGTAGGGGTATAGGGGTCTTTACCTCCCCTGTATATCCCCTGGTGACATTTTTAATCCTACCAAGGGAACACAGGAATAAAGATAAAAGTGTGTTTCTCCTTAGGTAGTTTTAATTGTCTTTTCTGCACTTCTAGATCCCTTCTTTGGGGAAATATTTCTTCCTCTTTATTACTTTTGTTTGTTTGTACCTTTTCCTTCCTTGTGTCCTCCACACGTCTTCTCATTTAAAAAAAAAAAAAATGCGCTCCGTCCAGTGTGTTGGTCTGCGCCTGGACGTATGATGCGGCCCAATGATGAAGCATGACACTGCAAAGTGTGTGAGGGCAGTATTAAGAAAAATAATTGTTTCCCCCTGGTTCTCTCCTATTGTCTGAATTTTTAAGTTTAGTCCTTCTCTGTTCAGTGAGTTTATATAGTTGGTAGGGGAGTCGGAGAGGGCTCATTCCCTTTTCTCCTTTTCTGTGAGATATAGAGATAGAATGAGAGCCTGGACCATAATTCTTTTTGCCTGAAATGGGAGAAGAGGGAGTATTTTGCTTAGCATCCTCAGCAGGCCATAACAAGTGGCCGATAGTTTTGCCGCCTGGTAGTTGAAGCTGAGGGAACGGTCCAGCCAAATGCCCAGACTTTTGATCTGGTTTTTAGGATCTGGAGCAGGGCCAAGACATTTGGGCCAAAGTAGCTCGGGATTAACAGAAGGTGAGTTACCGAGGGGCATAAGCTCTGCACGCCAGATACCCTCCATGATTCACCACTGATATACGGATAAAGTGGCGGACCTATAGGGTTACCTGTCTTATTCCCTTGATGAAGTTAGTAAATACTATATGTGAAATTGTGCCTCACGTGTTTAATCTACAGAATACACGGGGATGCACCATGGTTTTCCAGCTAATGAAAGGGTTTGTTACTGTCATGCGAAAACAATAGACTCTTTGGAGCATATGACATTTGAGAGTCTAATATTGCTATTGTATAGTCTGCATTAGCTAGGAACTTTTCTCTGTCTACTATCTGATAAACTGATGAGTGAGCAGTTAATATCCATGCTAGCTGGAGCATCTAGAGAGGTAATAAGTACATGATATGCTTTTCTCTTATGTATGGCTCTCACTGAGCGCCACTATCGTGAATACCTGATTATAAATCTGGTTGTACATTGCAATGCCATAGCAACAATGGAAAACTAAAGCTGTTCTCCACTGTTGCTATGTCATCAAGGAATTTCAGACTTCTCTGCAAGCCTCTCTTAGAGTCTGTCAGTGCAGTTCTGAAGACCAGAGAGCACAACTTCGGGAGGAGAGGAGGAAAAAAGGGACAGTGGGTGGTTGGGTCGATGGAAAGGCATTTTTTGTGTACATTTGGGACAAAGAGCAGAGGCCCTCCATTAGTCTGTGCCCCTGCATAGAAGTTAAAAGCAGGGGCCAATGATTTTGGGTGCCTCACTTAACATTAAATTATAAATGGGTAAAAAGTGAATATTGGGGATGTTTTTTACCTCGGGATTCTGAGTGATATCACTTTGTCTATTTGAAGTAACTCTGAATCCCTAAGGTAAAAACATCATATCCATTCACTGTCACTATTGTAAATGGGTTCCACAAATGTAGTCCATCAGGATGATTTTGCTTTTGATCACCCGGTTTTTTGACGTTTTGTCTGGGTGAGTTTCACTACATGGCTCTAACTCACTGTAATTTCATAGTAATTGGGCTAATCATGTTTACCACCAGTGTTGGCCTTTTAACATAAGGTCTAAGCAGTGCAGCTAGGGTAAAGGGGCACTGGGCTGGTTACACGTCAGTGTGGTACACATGTGCAGATTGCACGTGAGATGCTACCGTTGTGCGCAGTCTGGTAGCAGCACACAGGCCTCTGTCTCTGGCAGTTTTAAACTGCAAATTCAACCTGTCAAATGAATCCCTTTTGGCAGACCCAAAAATATTAATGTCACCCTTTTGTATGCTTTGTTTTCCATAAATGCAGGGTGCATAGTATTTAATGCATGCAAAAGTTAATGTTGAACATGCCCTTACAGGGAAATATTCTCAAAGTCTGTTTTCACTGTAGCAAGGCTGGATGCTTCCATAATAATAATATTAAATGCTAAATTTGGATTGGCAGCAGCTAAAAAATAATACAAGTTCTCATATGTATAGTTACTCTAAATCCAGTTTAACGGTTAAATCATATTTTGTCTAGCTATTAGGCAACAATTACTTTTAAAATTTGCAATTTTCCTGCCTAACGCCCAAGGAGGCCTTTGTATAAGTATTCAACTATACCCTGGCAGCTGGATGGCTCTCCTATAGTGAGGTGTTAATTGCTCCCGAGAGAGGGACAAAGGCTTTGGGTGTGGGTGGTGTTGTCATTCCACTGACAGGATGGCCTAGGGGCTTCACTCTCACAGGAAAATATCCAGAACACTGACGTCTACATCCTCTAGTGACCACAGAGGAGTGCCTGCTCATTTCCATGACTACACCTCTGGGTGGACACAGGAGCACTGCACTGGAGTAGAAGGGTTATGCCATATTGGATTGTCCCTGAATACTGTGAGGGAGGGTTGGGACAGAGGTGGAGGGATGATATAGCATCCCAGTATTGGCCAGAGGTGCCTGGCATCTGGAACTTGCCACCCACATTGATAAACCCCTACAAAAAGTAGAGACGGTGAGCAAGGCCCTGGACCTGGAAGGCGACAACACCAGAATCATGGTCAACTGGAAGCAGAAGCCACCTGATGCCGGTTAAGGACTTTGTCTCCGTCTAACTCCAGGACTAGGTGGGTCTCTCCAGGGCCAGAGGCGCTGGGCCCCTTTGCCCCCTGAGGACCAGTTGGTGAATATCTTGACTCATTACCACCCTAAATCCCCTGCAAGACAGTCAGGAGGCTCTGGGGCTTGGACGTGTGGGCAGGAGGGTGCTCTGCTGGCTGGTGGCAAAGGGGCTGCGCAAGACACCCCCACCAGCAAGAGAGGAGCACCAGGAGCCAGGAGAGGAGAAGTCTGGTGGAGGGAGCCAGTAATCCCAGCTCCCTGCAAAGTGTGCCCTGTTAGAGGCCAGAAGGACTGTTGAAAATTGCTCCTGCCAGAGCTTGCCACCAGGAGTAAAATAAGGCAAAGAGTAACAGAATGAGCTTAACAGGACCGGAGTTATGCAACTTGGAATACTGGTCCATTTTGACATACGTAAATCAAGAAATGGACCTTGTGGGGTGCCACTGTCATTTCCCGTCAAACCCCTGGTGTAGGCCAGTGTCCGGGGTCAGCACAAGGACATTTTTTATTTATTACTGGGGAGGGGTGTGCTTGGGGCCCCCTCCCCTGCTTATTATAAGGCCCCCGTGAACCTATCCCCCAGCACCCGATGCAAAAAAGAAAAGCGGCAAAGAAACATTGTCCCTGGGGACCAAAATTCCTCGGGACACAATGAACAGCACAGAGTGCTGCCATGCGCCATCATATCTGGGTGCACTGCCGCACTCCCTGTGCCCTTGTCTGGGAGGAGTGGGAGGTACCCAGCACAGAGCCTGCAGCTTCAGCCCACACTGCATTCAACCCACCCGCAGGAGAACAGAGCTTGTGTGGTGAGAAAGGAACTGGCAGGGCTGCGCAGGAGTGGGCTCCCCACCACAGATATTTTAAGGCATGAGGACAGTGGGCAATTGCTCAGGGCCCCCACGTTTCCAACCTTCCAAGCAGCCCCCTGGGAAAGTCAACATTTTCCCTATTTGGTTTCCGTCTATGCTATTTCTCTATCTAAACCCCTCTACCTCTCTACTTACCTATACCTCTGACTGTGTATCTACCAAGTGCCATAAGAATTTTTGGGATCCCAGATAGGACATATTTCAGCTGTTTTTGTATGACCTTGTAAAATTTGAACATATAATTTAGTATTGCTTAGCATCATATGTTCTTAAATTATCAGGAAATGAATAATGCAATTCACATTTTTTATATAAAGGGTTCCCTAATGTATATCTTGCCTGGGACCTCCAAAATCCTTAAGATGACTCTGTTTTCCACGCTGCCCCTACCAAAGCCCAGGCTGTTGAGGTGCCCCGAAAGGGACTGGGACACCTTGGGAGGAAATGAAAAGGAAACAGGCCTACTGCACACAACAGAAGGCCACATTTAAAACAAAAGTAGAACTGAATGAGACGCTCATTATATATTCACTTCTTGGTCCTGGAGCACACCATAATGCCCCATGCTAGCCTATTTATATTTCTCTTTCTTCTTCTTCTGATGCCCCAAAGAGGGGTAGGGGCACAACTATCATATTTAAAAAAAAGTGGTTTGAGGGGCTCTAGTGGCTCCAGCAGGACCCCGAATTGCTTAGAAAACCTAACCCTAAGTCTCCTGGGGTCTTACAGGCATGACCCCAGGGATTTTTGTTTTAAACCTTAATGCACACCCAGATTTGAACTTTTGTGCTGGTACTCTGGATTACGGAGACTCCTATTCAACATTATGGCTGCATTTTATGTGGTCTGATGAGTATAAAAAAAAACTCTGACGTGTATTATTTTGATTAGCAATGCTTGAATAAAAGTATTTTAATGACAATGGTTATTGAGAAACATTGCAATGCTTTTATTGATGGTAATGACTGCATTTAAATATGGTTATTGATTCCATTGAGAAAATGCTGACTTTTAAAATGTGTTTATTGTTCTTATTAATACATTGACCCTATGATAAAGAATAGACTTGCCTTATATTTTATTTTAGTGACCCCCTTGACAAAGCCAATAGGCGTTCTTAATATATTGATGTGCTGATCCCTTCACAAAGCCAATAGGTCTGCCTTATTTCAAGTGATACCCCCTGTAGTACACTTCCAAACAGAAATGGGCAACAGACTTTTACAGTAGCACGTCACCCTTTGGTGCTGCTGCTTACAGATTCTCATAGCAATTTCAACAAAAAGTAGTGCACCGAACAGAATACGTTTCAGTCCTTTTGTATTTTCTTTAGTATAATCCTTTATTATAGCATCCATATTAGATCTTAAAAGCAGCCAACGCGTTTCGTTCTTTAAAGGCACAAGCCTTGAGAACTTCTTCAGGGCTGCAAACAAAGTAACATAAAACATATATAAGAACAGTCATAAATACTGTCCAACAATTAACAAACAAAATATAACAACAATCAAAAAAAGGACAAGTTTTATAAAAAACAAATTACTGTCTAATATAAAACGGTAAACTGACAGACATGACTATTTTTTAAAATATATACATTTCTTTACACACTGAGATGTTTATACAACAACAAGAAAAAAGAAAAGAAAAAAGAGAGAAACACAAATCCACACATTGACATAAATTAATAAAATACAACCATAAACAGTAAAAAAAAAGGGTGGAATACCCAGAGGGTTTCTACTTATGTATAAAAGTAAAAAGGAAGAATCCTACCGTATTAAATTCCTTCTTTTTCAATTATATAAGAAAATGAGATTCGATTCACATTCAGACTACAGACAACGGGGAAGGAAAAATAAAGTTCTATTTGTAATAAAGTTGTATCAAATCACACCCATACGAGGTTCTGTACCTTAAAAACGAAAATAGAGGCGAATCACACCCTATAAATCTGCCAATACGCTTCAATAGAAAAAAGAGAGAAGGAGACATAACAGAAGCTATCTTATCCGTAGGCAAACAGTGAGGACAACCCTATTCTGAACTTGCTTCAAATATTGAAATGCACAACCAAAATCTGAGATACGGATGTAAAGTCGAAGAGGTTACAAACTCACTTCAACGGTCAGCAATAGAATATCTTCTTTATCAAGAGCACAGTCAGTGAACATGTCATAGGATAGGGCCACTTCGATGTTTTCAGTTGGCTCACCTATGTCATAATGTGGATAGACAGAAGGTTACTTCCAAACGACAAGTGGAACTAGATTACAGGCAGTCACTAATCATATTCCGATGGAAAAAGAGCCGGGCTGAGGCCTTCCAAAGGATATCACAAACACATCATAAACCAGGTAATCAAAGAAGCATCTCAGCTTTGAAAAGACACAAAAAGACACTCCTAGCGAGTATACAAAAACCTTCAAGCAGCCAAATAATTGACCTAAAGAGAGAGAGAGAGATACACAAATAATCTGTTCATATCACGGATCCAACCAAAATCTAAAATGACAGGAGGCTGCAGCCATGCACAGAGTATCACACTAACCAAATTTGTGGAGACAACAAGACAAAGAAAAGACAGTCTTGGCACGAAACAAAATTGGATGAAAGGACACTCCTAGCAAATACAAGGAGCTCCAAGTAGCAAGGGCTGGTCCGCCTGATAGAAGAAAAAGAGGATCAATACACAAAGTATTCATACCCTAAATTCCATTTATTGATTCAGAAAATACAAAGAAAATGTTATTCTTTTATAAAGATACAACTCTAGGTGCTAGACTTTTTCCGCGCACTAGTAGAGCCATCCAAACTCATATACCAAAATCCACAGATAAAACGCACACAACAGTTCAAAGATACAGCCAAAGTCGTCTCGGTTTTCGAAAGCGCAATAACAAAACCAAGCCCGATATCTTAAGGTGATACTTTGGCCCAAATCAAAAAGCAAAACCAAAGGGCCGCGCTCACATATACGGGTTGGTAATCCGATCTTTAAAGTCCTGCAATTATTATGGCCATAATCCATAGCAACATACCGTGATAGGCGTTCTTCCGAAGTCCCGGTTGTCATAAAAAGGCGTAATCCTCCGTTTCGTGCCATGATGGTTCTTTTAAACCCTCTATCAATTAACTAAACGTGAAACACATGGGCGCATACAGAAAACAAAAGAAAAAGTGGTACGCTCACAACCCAACCCTTTCCGCCGCCATCTTCGGTGAGTCAGAAAAGACAGAAAACCCAATGCTTAAATGGGCGCCATCTTAGAATAGGGTCCGGCACATATTGCCTCAATTACCTGGTCCAAATAGTTTGTTTCTAATAAAGATTCTAGTATTTATAAATATCACATAGTTACCAAAACCAGTAGCCATAAATAATCCAGGAAATAGCGCATTCAAAAAAGAGAGACAAATAAGTCTGGATACATACGGTATTCCGGATTACTCGGAAAGAGGCCACAATACGTGTATGAGAATCTCACGATCGCCAGTCAAAATTACATTAAAATCTGAAAACATCTATTTCCTCAGCACAGTTGCCCCTCAAGAGAATTTAGTGTAATCACGCTTTCTGATGTTACATCGTTACTAGAACCAGTATCCTAAATCAAAACAGGTCAGTCAGGATACATTCAGTATTCCAGAGGAAGGCACGCCTTGTATAAGTGATTTAAGCAGTCACCATCTTGCGAGAGGTCTAATACGTATATTCAAGATTACATTGATTCGTAAAAACTTGTGTTTTTCCAACACAGTTGTCCTTCAAAAAATCCCACTCGGGGGAAAAATCCAAGAAAAAAAGAGGGAAAGGAAAGGGACATTTGTCATCGCAGACATATATAAATCTGGTAATCGCTACCAGATTGCAATGTTAGTTCCCTGCCCGAACAATATAATGACGCTTAAAGTATTACCACTATAAAAACCTCACACACCGGCGTCTAATCAATGGGGTCCCGACTAAGCCTGACTGAAAGGGGCCATAAAGGCCTCCCCCATGTTGGGGGCAATACTAATTATCTGTCCAACAACCCTATGCACTCACTACAGGGGACAAAATAGTCCAAAGGACAAATAGTCATAAATAGTAGTAGACTATTCTTACTACTATGGAGTATATAACATTCATAATCGACTTCATCCAGTAAGGGGATCGTCAACATAAAAAGCCAAAGACCGGGATGTGCAATACCTTTTTTTGTTATTCAATATTAACAGAAGTAGATGGAATATATTAGACCTAGACAAATCTCAGTGTGGTAATAATGGACAGGTTTAGTTTAAAAAGTGATGGAATTCGTTGTCAGTATTATAGCCACAACTTATGGCTCGCAATCTACAAATCCACTTGGCCTCTTTCTGTCTTAAAGTGAGCTCCCGGTCTCCGCCCCTTCTGTTTGCCGGCACATGTTCAATACCATGAAACCAAAAGGTGGAATCTGACACATGATATTGTTTATAGTGTTCAGCCATGGGGTATCTGATGTTACCCCCTATGATGGCCCTGCGATGTTCTTGAATCCTAAGCTTGAGATTCTGCGTTGTACTTCCCACATAAATCATACTGGAACTACAACCTAAAACATAAATCACAAAAGGTGTAATGCAGTTTATAAACTCTCTGATTTAATATCGTTTGGGGCTATTATATGCAAAGTGTTGTGTCTTATTCTTTCCACTCTTGCATATAATGCATGAATCACAGGCAAAGAAGCCACAAGGTTTCTTAGCTAACCATGTCCCATTAGCTCTTGATGTTATAACTGGGACATAACTTGTCTTTTAATGTATGTCCTTTCCTGTATGTTCCAGAGGGGTTCAATGTAAGATCTTTTTTCAAATTTGTTATTTCTCGCAACAGATGCCAGTTCTTTTTTAGAATTTGAAAGATCTTATCGCTATATTATGTGTACTTGGTAACAAATCTATTTTTCTCATTATATAAGGTATGTTTCCTATTTTTTGTCACAAGCGTGCTATCTCTGTTCAGTTGGTACACTCTTGCCTCAGCTTTTTCCACATCCCGTACATTGTACCCTCTCTTAAGAAAACGAGAGCGTGTGTCAGCAATGTTCTCCTTAAAGGTTGCAGGTTCGGAGCAATTTCTCCGCACCCTCACCATTTCTCCATATGGGATGTTTTTAATTACTGAATGCGCATGAGCACTGGTGGCGTGTAGCACTCCATTACATGCTGTGTTTTTGCGGTACAAAGTACTTTGGATGACCCCATCTTTTATATAAAAATGGAGATCTAAAAAGTCAAACTTATCCTTATGACAGTTCATGGTTAATTGCACATTATAAGGATTGTCATTCAAGTACACAAAATATTCATCCAAACTTTCCCTTGACCCTGACCACAGGCAGATGATATCATCGATATACCTCCCCCAGAACACAACATGTTGTGTCTAGGAGGAGGCACTCCTACCCCATGCATGCTCCCTCTCATACCACCCCATAAAGAGGCAGGCATAAGAGGGAGCAAACCTGGTGCCCATGGCAGTCTCGCGAACCTGATGGTACCATTGCCCATTGTGGAGAAAAAGATTCCTTGTCAAAATCAGATCAATCATTTCAAGTACCATGAGGTTATGCTCAAACATGTCAGTTCCTTCCCTATCTAAGTAGGAACCTACTGCCATCCTTCCAAACCTATTCTTAATACAGGTATATAGGCTGACAACATCCCATGTGACAAAAAGTAAATCCTCAGACCAGACAAAATCTTTAAGTTTAAGCAACACATCCGTACTGTCTTTGATGTAAGACGGCAGATCAATCACTTGTTTTTGTAGTTTCATGTCTACAAACTGAGACAACCTCTCCGTGGGTGAACCCACCCCGGAAATAATGGGTCGCCCAGGTGGGAAGGGCACTTTTTATGCACTTTAGGAAGTGCGTAAATGCAGGGGAACCTAGGTTGGCACACTTTTAGGAACCTATATTCAGAGTCAGATAAAAGGCAAACATCCTTCCACTCACTAAGTTTCAGATTAATTAAAGATACTAATTCAGTCATGGGATTCCCACTCACTAACTCATAACAAGAGGTGTCACTTAACTGTCGTTCTATCTCCTTCATATAATCTGTTTTGTCCATTACCACTATGTTGTTGCCTTTGTCCGCTTTGCGGATTACAATGGTGTCATCTTTTTCAAGCCTGTATAGTGCTTCCCTTTCACCTTTCGATAAGTTATTATCTCCTTTTTTAGAGAATTTATTGGGACATTCCAATTTGATACCCCCTGTAGTGTGATATTACATCTGGTATAGGTCAGGGGTGTAGTGATAATGGGAACAAGAATGGCCCTGCATGCAAATGAACAAATAAGTGATTAGTAAAAGGATGTTAATGTCCATAGTTCATTGCACAAAGGTACAGTCGTATCTTCCCAAATGAAAAGACATAAGTCGGCGTTGCTGTTGTAGAAAAGGGTTCCTTTTATTCTTTTATTCCTTTGAAATTCTTTAAAATCACAGCAGCATGCGTGCAGGGCCATTCTTGTTTAAATTTGTGTGGGGAGGTTGTATACCACCCTTTGAGGATGCATGAAGGTCACGTCCTGGGCTCTTTGCACCTAATTCTAATTTTATCATAATAGCCACGATACGTTACAACGACTGGTGCGGGGTTGGTTTGCCCTGACCTTTTTTCCTGTGCTTTTGTGTTGTGATAATGGGGTTCATGACCCACTAGGGGCCAAATGTGATTCGAGAAAGTCACCAAAGATATTTTCTTCTACCTGGTGTATATATTAGTAATTTAGTGCATGGTATTTAGTAGTGTGTGTGTGTAGTAAACGCATTCCAACTTTTACATTTTGAAAGAAAAGGCACTGACTGGACAAACATTTATTGAGTATTGTTGCATGACAGCGATGGTGATTATTCGCCTGCACTACCTCCCTTAAGTAGGCCTTGGACTGCTCTGCTTTGCTACCCTGCGGGAGTCAAGTGCTACAATGGGATAGTTGGTTCCCAGTAAGGAGACAATTACTTGTGCAAGATTCACATCCTGCACAACTAACAACACAAATTCTTACAGTTAAACATCTATAACTTTAAATATTCACACATTATCATTATTGGATCAAAAAGTTGTGCTATGGAAGAGCAGCCATGTCCATGATTGCAAGATTTTATACTTTTATAAAAGCCTACCTGCGAATTTCCGTTTTTGTACATTTTTGTCTGTTTTAAAATATTTTTAGAGTTAAAATAATAAACAAATAATAAATATAGAGAATCAAGCACATTTATATAAAATGTTGTCTGTCAGTCAAGAAATCCTTATGTGGTCTGGCATAAAAGATACATGATGTATTAAAATACATGTACATAATATAATATTCCTGAGAAATAAAAACACAATATACTAATGTGAATTCATCATGGCATCATGCTAATGGAAAGGTTCTCTGACTCACAATTGTAACATATCGCCTCTTATTACAATACAATTGTTGGAGAAACCTAGCCACAAAAATACAAATAATAGGTGTAATACAATCCTGTAAATATAAAAAAGTGGATTTGTGCAGTCTATAATTTTGTAGAAGTAATAATGGTAATAAAAACCGCTTTTATAGATAAAATAAAATAAAGTGCATAACATTTTGAGAGGAAGAGTTATCGCACGGGCAATGCTGTAAGCTTTTTTACAGTAAGCCCTTCGGAAGAAAAGACACGAGGGAATATACTAAATTCAATATAATCTGGTCAGGAGGAATCTATTATGCGCATTTGTCACAAAGACTAGGTACGGTTCAATCAAATTGTCCTAGATTTTGACACACAGGAGCGCACCAAGGTTTAATCATCTCCATATTCATTTTTGCTTCCCTGCGTTTCCTAAAAGCGGTTTTGAACAGATTTGCTTTTCGTCCCACAGCTGCTGTTTTGAGTTGTATTGCTTTTGACGCCTCCTTTCTGGATTGTCAGGTGCACCTTTTAGTGCCTAATCCAGCCCACAGAAAAAGCAGAGAACAGTTTATCTGTAGTTCATAGCGTAATTTGCTAACTGCTTTGCCAAGTTTGCTATTTCATGAGTGATGCTACAGAGAGAGTCAACGTAATTCGTTTGCCACTATCTTCAGCAAAACCGTTATTCATGAATTCAAGAGCCAATCCATCAACGTGTGTCAGCCTGCATGCTTTATTCCAAAGCTAACATACTGGCTGTGCTGTTTCACTGATACTGTTTCATGATTGATGCTTTTTGCGAATGATATCACATGGCTGACATTTGGCAAATATATAATCCCTCAAGTTCCACCGTATGCTGCCATGACCTCAGACTTGAACATGAAGCTACTTTTCTTCTAGCTCCCTCTTACTGTGGCAGTACAACCTTTCTATATACTGTACTTCAACATTTTTCATGGTTTATATTTTAGGATCATCCTTGCCTATTTCCTCCATAGTTTGTGGTCTATTTCCAATGTTCCTGTATGCAATTTATTTCCATATAGTGGGTAGTTTTATGATAATGGTGGATCAGCATAATTTATTTCTGAAGTGCTTTATAATGAAATTTCGTTCAGGAGCGTTTCTACTATGTTTATCATGCATTCATATTTATATGTTTGGGCTAGATGTAAAAAAAAACCACTTTTGTGCATTTAGACAAAATTCAAGTTCAAAATATTGGAAGACAAAACTATCGGAAAAAAATTGTGATTCAAACATATTGTGATGCAAAAATATCTTTGTCAAGAATATCGGTTTATTGGACAAGTAAGATCGTTTTTAAGAATATTGTTGCTTTTACTATCGTTTTCTGCAATATAGCTGTAAAAAACTATATTTTTAAAAATGATTTTAATGTGTTTTAGTTACTATATTAATTTTATTTGTTACTGTTGTTTTTATAATTGTTATTTTTTTTAAATATAGTTTGCAATTTTAAGTGATTTAGAATTTTTATTTAATTGTTATTAGTAATTTATAGTGTTGTCACAGGTTGTTGGGTTTGCAGTGGGATAGGGGGAAGTTAATTAAGTAATAACTAATTTACAATTATTTATTGATTGGTAATTAATTATTTAATTGACTAATACATATAAAAATTGTTTAATACTGATTTATTTTAGTTATATTTTAGGTGTGGGCTGCTGGGTTTGTAGGGGTATAGGGTGGGAAGTTACATAAAATGTCATTTAATGTTGATTATTTTTACATTATATGTTATTTGATTATAAAATATGTATATTAATTTAGTTGTTAATAATTGTATAATTGTTCTGCTGCTTCATTTATGTTTCTATGTTTTAACACTTGTATGGGTATTATTAAACATGTATTTTTAAATTTTGTGTTTTAGTTTTTTGAATGAGTTGGTTGGTGGGAAAAAAGAAATATATATATTGTATGATAATTGATATTTTGATGCAATGTATTAAGTGGTAAATAATTATGTATATCTTTTTTAAATGTATGAGGTTTTCATTGAAACTAAATTTACTACTAATTCTTTCATCTTCTTTTTGATAGTAGGGAAGTTGAACTTTCTGTCATTTTTATTTATATAGTTAATTGTTTTTATTTTTTTGACACAAACACACACACATACAAATTCAAAATAATAATGTTTATACAAAGGGTTCAATATTTTTTCTGCAATAATAGGGTTATTCATATGTGTAATGCGTTTGAAGTGAAGTACTTTCCCTACTGTTGCTCTGACTGAAGTAGGAATAGTAAATGTAACCCCCTCGAAGTCCAACACTTTCCCTACTGTTGCAATGACTGGAGTAGGAAAAGTAAATCTAATCCATTGCTAGTCCAACCCTTTCCCTGCTGTTTGGAGTGGAAATAATAAATTGAACCCCTCCGAAGTCCAACACTTTCCCTACTGTTGCACCGCTGTTTGGAGTGGGAATAGTAAATATACCCTACCAAAGTCTAACACTTTCACTACTGTTGCTGAGACTGGAGTGGGAATAATATATGTAACCCCTCCGAGGTCCAACAAATTCCCTACTGTTGCATAAACTGGAGTGGTAATAGTAAATCTAGGGGCATTTTTATCAAGTAGTTGTGTCGCACTTGCAACACGCAATGGGGCGCAAGGGCGACACAACTACTAAGTAAGATTTCTCAAGTCACACAAGGCCACGTTGGATGGCCTTGCATGGCTTGCTAAATCTAGAGTAATGCACTGCAGTGCAAATCGTGGTGTAATATTACTCTGCCCCAGAGGGGCGTTCCATGGGTTGAGCATAGGTCTTCCCATGCATCCACCCATGGATTTTGGCGCATTCCCAGATTGACATTTACTGTTAGACCCGGGAATGCGTCAAAATGCTACTCTTCCCCAGGTGAGGCATAACAAAGAGAAATATCTTTATTTCACCTTGTTACTTCCTCTTTCTATGAGCGCTGCATTCTGTAGCACATATAGAAAGAGGAAAATGCCTAAGAGGTTGGTTTTTGTGCAGGAAGATGTCCCTTCCTGTACAAAAACAATCCTGCTGACAACGCAGGCACCCTTGCATCATGGTGTAGGGGTGACTGCATTGGCGCTAGGCAGCACATTGCTCCCCAGGGCAGGGAAAAGAAAAGGAATGCACCATATAATGTAATATATGGCACATTCCAGCCCTTTGCCTATCACCCAGCACAACAAGGTGTCTTACTGTGCTGTGCTGCCTGAGGTTTTGAAAAATGTGCCCCCCTAATATTCCCAGACTCCAATACTTTTCCTAATATCAGTTAAATATATTTTATAGCATTATTTGTTTAATTTTTTGTATTATTTGTTTTTATTTGAACTTTTTGTTTTTAAAGTTTATAGTATTTTTAGCAAATGTGTTGTTTGGGATTTTAAAGTGTTCATATTTCATTTAGTGGCTAAATTAATAAAATAATACAATGCAAAATATATATTTTTAGCACTTGTCTTAATAAATATATATATATATATATTATATAGATATAGATATATAGATATAGATATATAGATATATATATGTATGTTAGGGGTGGGCGGTGAACTCCGCTCCACCAGTGGAGTTTGCAGATTTTTGCCAACTCCGTGCTTTCCGCTGGGAGCGTGGAGTTCAGCAAACAACTCCAATTCCACTGCATGGTGGAGTTTGCTCCCGCTACCCACACCTACTCTGTAACCTGTATGAAGTGAATCAGTGCTGGTGAGCAGACTCTTCTTGAAGGTGGCCTTGACAGGACTCAGACTCCACCCCACAGCAGCTCTCGATGCACCATCCATCACTGAGAGCCATCTGACTTGCATCGATGTCACGAGCGCATCACGTCCGCCGCCTATTCCTTATCATACCTGCATAAGGCATTTGAACAACCCAGCACTGACTGTGGAAAAGGGCAGCAAACTGGGAGGCTGTCTGCAACCCCGGAGAAAGGTAACAGGTGGGAAATCTGCAGCTTTCTTTTGTTTTTACTAGTTTATTTTTAAACATTTTGCCCAAGTTGAGGAAGTGGCTGTGGAAGGGGCCAGCTAGGGAGGGGGTGATGGAAGCTCAAGGGAGGGTGCAGAGGGCTAAAGGACCGGAGGAGGAGAGGAGGGTGTGGGGCCGTGTTGGTGGGGAAGGGGTATGTAGTGACCCTCATGGCCCCAAATCCTGATTCCTAACTCCTTAAAGACCCAGCGAGGCCAGCACCCTGATGTGCGGCTGTGTTGGAGGCACACCTAGTGTACCGGGGCAGTGGAGGTCTGTGAAGCTGCCACAAATGCTGTTAGAGGAGCGGGGTGCACGAGGCTGATGCACTGTTTATGGAGGTGAGGGTAGTGGATGAGATTGGGACAGTGACCAGTGTCAGAGAGGCATCCACGCAGTGTTGACACGTGATACCAGCGATGCACTTTTAAAATGTTTGTGCACCAAATTACTAGCAGAATGGTGAGCACACAGATTTGCAAGATGATGTAGTAGAGAAGCGTGGCACACTGGTGGGCTCGTGATGCCATTGGTGCACACACGCCATTTGCCTAGGCTCGCTGGTAAAGTTGTGCACACACTAGCAAGCGATGAAGTCAGAGAGGCCAGCACTCTAAAGGACATGTGGATTGGTCCTAGTTATGCACCATCAGTGTGCACAACCTCATTTGTAGTTTGGTATCGCATGGTCGATGTGCATGTACTGAGATCAGAGAGGTAGGCAACACGAGTGTGCACGTGATGTCACTAAAACATTGTCCAATAGTGTGTGCTCAACATCAGTGTCAGTTTGATACATACACTGTCTCATCTCAGAACTCCATGAAATTCCACAGAGTGTATAGGCAACTCCACGCAATTCCGTGTAGTCCAACTTTGTGTACTCCACCCACCCCATATATATATATATATATATATATATATATATATATATATATATATATATATATATATATATATATATATATATATATATATATATATATCTACTGGCGGTCGCCAGTAGATAGTTATAGTTACAACCTATTATCCATAGGAAATCCGCGACATTCTATTTGAAATAACTCTCTTGCCGGTTGACGTATCTTCGCGAAATTTTCAAACTTCGTGGGGCGCTCCGGTCCGCTCCTACCCTGAAAGTCTCGGGGTGATACGTCAAGCGGGGGCCGAGAAAAAGGGGGTCCCAAAACGCGTTTTCCCCATGCATTTTCCCATAGGAAACTTTAGACACGGCTACAGCCCGAACTGCTGAACGGAATTACACCAAATTTGGCAAAGAGGTAGTTCTTGGTTCAGAAAGAACCCTTTTTGTTAAATGGTGTAAATCCGTTCAGTAGTTGCTGAGAAAATCAAAAAGTAAAAGTACATATATATCTATGGGCACGGAGGATTCGCGCACCCTCCCGATCACGAGCTGCATGTTAATTGGCTGTCAGCTGGCTGTCAACATTCCGATTCAGGAAATGTTGGCAGCCATTTTGTCCCTCGGTAGAACCGAGGGAAATGAAATGAAATGAATGAAATTTGTACTTGTAAAGCGCACCCATACCCCCAAAGGGGTGTCCAGGCGCTGTACGCATACCGCTGTGGAACCCTTCCTGGCTTTTCCCTGTGAAATGTCCACTCCTGGGCACCCCCAGGGTGAAGCCAGGCATCCCAGCGCTGTTGGGGCCGTTGTGGAGATTAAGCAAGCTATTGCCCAGAGTTGCAGAGTGGGACCCATGATTAGAATAGGCACCGAGGCGAGAATTATCAGGTCCGAGGAAATTGAGCCCAAGAGGGACAGAAACAAGTGCGCAAAGCGCACAAAGGGGGGAGGGTAGAAACACCCTGACCCCCTAGGTTTGCTCAGGGGGTCCCACAAGGACCCCCTGGGCAAAAAAAATTTTTTTTTTTTTTTTAAAAATCGGCAGGATGCGCTCAGGGAGCGCGAACCCTGCCGAAAAAAAAAAATCGAAGCGCGGTCTCCCGCGCTTCGATGTTAATTGGCCCCCGGGTGGCCCAAGTCCCGGGGGCATGCTGGGGGGGGGGTTAATTTTATGTGTGGGGGCCTCTAAGGGCCCCCAAGCCCCGGGGACCACCACCCCCGGGGCTTTATGTACAATGGTGCGGGAGGGCTCTGAGCCCTCCCGCAGCCCCGAGGACCACCACCTCCCGGGGCTTCTTTTTTTAATTAAAAACCTGTGTGGGGGGCTCCAGCCCCCACACGCCCGGGACCACCACCTCCCGGGGCTGTGCACTGAATGGGAGGGGGCCGCGCGGCCCCCTCCTGGAGCCCTTGATGGCCCTGGGGACCGCCACCCCCAGGGCCGGCTCCTGCAGTGTCCCGGGGTGCCTACCCCCGGGACACTGCTGTTTGCAATGACAGGACGGGAGCCTCGCGGCTCCCGTCCTGTCATTGCAAACTTGCTTTGGATATTGGAAGAAGAGCAGGAAACCTGCTCTCTCTTCCAATATCCAAAGCCGACTGCTTTCCACATGGGGAGCAGCATGTCAGCTGCTCCCCATGTGGAACTAGCAATGCCGGCTCCCAAGGGACGTGGGGAGCCGGCGGGACTGTGGGGGATTGGGGACCCCCCACAGTCCCCAACGAGAGGGCCAGCCCCGGGGGATGGGGTCCCCGGGGCAAGTAGTGGCCCGGGAGGGGGGCCACGCGGCCCCCCTCCCCAAAAAAAAAAAAATTTAAAAAAAAAAAAAAAAAACGATCGGGCCCGCAGGCCCCGCCCCTTTCCTTCACCACTCTGCAAACGCGCCCCTGGCGCGTTTGCAGAGGGGAACAATTCCCCTTGAATACTGGGGGTCCCTGGGGGCCAACTAGCCCACCAGGAACCTCCAGTATGCGCCAGGGGCTGCCTTGCAGAGAGGTGTACAGAGGCCACGCCCCTTTTACACCTCTCTGCAACGCAGCTCTATGGCGCTTTTTGGAGGTATATGGTGGGCTAGTTGGACTCCGGGGACCCTCAGGATTCAAGGGGACTTAATCCCCCAACTTAAAACGCGCCACGGGGCGCGTTTGCACAGTGGTGAAGGGAGGGGCGGGGCTTGAGGTGACATGTGTGCAAACAGGCCCCGTGGCGCGTTTTAAGATGGGGAATTAAATCCCCTTCAATCCTGAGGGTCCCTGGGGGCCAACTAGCCCAACAGGTACATCCAGAAAGCGCCACAGAGCTGCGTTGCAGAGAGGTGTAAAAAGGGGTGTGGCCTCTCTACACGTCTCTGCAACGCAGCCCCTGGCGCATATTGGAGGTTCCTGGTGGTCTAGTTGGCCCCTAGGAACCCTCAGGATTCAAGGGAACTTAATCCCCCAACTTAAAACGCGCCACGGGGCGCGTTTGCAAAGATGTCACCTCAGGCCCCGCCCCTCCCTTCACCATTGTGCAAATATTCCTCTAAAATCAGCCGAAATAGGAATTCCGATTTACTCACCTGTTATAAGGAGAGACCTCAGTGCTGTATCTTTCAGCCCAGTACTGGTCCTGAAAAGTAATTTTAACCGTACTTACCGGTAACTTGAATTTCCTTCATAGGCTAACATTGACTGGTTTCACTTGGAAATTCTTCTAAGTGTGGAGTTTTGGAACTTTAAAATATTCCTCTAAAATCAGCCGAAATACGAATTCCGATTTACTCACCTGTTATCAGGAGAGACCTCAGTGCTGCATCTTTCAGCCCAGTACTGATCCTCAAAAGTAATTTTAACCGTACTTACCGGTAATTTGAATTTCCTTCATAGGCTAACATTGACTGGTTTCACTTGGAAATTCTTCCAAGTGTGGAGTTTTGGAACTTTAAAATATTCCTCTAAAATCAGCCGAAATACGAATTCCGATTTACTCACCTGTTATCAGGAGAGACCTCAGTGCTGCATCTTTCAGCCCAGTACTGATCCTGAAAAGTAATTTTAACTGTACTTACCGGTAACTTGAATTTCCTTCATAGGCTAACATTGACTGGTTTCACTTGGAAATTCTTCTAAGTGTGGAGTTTTGGAACTTTAAAATGTTCCTCTAAAATCAGCCGAAATACGAATTCCGATTTACTCACCTGTTATCAGGAGAGACCTCAGTGCTGCATCTTTCAGCCCAGTACTGATCCTGAAAAGTAATTTTAACCGTACTTACCGGTAACTTGAATTTCCTTCATAGGCTAACATTGACTGGTTTCACTTGGAAATTCTTCTAAGTGTGGAGTTTTGGAACTTTAAAATATTCCTCTAAAATCAGCCGAAATACGAATTCCGATTTACTCACCTGTTATCAGGAGAGACCTCAGTGCTGCATCTT